>BPTQ01000008.1:147586604-147951934 GCA_019973895.1 Chrysanthemum seticuspe | reverse complement strand
GGTTCTTAAAGAACTCTTATGAGGAGGCTGTGTTACAGTTCCTGTAGTTAAAACAACTGCCTTAACAGAGGTATTAACCCCCTCATAAAGCATTGAACTAACTCTAACTTTCATTGCCGAAGGAACAAGTGGGAGTTTCATTAAAGGGGAAGTAGTTGCAGCTAGTTACGGGCTGGGCAAAAATTCTTCGTGGAGGGTTCCTACTCCCCATGAGCCCCTAGCCGTAGTTTAAGCTGATGTTGTTTCAGCCGCCCCTTTACTTTGAACGGATGAAAGTGTTTATGTAGAAGCCGATATGGATCGCTTGCTCTTGAACATGCCAGGCGTTCGAGCTCCTAGTATGTACATCCACATTCACCTCCATTACTTTAGAAAAAGGTGTACCTCACACCGTAGTTCAATTACGATCGTGGTTCTAGAATAACAAAGAAAAGATTTCCGAAATGGCTAAAACTTCTTTGAACGAAAATTGTTCGGCGGTTATCCTTAAAAAACTTCCCGAAAAGTTAGGAGACCCCGGAAAATTTCTCATCCCATGTGATTTTCAAGGCATAGTTCAATGCTCCGCCTTGGCCGATCTTGGTGCTAGCATTAACTTGATGCCACACTCCATGTGGAAAAAGATTTCATTACCTCCACTTACACCTACATGTATGATCCTCGAGCTTGCGGACCGTACAAGTTCTCGTTCGCTAGGTATAGCCGAAGATGTATTTGTGAAAGTAGGCAAGTTTCATTTCCCCGCCGACTTTGTTGTAGTCGAATTTGATGCCGATCCCCGAGTACCCCTCATCCTTGGGAGGTGCTTCTTAAAAACGGGTCGGGCATTGATCGACGTTGATGAAGGGGAAATTACTTTGAGGGTGAACAAGGAAGCCGTTACTTTCAATCTCAATCAAGTTACGAAATACTCCCCCAATTATGGAGACAATTCCGTCAACAAAATTGATGTCCTTGACATTGTGTCGGAGGAGTATTCTCAAGAAATTCTTGGATTCTCGAGTGGCAATCCCACTTCGGTTGATCCCATCGTTGCTCTCTCTTCCCCTCCCCTCAGTCCGTTTGAGGGAAGTGACTTTATTTTGGAAGAGATTGAAGCATACTTGGCTAGTGATTCTGTTCCATGGGAAATTGATCACGCTCCCATCGACATTGAGGGAGATATTCTTCTCATCGAGAAGATGCTCAATGAAGATCCTTCATCACTCCCTCCTCAAGAACTTCATAAAGAGGAAATCAAAACGATTGAAAAATCTAATGATCCTCCCGAGGTCGAACTTAAGGACTTACCACCTCATCTCGAGTATGCATTTTTGGAGGGTGACAATAAATCACCCGTCATTATTGCTAAAGACTTGAGTGAGGATGAAAAAGCCGCTCTCATAAAGGTTTTGAAGTCACACAAGCGAGCCATCGCTTGGAACCTTTCCGACATCAAGGGTATTAACCCTAGATTTTGTACGCACAAAATTCTCATGGAAGATGACTTCAAACCGGCGGTTCAACACCAAAGAAGGGTGAATCCTAAAATTCATGAGGTTATCAAAGCGGAAGTCATAAAACTTCTCGATGCCGGATTGATTTACCCTATCTCGGATAGTCCTTGGGTGAGCCCCGTTCATTGTGTGCCCAAAAAAGGTGGCATTACCGTTGTTGAAAATGATGAAAACGAGTTGATTCCTACTCGATTGGTTACGGGATGGCGTGTTTGCATTGACTATCGAAAGTTAAATGAAGCCACCCGTAAAGACCACTTTCCATTACCCTTCATGGACCAAATGCTTGAGAGATTAGCGGGAAATGAATACTATTGTTTTCTCGATGGTTTCTCGGGTTACTTCCAAATACCCATTGACCCACAAGATCAAGAAAATACCACATTCACGTGTCCTTATGGAACATTTGCTTACCGACGCATGCCTTTCGGCTTGTGTAATGCTCCCGGTACGTTCCAAAGGTGTATGATGGCCATTTTCCATGACATGATCGAAAAGACTATGGAAGTTTTTATGGATGATTTTTCGGTCTTTGGGGATTCTTTTCAAACATGTCTCTCCCATTTGGACAAGATGCTTGAACGTTGTGAAAACTCGAATCTTAGTCTAAATTGGGAGAAATGTCACTTTATGGTTAAAGAAGGAATTGTCCTTGGCCATAAAATTTCTAAGAGCGGGATTGAGGTTGACAAAGCTAAAGTCGATGTCATTTCAAAATTACCTCCTCCCACAACCGTCAAAGGAGTTAGAAGTTTCCTTGGTCATGCCGGATTTTATCGTCGTTTCATTCAAGATTTTTCGAAGATATCCCGGCCTATGACCCGACTTCTTGAAAAAGACACTCCTTTCATCTTCTCTAATGAGTGCATTGAAGCTTTTCAGACTCTTAAGAAGAAGCTCACGGAAGCACCAATTCTAGTTGCCCCCGATTGGGAATTACCATTTGAGCTTATGTGCGATGCAAGTGATTTCGCCATAGGCGCCGTTTTGGGGCAACGAAAATCAACACATTTCCAGCCTATACATTATGCTAGCAAAACTTTGACCGAAGCTCAAGCACACTACACCACTACGGAGAAAGAATTACTAGCCGTGGTGTATGCTTTCGAAAAGTTTCGGCCATACTTGATCTTGTCCAAAAGCATAGTGTATACGGATCACTCGGCTCTCAAATATCTCTTTGCTATGCAAGATGCAAAGCCGAGATTGCTCCGAAGGGTTCTCCTCCTACAAGAATTTGATATCATTATCCGTGATAAAAAAGGAGCGGAGAACCTAGCGGCTGATCATCTCTCTCGTCTTGAAAATCCACATCAAGGTGTGCTCGAGAAAAAGGAAATAAATGAAACGTTTCCTCTCGAGACTCTTAATGTGGTATCTCATCATGAAAATTCGAGTACCCCATGGTTTGCCGACTTTGCAAACTATCATGCGGGTAACTTTGTTGTGAAAGGGATGTCGTCCCAACAAAAGAACAAATTTTTCAAAGATGTTAAGCATTATTTCTGGGACGACCCCTACTTGTTTAAGGTTTGTGCGGATCAAGTCTTCCGACGGTGTGTTCACGGCCAAGAAGCCGATGAAATTCTCAAGGCTTGTCATCATGGACCCACGGGGGGACATCATGGCCCAAACTACACCGCTAAAAAGGTGTTTGATTACGGTTTCTATTGGCCCACGATTTACAAAGATGCCCATGACCTCGTCAAATCTTGCGACTCTTGCCAACGTCATAGCAACATCTCTAAAAGAGATGAAATGCCTCAAAATGCTATTCAAGTGTGCGAGATCTTTGACGTATGGGGCATCGACTTTATGGGGCCGTTCCCGTCTTCTCGAGGGAACAAGTATATACTCGTGGCGGTCGATTACTTGTCTAAATGGGTGGAAGCGAAAGCGCTCCCCACCAACGACGCCCGAGTAGTTGTGAAGTTTCTAAAGTCTCTCTTTACCCGTTTCGGAACTCCCCGTGCCAGCATTAGTGATCGCGGTACGCACTTTTGCAACGACCAATTCGCAAAAGTCATGCTTAAGTACGGTGTCACTCACCGTCTTTCTACCGCGTATCACCCACAAACTAGTGGGCAAGTGGAAGTTTCGAATCGTGGTTTGAAAAGAATTTTGGAGAGGACCGTAGGTGAAAACCGTGCCTCTTGGTCGGACAAACTTGAAGATGCACTTTGGGCCTTCCGTACCGCTTACAAAACACCCATCGGGTGTACTCCTTACAAGCTTGTGTATGGAAAGGCGTGTCATCTCCCGATCGAGCTCGAGCACAAAGCCTATTGGGCCTTGAAGCATGTAAATTTTGACCTTAAGTCCGCGGGTGATCACCGGAAAGTTCAACTCAATGAATTAAATGAACTCCGTGATCAAGCTTACGAGAACTCGTTGATTTACAAGGAAAAGACAAAGAAGATCCATGACTCAAAGATTAAGAACCGCGTTTTCAACGTTGGTGACCGAGTCCTTCTTTTCAATTCTAGATTGAAAATCTTCTCGGGGAAGCTTAAGACCCGTTGGACCAGTCCATTCACCGTTGCCAAAGTTTTTCCATATGGCACCGTCGAGTTATCTCAAACCGACGGACCAAACTTCAAGGTGAATGGACATAGGTTGAAGCATTATTTTGGAGAGGACATACCATCCATGGTTGTCCCGGATCTCAAAACCTTCCCCATGAACCAATGAATTCGGGGTCGAGTCAAGCTAGCGACTCGGTTAACAAAAACAGTAGCACACTATATGGGTTTTCACCCGTATTTCTGACTTCTTTCTACTTTCTACCACCCTAGTGTGGGGGAGTTTCCCCCCGCTGTTGTATATAAAGTTTTCTGAAAAAAAAAAAAAAAAAAAAAAAAAAAAAATTCAAATAATGGCCGTAGTATTTCCCTTTTACGTTCTATGTTTCGGCATAACAGCCGGTACTTTGAATATTGAGGGCAATATTCATTTCTAGTGTGGGGGGGAATTCTCACGAATTTTATCATGTAATTATACCACCCAATTCCCCCATTTTTGGCCAAAATTTTTTTTGGAGTAAGTGTTTTGCACTTACTCAGCTTATGGTTATCAGTCCGCCATGTCTAATAAACAAAAGGATTGGCTAATCCAGGAGCAAACGGCTCTTGGTAAAGATATCTCAAATCCGTTGATGGCTTGCAATTTGCCCAAAATTGTATGGTGTTCAGCTCACCATATCTTTAATTAGTGAAGAGTTGGCTAGCCCGCAAGTTTATGGCTTGTGGTAAAGGCAGTTGGAAAACCATAATTGGTAATCGACTCACCAAAGATATTTTATCTAAGAGTTGGCTAGTCCAGAAGCAAACGGCCTCTGGTAAAGACAAATCAAATTCGTTGAAAGCTGGTGGTTTGCTCAAAATCATATGGTTATCAGTGTACCATAGTTCTTACTTGAACTGAAACATTTGGGTACTCCAGAAGTAATGGCTTTTGGTAAAGAGATTCAAATCCATTAAGTTTTCTCAAAAGATTGCTAGGGACTAGCAATGGTTTAGTGTGGGGGATTGATGAGTGTGTAAAAACTCATCATTTTAGGTCAAATCTGAACTGCAAAACATCTAAAAACACTCTGAAATGCATCAAAATACTGAAAATATCTCAAAATTGTGTTTTATATGTTTCAGATGCAAATTTATTAAAAACAAATGAAAAACGAACAAAGTTTGCATAATTGGCAGTTTCAGTCCCCCAACTTTTAAAAAAATGGCAACTTTAGTCCCTGGAATTTCAAAGATTGACTGAATTTACCCCTGGACATTTTAAATTGGAAAATGAACATTTTTAGTCCTTTGGTAATTCTTACTTGTCAAAATTGGTCATTTTGATAAATTTTGGAAAATTGCTAATTCAGTCCTTCAAGTTTTAAAAATTGGCAAATGTGATCCTTAGATCATTTGAAAATGACATGTTTGGCCCTTGGATTACTTTTCAGAAGTTACGCGAATGGTCCCTGAATTTTCAGTTTTGGCAGTTTTGGCCCCTAAAGTATTAAATGGGTTTATATCTAATCCTAGTCCAAATCCACTAAACTGCCCAAACCCAACACCTTAGGCCCAATCCAATACCCGGTCAACCCACTATACCCGGTCAAAGTATTATCTGTCTTCTCTTTTCTCCCCCGTTCCCGCCAAAACCAAACCCACACCCAGATAACAATCCCAACCCTTTATCCTCTCTCCTTTCTCTGAAACCCAAATCCCACCATCCCAGACACTCCACCTCCAACCTCCTCTTTTACCCAACCTCATCAAAACCCAAAACCTCCCTTAATCTCTTTTACCCAGTTAAACCCTAATCCCAAACCCACTCACTTCCTTTCCCTCCTTTCCATGGCTGCCACCATGGCAATCCCTGTTAAAAAAGACTCAATGGACGGCTCTGATTGCTCCTCTCACTTGTACCTACTATATGGATGGCTGAGATCAATGGAAGAAAGCACAAGGTTGCTTAGCTGTTTTCCTCACACAAAAGAAACACAAGAGGTGAAGGTTGAAGACCATCAAGGCCTAGCTCAGTAGTATAAATAGTGACATTGTAGCCATTGATAAGGCATTAGGTTTTCAATAGAGTTTTTAGTGTAATTTATGTTTTTAACTTAGTTGTAATGTTTTATTTTTATGAATGAAAAGAAAAGGTTTTCTTTGTCTTATTTTTCTGCTTATTAGCTTTCTTTGTATAACTTGCTATCTAGTCTAAGCCTCCTTTGTGTCTGCTATTCAGTCTTTGAAAAGAAAAAAGCCAACTTGAGTTTTAAACTTCATTTTCAAATCAGTATACCCTTTTTAAGGGGTGTTTGGATTTAACTTAGTTATGGGTCAAAACCATTTCTTACCCACTTTGACCACTGAAGTCAAATGTGTTTTGAGTATCCAAAACTAGTTGTTTGATTTAGAAAAAGTTTTACAAGTTTTCAACCATTTTAAGTTTTATCTGGTAAAAAAAAAAGAGAAAAAGAAGAATTCTGTCGGATTTCGCCTAGCAGTTTAGTCAAGTTTTCAATGAGATAAAAAATTTTAAAAAATAAAAATGAAAAGTTCACCAGCTTGTTTAACTTAGGTCAAAAGGGAAAAATTCAAAAAAATGATTTGAGGGGTCTGCTTATGGGTCAAAATGGGTGGATTGGTTAACCCAATGCTCTGTCCACAGTTTGTTCCACTCTTTTTTGCAGCTTGTTTATAAGCTGTACTCAGCTTATATTATATCAGATAAGGGGGCAAAAGGAAGTTGGCTTGGTGCTCTCAAAGTTTCCAGAAGCTCCTGACCTGTTTCTCACTCTAGCTTGTCTCAAATAAGCTCCAAAGTGGCCATAGCAGGCTGTTTTGTAACCTGCAGCAGTGCACAGGTCACCACTGTTTTTTTTATTCTAGCTTATCAAGGTTTGATAACTGCTTATTAGTTATAATTTTGTGTATTTAGGTGGTATAGCCTAGTGTAGTTAGTCTAAATATCAGCTTATTAGGTGCTTGTTGATAGCTTATTTACCTTTTCTAGTCTTAAGGATCCCCTAGTTAGATTATTTAGCCAACTGCTTATCCTTGTAAGTCTAGCTTAAGTTAGTTCTTCTTAGCTTATTTTTTTAATTCCACTGCTTGTTCCCATAGCTTAGTTGATTTTAGACAAAGAATATCATGTCCTAGCTTAATCTCACCCCCTTACTGCCTTGTGTGCTTAAGCTGGGCTTAACAGTTTTAAAAGGGTGTTTGTTTGGTCCTTGTTGTGGACTGCTACAAATAAGCAGTCTCAACTGCTTATTCTCAAGTTAATTTCAAAGAAGTTTTTACAAAAGTCCCCTGTTTTGATCTTATCTTCAGTTGCCAAAAAGAAAAAAAAAATGTTTTGCAAAAAGCTGGCATAGCTGGGACTCGAACCCACGGCATCCAGCTCACACACAACATACTTAACAGGCGCCCTTGGGACTTGTCTCGTTCATTATTTGCACAATTATTTCCTTAAGTTAGTTTTAGCAGTTTTTGGTTTAAGCACTTCTTGGCTTATTTTGCAGCTTATTTCCAAAACAACCATGTGTTTTCTTATTTTTCTCTGATTGAGCACTGTTCAAAGTACTTTCTGTGAATTTTTCAGATTTTTCCTAAATAGTTTAGTATTTTTAATCATTTAATTAGCGTTAATTAGTTTTTAATTCATATAAAATATTTTAAAAGTCAAAAAAATACCCGGCTTTTTCCTAAAATTATTTTTAGTCGTTTAGAATGTAGGAAAATTGGTTTCGCTCCCGTAGGCCTTAAGTTACAAAGTTTTCACCTTTTAAGAGCTAGGTGTGTTCCCGGTTTTCGTTTTTTTAGTTTTAATGCCCTAGGACGTAGTTTAGCTTTGTTTTATTGTTTCTTTTGCTTAGTAGTAGTTAATTTAGTCATTTACTTTGTTCCCGTGCCTTATTTACTTTCATGTTACTTAATTTGTAGAATAACGTAATCCAAATCCAAAATTCGTTTAACCAATTCAAGTCCAAATCACGAAACTCAACGACACCGTCAATTTCACACCTCGTTGGGACACGACCCGGGGAAATCACTTTCCCGGTATCACTTTTATCACACCCGTAAGATTTGGCACTTTAACCCTTTTCCTAAAAGGTTGATTTGTCGGGTTTTACGATTATTTTGATATACGTTGATATTGTGTTTGTTTTCACCACTCACTTTACACGAATCACTTACCCTTCTGACAAGCAACACAAATTTCATTAATGTCAAAAAGCTTGGAAGGTAGTCCTCTAACAAGATTTCCCTTCAAAAGTGTGGACTCCCAAACCTTGGATCTAGAACACTTAGCTTGTAAATGTGTAGTTACCTTGGATGGTTCCAAAACAACAATGAGAAACTTTGTTGTAGATACACACAAGTATGTGGAATCTACTTGAATGTACTTAGAAGATTAATATAAACACAAATATAACACCAACAGCTTCAATATTATTGATTAATAATACGATTACTTGATAAGGTTTTAAAAGGTACCATTTTGAGGGGTCGTTTAAGTCCTTATTTGATCACTTTTGTATCCGTTATTGCTTAATATCGTTCCTTTTCACTTTTTAGGTCTCTTGAAGGCAAAATGTTGGAATGGCACTTATTTGGACGAAAAGGCGCGAATATACGAAGAAAATGGCCAAAGTCAGAATCGAGACACTCAAAGCTGCTGAAAACAGAAGGCGACGGCGTTAGGTGTTAATTGCGACGCCGTCGGAGGATTTTTGTGACGATACAGTAGCCAAATACCCTATTTTCAAGTGACGACGTCGGGCTTTAAAAGAGTAGGCCGTTGCTACTCAGACGGCCTAGATGCAACCCAGACGACGTCAGAAGCTGAAGAGGACGGCGTCACGGACATAAGGTGACGCCGTCGCAAGGTTAACGTGGCCAAGACGAAACCCTAATGACGGCGACACGACGGCGTCACGAAACATAAGGTGACGCCGTCGCATATGTAATCTTATATATAGAATCCAAATTTTTCAGTTTTAGAGAGAGTCTTTTGGAGTAAAAACCTAAAACCGAACCTAAGGTGTCTTGTAAAGTATTTTAGGGTTTTAAACCCTATCTTACATCAAGATAAGTATTTACTTCATTAATTCAATTATGTCTTTGATTATTTGTGTGTATGCTTGCATGTTCTCCATGTCCGGCTAATTTATTTGTGTGTTTGCTTAGGAAGTATGAAACTTAATTATTGAATATTGATTGGTTGTTTCTTATCTTAGTTGATTAATGATCTAGTAATGCGATAGGTCATTCGTTGTGTACTTAATGCTTGATTCATCTTTGTGAACCTTAGAATATGATTACCTGAGTAGTTGTAGGCTAAATTATCCAAAGAGTGCCTTAGAGTAAGAGTTTATCATCCCTAGTGGGTTTTGTAGACGAGACCCTTTGGTAAGTTCAAAGAGTTAGGGAGAAATGCATACCCTACAACTTTAGACACACAACGCAACTAAGAATAAGGACGTGACAACTCAACCATCAATAGGAGATAATTAAGGAGTAGTATAACCTAAGTACACACATCTTTAAACTATCATACGAGCACACATTAATTAGACATAGACTCCCACAACCTTAGTTTAGATAATTAGATAATAGTAGAGTAATCGGTAGAAATACCAACCCCCCAAATCCAATACCCGAGATTCGTACCTTTCCATTTCATAAAATATAAAAATACAAAAATAATCTTCCTCAACCTTAACCTTAGCGTAGTAACTTCTTACTAGCATTCCTATTCCCCTAGAGAATGATATCAATACCCGTGGCTTACCCTAATTACTACACTACAACGATTAGGTTCACTGCCTAGGGTGTTATAAAACTTGCTCGAAGAAATGGAAGTTTCCTTGACCCAGAACGACGCGTGTAGCGTTATCAAGTTTTGGCGCCGCTGCCGGGGAATAGAATAGCTAGTTAGTAGTCCACCTCGTTTAGGTTCTTTGCTTGATTCCTATCAAGTAAACTTTTTTCTCATTTTTAGCTTTCTCTTAGTCTATCCCCCTTCTTCGTGTCCTTTGTTCGTAACACCCATCACTTATTCATCATGGAGGATGATAACCAACCACCACTCATCAACCCACCACCAAATGACCCGCCAAGAGCCCGTACTCTTGGTGAATACTCAAGACCAAGCCACCTAGGCTATAGGAACACCATTGAGCTTCCCGACCAAGCCCAAACTACGGCCCTGCGATCCGACACCATCCGGTTGGTGCAAAACGGATGTGCATTCCATGGACTTCGTTCCGAAGATCCAAATCAGCATCTGAGGGATTTCCTCAAAATTGTCGATTCCATCGACCTTGATGCTACTACTCGGGAGACCACGCGCATGCGTCTCTTCCAATTCTCTCTACGGGACCAAGCTAGTAATTGGCTTGAGCGACTTCCCGCCGGCTCCATCTCAAGTTGGGATGATCTTAGCTCTCGCTTCCTTGCTCAATTTTTCCCACCGGGGAGAACCACTAAGCTTAGGAATGACATCTTGATGTTCCAACAACGTCAAGGTGAATCTCTCTACGAAGCATGGACCCGATTCAAGGACTTACTTCATAAAGTCCCTCATCACGGCATTGATCTTTGGCTCCAAGTCCAAATCTTTTATGATCATGTCAACTTCCCCACTAAGCGATCCATTGACCAAGCGGCCGGTGGAAAACTTAGTGATCTCACCACGGAAGAATCATGGGGTATAATAGAGGACCTTGTCCTCTACGATAACGAAAGTTGGGACGACCCCCGTGAGCTACCCAAAACCGTTAAGGCGATCTCCTTGCCTTCCATCAACTCACAACCTTCCGACCTTACGATGATCGAACTTGAAGATCAAGTTAGCTTCCTCATCAGTTCTTACGAAAATCCTAAGTCTTCATACCATGTGAACAAAGTTTCTTCCTCGTGCGAGCCGTTTTATGATCCTCATAACACGCGCAATAGCACCCGATCCCCCGAACATGCTTCCGTTGACTACGCATCCTCGCGTATTAATGGAACGGGAGGAAGATTCCCTACAATACCCGGACCTAGGAATTTCAATGAAACCCGTGAGGCATGGAAAAGCAAGCCCGACTTCTACTGGGGACAAACCAAAGAATTCACCTCCAATGATTTCTCATGGCCCCCACCTAACGGTCCTAACCAACAAAACGTCGAAGGGATGTTGCAAAACCTAGTTGCATCCCAAGAAACCCAAATGGCTAAGCTCTCGGACCGCTTTAACCATCAACAAGCCGAGATGGATAGGAAAATAGACAACCTTTTGAAAGCCATAACTAACTGTGATAAGAAGGTTAGTGCTATCTCAACTCTCGAGCCTTCAGGTATAGAGATTAAGGATCCAAGCAAGCTAACTAAGCACGTCCAATTCGTCAATACCATCGCCTTAGTGAAACCGGATAGAACAGATGACGAAGAGGACCATACACTTGTGGATGATGAAACACCCGAGGAAGTAGATGAAGTAGACATTGACTATTTCAACAAATTTCCTACGAAAAAAGAACTATCCCGCCACCCTCACTTAGTGCGTGACCTCCGTCACATGTATGTTAGGAAAAGTCCTAGAATCAAGTTTGGGAACCCTTGGAATCTTAACATACCATGTTGCATAGGACACCTTTTTGTGGCAAAGGCCTACATTGATCGCAAATCCCCAATTAACATAATGACTAGCACCTACTACAATTGGATAATGAAGAAGCCAATCCCAACTAGGCAAGACCCCGATAATCCTAGTGATAAGTGCAATTTTCTCGGTAGAGTTAAGGGATTGCCCGTCTATGTAGGTAGTTTCACGTTCCCTACGGACTTCATAATTGTGGATGATATTAGCACGGCCATTGACCCTAGCTTGTCCCACGTTCTTCTAGGAAAAGCTTTCATAGAAAGCACCGGGATGATCTATAACCCCTCGTTAGGAATAGTGCGATTCAAGGATGAGACCGACGACATAGCTTACCAAATGCCGTTTAAGATTGAGAAGTTTTCATCATTCTCTAATGATGAAAAGGAACTTAAACTGTCGGTCTATTACAGGAATGATGAGGATAGGGAAAGGGGAGTAGATTATGTTATGGCTAAGATTTTCGGGTTCTATAAAGATTGTTTGAATTTAGGACCGAAATATAGGACCGAGTGGGGAGAGGACGAACTCTTAGAAAGGTACATCATAGGACACTTCTACAACATGGAATCCCCCGATAGAGACCGTCAAGAGGGCGGTGGTGAGGCAACGTAGGAGCACGACTATGAGTCTAGCTACAAGACTCTTAAATAAAGAAAAGCGCTTCGTGGGAGGCAACCCATGCTTAATTGTTTGCTTGTTAGTGTCATATATCTTTTATTAATTGTTTATCCTCATGTTTAAATTTGTAAAAATGCTTTATTTTGTTTTTAACCTTGTCTTAATTGCATATAAAGGTATTTTACATAAGGGATAAGTGTAGGGAGGATTACACACGTTTTCAAAAGAAACGTAAACATGAGAATAACAATTAACTAAAAGATATTTATGTTTGTTTGTTCGAGTCAAATGCTTGTATCGAGTCATAATGGATGTTTTTGCAGAAATTTTTCCAGATTCTAAAGATGTAAATTTTCCAGAATTTTTTCCAGAAAATCGCAGACCAGTTTTTGTCAGGATAACCTGACGGCGTCAGGATTGCAACCTGACGGCGTCAGGAAGGAGTAAAAACATCAGATTACTTTTTTCTCGTTTTCTGAGCTACTTATAAATTTTTGGAATTTTCCAGGTCTTAATTTTCTTAGAAATTCTGTAAACATCCATTCCACAAGCATTATATCCTAGTTTAAATCGAGTCTTATATATATTATTACCGCCGATTTTACACGAAGGTTTCGTTTGTTTTCTTCAAGTGTGCAGGTTAAGTTTGTCAAGAAGAAGTTACATAAGATTGGAAGGAGCTTTTCACGCAATAATTCTTCTTGAAAAGGATTTAACCACCACTTTACATGGATTCTACCGAGCTAATCAGGGGAGTATTAGTTTCTTTCGTTTTTACTTACCTTCCATTATCATAACTTTGATACTTTTGGGGAACATTGGGGACAATGTTCAGTTTAAGTGTAGGGAGGGAAAATAAAATGGGAACTTTGAAACTATGCTTATCCTTGATTATTTGCTTTGTCCAATTGTGATTGTGTAATAAACCATGAGAAAATGTCGGTTAGGGTAACTTTGACACCAAATTTAAAATTTTTCGTGACATATAGGAGTGGGCCATTAGTCTTAACAAAAGCGTCTCATGGATAGGAAGTTATATGACTACCCTTTACCACTTAAATTCCACCAAAAAATGTGAGGATCGCCCTTAGATTAGTAGGAATTAAAGCATTCATCTTCAATGCTTAGAGTGTGAACCGGTAGTATATTAGATTCTAGAACTTGTTTTGTGATGCATTCCGAGATCGCAAGTGAGGCTACACTTGTGTAGTTAGGAATAACTAAATGATAAGAGGCATTAGGATAACCCTTGTTTGATACCCGTAATATAATTACTTCTTCCACATCGGTTGAGTAATTCCCCCACACCTTTGCGTTGTACTCATCTTTAGTACACGATACCCCTAGTTAACCCCTCAGAGCCTATCCTTTTCGCGGTTCTCGTGATGTTTCGGTTTTTCCGAAATATCAATGAAGAGCATTGTTTACACCCCACCCCCAAATATACACCCAAATCGCCTTAGCCTACCCCTTATGCACTCACTTTTAGTGCAAATGTTTGTTATCACTGATCGGTGCTAAACAGTCAAGTCTAAAAGACTAAAAACTGCTCAACAACCAATGCAATTAAGATCTGAGGAGTATAGAGTCTCCCCGGGTCGTTATGTCCCAGCGAGCTATGCAATGGATCAATCTACGTATAGTGATCGAGAAGTTTGAACGAAAAAGGATTTGAATATGATATTATAACTACAGAAAAGCCAACAAATAAAGACGGCTTAAATGCAAATGAGAGGAAATTAAAAAGATAAAATCTATTAAATAAACGCTATCACTATATTTAAAGTGATGAACGTTTAAAACCTAAAACGTACGTTTAAATTAAAAATAACGTAAACGTACAAAATAAAAAGTGAAATCTGAGAAATAAAAGTCCTAAAAATATGAAAAATACATTTTTACAATCCTAATGATAAAAGAAAATTTATAGAAAAAGAAAATTATTTTTATCACTAATTATCTAATTATTATTAATTAAAAACTATTTTTAACTATTTAATAATTAACTAAAATACAAGAAATGAGGAAACAAAGCTAGAAAAATAAAATTATGAAATGAAAAAGTCTAAAATATCAAACTAGAATTTTCAAAACTATTTTTGTATTTTTCTGACTATTTTTCTATTTTTTATGAATTTTAAACTATTAAATATTAACTAAATTACTAAAAATTACCAAATAAGTTAAGAAAAATCTGGAAAATTACTTTTTTCACTTCTTATATTTATCTAAACTTAACAAAATTGAAAAATTATTTTTTGGAACCTTTTCTGAATTTTTTGTATTAAAAGCTAATTAAAAATTGATTAAAATCTATTTAAAATGAAAAAAATAGCAAATTAAGACCAAAAATTATGAAACTTTCAGGAAAATTCTAAAATTATATTATGAATCTATGAAAAATGAAAAACAACTAGCTTATGTGACAGAATAATGAGTTGCTATGTAACTGACTAGGAAATAAGCACTTTCAAAAAGCTAATAAGCACTAGACTACTCCAACTGATTACATAAGCTAAGGTAAGCTAAAACTACTCTAAGGCAACTGATAAAAGCTAATCCTATCACCTAAATAAGCATCTACCAAAGATTAAGCTAACTGTCACAATAAGCAAATCAGTGAAATGGACCCTACTTTAAGCACTTGCACAGGCTTATTCAATAAGCTACCCTGAAAACCAAAGGTAGGGTTCTAAACACCACCTGGCCAGCTATGATTATGCCAAAAACCAGACCATGGTGAGCTCTTGTGGGCTCTGTGCACTAGCTGCACTTTCTGAGAAAAATTTCACCACCAACTGTTACAGTGGTGCAGGGCACTATTGGCCAGAAAGATAAGCTTATTTGAAGCTTATACAATGTTTGTAAAAATTCACAAAAATACTGATAAGGAAGATGACCAGCTGAGCTTTATGAAATGCTAAACCTCATTGGATAAGACCCCAAGGTGAGCTCAAGAAAAATCCTCCTATGTGAGCCTAAAACCAGATTTTAGCTATTTTGACTTTTGAAATATTTGAGAAACTTTGACTAACATGAACTTTGGATCCAATTTTTGGTTTGACACTGATGTAATAAGATAAAACAACTGTAATGCAAACAAGCTTAATGATTTTTACACACAAAATGATGATTTGCAATCCAAAAACTGCAACAGTTAGATAGGTTAGACAGATTAAGGGTCAAGTTGACTTTGTGATGTTGCAGACCCAAAGTGATGATTCAAATGAGCATGTTAAGACCAAACAAACATGAAACTACAAACATGAACTACTGCACAAGTTTATAAGGGCAGTTTAAACCTTAAACCAAACACCCCTTTTATAACTTGATATGTAACTAAAACAGGTCCAAACACAGAACTAGCTTATATTTATGATCAAGTTATCTTACTCTAACTGATTTACTGCTATTAGAACAGATTCACACACATTTACACTACAAATACAACTTATGCATAAAGCCTTGATTTTTACTTACAAATAGTCCAAGCTACAATAGCTAGCACAATGAGAACCAAGAGCCTCTAACCTACTAAACCAACCCAAATCAAGCCTATTCACCCCATTTCCATGCATGCACAACCCATATCCATTCTGCTTCAACTTTTGTACCCGTGTTAACTTTCATTGACCAAGGTTCATAAGTGAGTAAAAATGAATGGTGAGCTTGTAGAAAGCTTTTATGAGTTTGTAAAAGCTTATTTGAGATTGGAATTGAATTGCTACCAGCTTAAACAAATGAGTTTGAGACTTGAAGTTTCAACAGTTAACATATCATAATGAGATTTGCCTTGAACTAAAATGGATGTTTAAAACAAGTTGAATTACACTTGGAAACTGTTATAGGATACACATAAACTTAGAAATACAAATTTAAACTATTTAGGACATGGTAATTAAAATTTCGACATACATTTTAAAATAACTAAAAACTAACTCCCTCCTTGTAGCTTCTCTTGGCCTTTTATACATCTCAAGCTGCTTCTCTCTCCTTTCTGAAAAGATCCCACCAACAAAGATGACCATTGGATCACTACAAATGATCCTAGCCATTCAAACCATTTTGGCGCCAAATTCTTTTTAACTGCTTGTGAGGTTGAGTGGGATTGGGTTGGATGCATTAAATGTACCTTGGCACTTTTTGTTTGGAGGGGGGGGAATAGGGATGATAATGGTGGAGGTTGAGTGTGATCAGAAGATTGCAGGGGGTGGTGATGATGAAGATGGTGTGCCCGTGACTTGGGAGGGAAAGGGGTAGTCAAATGGTGGTTTGACTGGTTATTAAATAAAAGGGGGTCCAATGGCAGGGTTCAAAAAGCATATGGCAGGGGTCCAATTGCATTGTGACTAGTCCAAATGGTAGGAAAGGTTCTAAATATCATAGGGACTCAATTGTAATTTCTGAAACTGGGAGGGCCACTTCTGCCAATTATGCAAAGATGCTTCAGGGGCTGAAATTGCCAAGTGTCAATAGAACAAGGACCAAAGTTGCCATTTTCACATTTTCCAGGGACTAATTCTGCCAATTTTCAAAGTTGAAGGACCATTTTTGTAAATTTCTCAAACTTTTGATATTTTTCACCAAAGGACTAAATTTGACAACTTTTGATTTAAAAAGGACCTTTGGTGATTTTTACTTTTGAAATTCGGGCTCAGGGACTATTTTTGACAATTCTTGAAACTTGGGGGACTAAAACTGCAATTTTTGCAAATTTGAAATGTTTTTCATCTGATTTTGATAATTTTGATTTTAAAACACATAAAACACTGATTTGTGATATTTTGATCATTTTGATGTGTTTCTGAGTGTTTTCAGATGAATTTGCAGTTTATATTGTACAAAAATGATGAGTATTCACACACTCATCAATCACCCTAAACCCTTAGTTCAATTATCTAGTTGCTTGCATGAGTTGCTAATTCGAGTCATATCCTTTGTATACAGTTTTGGGACGATTGGGATTCATGGGAAAAGTTAAAGTTTATGAAATAACGGGAAGGGAACGTTAAATTCAAATTCCCTTTGTTTGCGTAATAATGTACCCCAAGTGTTTTGATCTTTTCAATTCGGGTCCAATTAGTGTTAGAGTAATAAAAACTCAAGTGTAGGGATGTGCCTATAAATCCCTATCATTTTGATGTTACCGTAGAGGATGGTAGAGTAAAAGTGTATGAAAAAAAAAACATACGGGCTACCATCCTACATCTATCCTTTAAATTTATGTTTGTCTATTTCCGTTACCTAGAGTTTTAGAGTGTCGAGTCTTGGCTTAGCAACGCCATTCTTCGTATGCATTTAACATAGAGATTTTTAACTTGCCACCACTAAATAGCCTATCCCACCAAACCCTTGTTTCCCTACCGTAAGCCTAACATTCCAACCCTTTAAAAGACCTCTTTGATAGTCTTTCCTAGGTGCTTACGCCAAAGCGATGGAGGTTTGATCTATTCTCAAGCCTATGGTAGTCTATGTACTAGGACCGGTTAATGAGTGTTTATCTTCCATTTCCTATTTGTTATATTTCATATACACCCGAGAGAGATGTGAGTACCCAAACACCCCATGTGAGGTGCTAGTATGTAATTTCCGTGCTTGTTATGACTTTTGCGGGGCTTATATGTGTTGTGGACCGTTTTGAATTAATGCTTCATGACCCCTAACTTATAAATTAATTGGCTAAAAGCACATTTGCTTGAGGACAAGCAAATAACAAGTGTAGGGATATTTGATAAGGTTTTAAAAGGTACCATTTTAAGGGGTCGTTTAAGTCCTTATTTGATCACTTTTGTATCCGTTATTGCTTAATATCGTTCCTTTTCACTTTTTAGGTCTCTTGAAGGCAAAATGTTGGAATGGCACTTATTTGGACGAAAAGGCACGAATATACGAAGAAAATGGCCAAAGTCAGAATCGAGACACTCAAAGCTGCTGAAAACAGAAGGCGACGGCGCCAGGTGTTAATTGCGACGCCGTCGGAGGATTTTTGTGACGATACAGTAGCCAAATACCCTATTTTCAAGTGACGACGTCGGGCTTTAAAAGAGTAGGCCGTTGCTACTCAGACGGCCTAGATGCAACCCAGACGACATCAGAAGCTGAAGAGGACGGCGTCACGGACATAAGGTGACGACGTCGCAAGGTTAACGTGGCCAAGACGAAACCCTAATAACGGCGACATGACGGCGTCACGAAACATAAGGTGACGCCGTCGCATATGTAATCTTATATATAGAATCCTAATTTTTCAGTTTTAGAGAGAGTCTTTTGGAGTAAAAACCTAAAACCGAACCTAAGGTGTCTTGTACAGTATTTTAGGGTTTTAAACCCTATCTTACATCAAGATAAGTATTTACTTCATTAATTCCATTATGTCTTTGATTATTTGTGTGTATGCTTGCATGTTCTCCATGTCCGGCTAATTTATTTGTGTGTTTGCTTAGGAAGTATAAAACTTAATTATTGAATATTGATTGGTTGTTTCTTATCTTAGTTGATTAATGATCTAGTAATGCGATAGGTCATTCGTTGTGTACTTAATGCTTGATTCATCTTTGTGAACCTTAGAATATGATTACCTGAGTAGTTGTAGGCTAAATTATCCAAAGAGTGCCTTAGAGTAAGAGTTTATCATCCCTAGTGGGTTTTGTAGACGATACCCTTTGGTAAGTTCAAAGAGTTAGGGAGAAACGCATACCCTACAACTTTAGACACACAACGCAACTAAGAATAAGGACGTGACAACTCAACCATCAATAGGAGATAATTAAGGAGTAGTATAACCTAAGTAAACACATCTTTAAACTATCATTCGAGCACACATTAATTAGACATAGACTCCCACAACCTTAGTTTAGATAATTAGATAATAGTAGAGTAATCGGTAGAAATACCAACCCCCCAAATCCAATACCCGAGATTCGTACCTTTCCATTTCATAAAATATAAAAATACAAAAATAATCTTCCTCAACCTTAACCTTAGGGTAGTAACTTCTTACTAGCATTCCTATTTCCCTAGAGAATGATATCAATACCCGTGGCTTACCCTAATTACTACACTGCAATGATTAGGTTCACTGCCTAGGGTGTTATAAAACTTGCTCGAAGAAAAGGAAGTTTCCTTGACCCCGAACGACGCGTGTAGCGTTATCAGTACTCTCCTAGTACTAGGGTTTACAACCTTGAAGCTTTTCTTAAGACGGCTAGAGTATTGGTATGTGCCTGACCTAGCTAGGATCTCCTTTTATACACTAAGGAGATCCCTTACAGAGATAACTATGCATTAAGTATATCATATCTTCTATTGGAATAGAAGATATGCTATTACAGACCATACACGACAATCTTAATATAGAATAGTATAAACTCAACACTATCAGTACTAACTTTTGCACTATCAGTACTAACTAGTTAATACTCTTCTAACATCACTATCAATACTAAATTTAAGACTATAAGTATTAACTCCCAAAAGTGAATTTCCCAGCAATCCTCCCCTAAACTTGTGATTGGGTTTCTGAATCACAAGTTTCTTCAGACTTAGAGGATTCTTCCAAACTTCACTTTCTTCTGCTATGTCTTCCAGCTTGGTCAAAAATCTTCAGGAGCAACTCCTTGGCCATTTCTATTGCATTTCCCATCCTTAGTCCTGCATCCAGCATCTGTAGAAGGGTTCCAAGTGCAAGTGTGTATGTTGTTTCAACCAACATATAGATATCAGTTCCATTGCATGTAGTGACCAAGTGTAGTCCAAAGGAATCAAGCAAGGTCCAACTGAGGGCTTCATCACCAGGTTGAAACTTCCATTGTTCTCCTGTTGGATCAGGTTTAGATATGTTCTGGAGTTCATAGAGTAGCTCCAGATCCTTGTCATTATCTGGGTCTTTATTCTTGAACCTGTTTTTGACTAACTCTCATAGCTTAAGGAGATCCTCCCTGTCAATAAATGCAAACAGATCTACTAGGTACAAGTAAGCACTTGTCCTTCCACCAGCTCTATGAATCCTCCAATGTCTTTTGCCTTCTTCACTGTAGATATCCCAGTTGATGATTGGATATCTAGTGTTGATGGGCTCTGAATACAATGCTTCTTTTGGAGCTTCAATTAACATCATCCTATTGAGTTCTTCTTCAGTGAGTCCACCTTCATCTTCATCAAAGGCTTTCAATCTTTTAGGTGCAGTTGAGGAAGCTCCTTCTTCAGATGGCCTTTTATAACTTCCAATGGGTTGTGACCTTTCAACAATATCATCAGCTTGCATAGGTCTAAAGTCTAGAAATCTTCTTTGAATTGTGTCAGCAAGTCTTTGGAGAGTATCCCAAGATAATTGATTGAGCTGCTTCAGTGTTCTCCTATCTTTACCTGAGTATCTGATGTACTTGCAAAGATACATCTTCTGCTGACTCTTGTTTGGAGGTTTTGAGGCCTTTTCAATTTCTCGTTGCTGTCTAAACTGGCTTTGTATTCTAGCCAAGATTTCACTAAACAACTGAGCTGCTTCATTGATACTTGTGCCATGATCTTGTTGCAGCTTCTGTTGTACCTCCTTGGTAGCTTCTACTTTGGCTCTCATGTCATCCCATGTTTGCTAGTCTTCAGCCATTTTATCCATCTTTTTCTTTTCTTTATCTGCAGCTTCTTTCTGCAACTCTTCGTCACTCCATTGTGCTGCAAGCTTCCTTGCTGCCTCTTCATTTAACCTTTCAATCTCTTTCTTCTTCTTTGGTACTTTCACCAAGATGCCCTTGCCTTTGTCTTTGGGATCAATCTTTGGAACTCAAGAGGTTGGTGATACTGAAACACCTCCTTCTTGGATAACAACTCCCTTTTCTTTAGGCTTGGGTGCTGCTGACTTGGTCTTCTTCCTTAGATACAAAACAGGAGGCTTCTTGTAAGTGGGAGAGATGGGGATTGTTTTCTTCAAGCTCTGAAGTCCCAATACAACATGTTTCTCTCTTTCCTCTTCATGACTGTCTTCATGTGGAGTGATAGTGATGGTAGTTGTAAAACCCTAAAAATCGTAAATGTGATAAAAGACCATTTTGCCCCTCAGACTTGATAATTGTGAAATACGTATTTTACGTCAACCTCATTAACTACGTTTCTAACCTAACTCGTAAATATATAACTTGTGTAAGATAAATAAAATGACACACTTACGTCTAAATATGAATCACACGTTAATATTTTGCATGGGCCAAAAAAAAATTTCATCACAAATACAATTAAATTATAAAGCCCATTGTGTGAGTTTGGAAAGTCAATATTTTGGTTGTGATTTTCCCTTGATGCTCGGCCATTATACACGTCTCATATCTCCCATTTAATCCCACTTTTTATCTCATTTAGTTACTTACCTATTTCCACATTGAAATCACCTAAAACCCTAAGTCTCAAAAGTGATGGCAAGTGTATGGTACTTTCTTCCATTCGACCACCAAAGCAAGAAAAGGAGAAGAAAGGTCGAGGTGCTGTGATCGTAGGATTCAGATTCGATTTTGACGTGGGGTTGATTCATATTAGTTCTTGTCTTCTTCCATCCATACGCTATATATGGTTTGTTTACTCAAAAACTCTTTTCAATCTTTCTCCTTGATTTTTTCTTGATTTTTGTCGTGTAACTGGAGTCCATGAGAATGCATGCTTGTCGATTATATCATCATAAGATAATAAGATTGTTGCATAGAATCATAACTGGGTCACCATATATTTCCCATACGCTATGAATCTGTCGACCACTTGCATGTTAACATGAATCTGTTTTGGCCTCACTTTGAGGACCCATATGTAACCTGATTTAGACCTCCTTCGAAGGCATGCATGCATCAAAAAAAACTATCACATAAAACAGTAACTTGGTCGCATGAAATCACAAAAGAAACACGTAATTATCGAATGGAAGATCATGTTAATTCGACCCATATTTAATCTTGTTTGAACCTATATGTCGACACATATAAAATCTGGTTTTGGATCTGTCTTGACTACCATGTGCATGACACACATGTTTTATGTATCTTGTGTCAAATTGATAAGGGAAGAACAATGTACGAATACACCTTGGCCTAGCTTTATGTCAATATCAATAAATGGAAAAGGGTCCTCGTTGATTTATACCTACACTAAAAGGAAGACAAATGAATTGTTCTTGGTCTAGTCGGGGGTCATGTTTAGGGGCGATCGCGGGGCAAATGGGTAAACCGTTTCGTATGTTTGAAAGTGTGTCGGGAAAGTGAGCCCGGGGTTAGGCGTAAATGTTAATATTTGGACCCGCGGGCAAGCTTGAACATAGGTCGATCATGCCATGAAAGAAAATGGGTCTTGTGGGGGTAACTTCGAGGGTGATTGCGGGATTTATGGTTAAGTCTTTTGGAGTTTTGAAAGTGTATCGGGAGAGTCGAGTCGGGGGTTATTCATAATGCATTTTTACTTGGTTGTAGATGTTAGCCGTTTGAACCGCGATCGAGGTTGAAGTTGGCATGTCGGGTTATAAAAAAAAAAGAAAAAAAATGAATTAAGGAAACACGTTACTGTAAGGATTGGTTACATATTGTTGCATGTCATTATTTATAAAATATATTACTTTTAACCTTCATCTTTAAATGTTGTCGCACACAATACACCCTAAACTATTATATTGATAACATTAAGTCCTATAGTTTATCCTTTTGGCATTTGAAACCTTGAAACATTGATAAAATACACTTTAAACTTTATTTTTGAATTATTTACATTGTAAACCCTAAACTTTGACATATTTACCATGCGAACCCTATACTTTGAAGTATGGTCTAATAAAGCCTTAAAATAGGATATTTGTCATATTAAACATTTAATTTTGCCATTTATCATTTGTAACCCGTAAGTTTGGCTAGTTAATGATTATTACCCTAAAGTATTTTAATTCCGTCCATTACTAAAAATGAGAATACGCTTATAACTCTACTAATATTAATACGATTAATCCGTTATGACTTAAATGAGTTAATAAGTATTAAACAAATCGTAATCCGTGTAGATTCGTTGAAGGAGACGTGACGTTGTGTCTTCGTGTTCATTCATTCGTTTGCTTTCCTTTCATTGGCGTTAAGGTACAGATATTCTATCCCTTTTCAGTAGGGGTTTCTCATGACTTTCTGATCCCTCGAATTTATTTCACTTATGATATTTCGCTGCTATGATCCCTTTTGCTATTGACCCTCTGATATTGAATCTTTGATATCGATCCCTTTGTTATTTGACCATTGTTATTGAACCATTGCTATTGAATCTTTGCTTTGCTATTGACCCCTCTGTTATTGAACCACTGTTACTGAACTTCCGTTATCGAACTCTTTGCTACTGAACCTTTGCTACTGAACTGTTGCTATTGACCTCTGCTACTGAATTTGTGCTATTGAACCTTTGATATTAAAATATTGATATTGGACCTTGATATTGAACTATTGTTATGAACCTCTGAATTGTGAACTATTGATATTGCACCTTTGCTTATGAAGACATATACATTGCTACACTTTGAACTTTTTTCTGACCTGTCAGTTTGATACCCGAGCCATTAACTAGGCATGGGGGTTCCATGTCCGTGTCATTGATGCACCAATGGCATGACTCCAGTGTGGATGAGTGATGTTCCACACCGTCCCCATTATTGTATTGATTATTGCGCGCTTCAGATATATTGTATTGGCCACTATTGTATTGCAGGGGGCGTATGGATGCATCCTAGATTTGTATGGTATTGATTGATTGTATTGATATTGTATTGGTGATGTGGTGCGTGTGTGCAATACACCCCCTCACAGTTTGGGAGCTAGCTACTCCATTGGTTACTGAGGTCTCCCCTCCTATTGATATCGTATTCCGAGGTCACCCCTCCGAATACAATGGCTACTATTGGATATTGGGCTGCTAATGCCACTATTCATTGTATTGTATTGTATTGTTGGCTCGGGATGGATTTCTGACAAACCTTACACTATTGATATACCCATATTGTACCTTCTGTATTCCCAACGCACCATATTCTGTATTAATTGTCCACTACTCTACACCCTTATGAGACTCACTCTACTACTGAGATATATATTCCATTGCATTGATCTGTCATACTCTTATTTTGTTGCTTCAGACTATCGTTCCATTTACGTACCGGGTTATTATATGATTGTTGAATTTCATTATGCTATTACATGTTTTATGTGGCTCCATTTACCCTGCCTCGATATGATTAATATGTGATGATATGATTCACCTGTTGTCATCTGACTATATGTTATCTTACTGTTATGTGACCTTTAATTGTCTGGTGACCATGCTAGTGTGTAATCGATTGTTTTGTATGTTTATCGTGTATACTTCGCTCAGTAATCTCGTGGACTATGACTATCCGTTAGTATTCTTATCTGCTTATTGTTGACCTGCCATGTTTACATTTCTGCTTATGCAACTTTTTGATTTGGGTAAATGGTTCAACTTATGAGGTCTGGCTTGTTAACTTGTTTAATTGCCCTGCTACGTCCTTAATTCATTTAGTTATAACGTTCATGCTGAATTCATACTTGATACGTATGGCTACCATGTTGGAGTGCTGATAGTATTTCTGCTGTTGTGATACGTATGACGTTATTAACTATGGGTTACTTGACTTGTGTGATTGCCATGCTCACTTCTAGTTAGTTGCTTCCGCTAGCTTTTGGACTTTCGTTTGGCTTATATGTACTCTTATTTCCTGATTTATTGTATGCCTAGTTATTTAGATGTGCATATGTATATGTCATCAATGTGTTATGTGCTTTGTCCTCCTATGTTATCTGTTTCTTCTGGATATCTGTTACTATTGTATTTTGCAGGCTCCCCATTGACTCATTGTTCTTATTTCGCTGCGACCTTGTTATCTGTTTCCTTATTTCATTTCGTATTTCTGATTTTTGTTTAGCTTTCATTTTGTTATATCTGTTCACTGGGATTTTTAAGCTCAGCTGCATTTCTTTTCCTGCGGCAGGTTTTAGGTTTGAAGATGGGCTTGATGGGCTGAGAGTTGGATTATTCGAGTAGATCGACCTTAGTTACCTTATTGTTTTGGATTTAATTTGAAGAGCTATTGATTTTAGATTTCATTTTCGTTTGGACATATTGGATTTTGTATTTTCTTTGTAAGTCATCCGTTTCTATGACTTGGTAATTTATTTTATAAGGCTTCAGTTTGCAAAATTTTATTTGTATGTACTGATAAGACACCAGAATGTGGCACTTCTACCTTTGTCGGGTTGGGATGTTACAGTAGTGGCCTCTGTAGTTGTGGCTTGTTGTAGATCAGCAGATACCTGAATGATTGGGCTTAATACTGATTGTAGAACTTCAGGAGTACTAATCATGGTACTAACAGTACTAACTACAACACTAATAGTACTAACTGGGATAGTACTGATAGTGCATGTAGGAGTCCTAAGTACTTCTTCAGCTTCAATATTGACCTGAACTTCTTCTTCCTCAGCAAAAGGGCTCTGAAATGCTGCACCACCTTGCCATTGACCAAATTAACTTCTACCTTGAATATCAGAACTCCTCCCCTGTTTGGTAGAATCCTCTGTTGAGGTACTTGAGACTCTGAACTTGGCCTTTCTTTTGAGAGATGCAGTGACTGGAGATGTTGCTGCAGTAGGCTTGGAGAGAAGCTTGACCTGATGCTCTAACTTTTTCATCTTTAGGAGCATCTTGGTATGAACTTTTGCAGCAGCTTTCTTTTATTCTCCCAAAGCAATCTCCAGAGTGTTCACCTTTCTACATAAAAACCTACACAGTTCCGTCATATCCTTTAGTGATAAGCTGCCCTCACCACTTCCAGTTGTGTTACATGCTGAGAGAGGTGGGTTATTGGGCAATTTAGATGCACTCCCATGCCTAGCCTGAGCAGATGCACCCCCCCTTTTTAAGACTTTGCTTGGGTCCACCCTGTGAGAAGTGCTCACTAGGTGTTAGCATGGGTTGGGTCTTATTTATGTTACCACTATCCTCACCAGCCTCTAAGCTTGGTTGAGTAGTGGCAACCATTACCATTCTATCTCCTGCATCATCTGAGATGGGCTCATCTGGTTCAATGTGAGGATGAGAATGGGGCTGAGCTGTCCCACTCTCCTGTCGGGAGTGCCTACTTATTGATGAATGTTTTTGAGTACGAGAGTTATCAGGATCTGTGGGTGTGTGTTGGGAGCCACCTGTGCCTGATGGTCCTTCACCCTCTGCAATTAGCATGTTAGAAAATAATGGCACTACAACCCCACTATATCCTACCACAGCCCTTAACATATTTGAAAATACTTTGGCTGTGAGTAGTTTTGATGGATAAACATTTTTGTAAGGCTGCAATTTTTGTTTCTGAAGATCCAAAAATATTTGTATAAACCTGGGATACATCAGAAACTTGGTTTTGCTAACAGCATTTTTAAGCATACCCTCAAAAATATAATTTGAAAAATTAAACACCCTGCCTGTTGCAAGACAGATCAAGGCTATGGCTATGTTTATGGGAAAAGCATCCCAGCCAGTCCTTTTGTGACTCAAACAATGTAAGAGGTTATGAATTAGAAATCTCCATTGTGGGGAAAACTGACTTTTGTGAAAGTTAAAACTGTTGTCATGCCTATACCCCATCAATGAGAGTTGTTCATGTCAGTGGCTGGCAAAGTGCTAATACCTTCAGCATCCCTAAGATGAAGATGATCTCTTAGAAAGGCTTCAGTAATAACAATTTGTGTGCCAATTAACTGTTGTACCCCTTCCTCAGTTGTTGAGGCAATAGCAGTTTGCCAAAACTTCCTGACAGGGGTACATAAGATAGTAGGGTTTAAGAGTAAAGCAAACCTGATGCTTCTTCTGTTTAGAAAAGCTACTATCTCAGTGAATTCCTCATTGCCTTCTGGCAAGTCCAAGCACGCCACCATGTTGTGCTTATCGACAAAATCAATAGGAGCCATGAGCAAGAAGAATTGTGGGATTTGATCGCAAAAGCCTTTAGAGAATTATGGTGAAAGCAATTGAAAAGTTATGCAATATATAGAGATTTGGAGAATTTTGGTTGAACCGCTTTGTAAGTAATTATGGTAATAAGTAAGGAGAAACCAATCAGGAAACCCCTATATAAAGAAACAGATGGTAACAACTCAATTTGCAAAAGTAATCATTGCATAACTGACTTTTGGAGTAAGTAATAACGGATAGTTCATCAGTACTAACTAGGCTTATCAATACTAACTTATAACCATCAGTATTAACTTTACCCATCAGTATTATCTTATAGTTTGGAAATTATAATACTGAAACCCCAATTTTGAAGGCATTAAGTGTGGTGACAGACACTTAATCAAGGTCGGCCTCACATGGCCTCTGGTTTGGTGAAAACCAATGGTTTTAGTGCTTCACAATTCTCAATTTCAGGTCATTTCTCAAACTTTAAAAATTTTACAATTCATCTCGGGAATTTACTATTCACAAATTACTATTCATCATTTTACTATTCATTGTTTTTTAAGTTAGTTTGCGACTTTGAGAAGTTATTTTAAAATTTTACTATTCACTTTTACTATTCATTTCCGAAATTTTTATTTCACATTCTCGTAAGTTAACCTATTTTAGTGATAACCCAAGAATTTGACACTCATCGGGTCATTTTTGCAAATTTCACGAAACCGTGTCTGAGATTTACGTTTAAGTTTAAACGACATTTAGGCATCCCGATATGTCCGAAAACATTACAAACAAGAGAAATATAAGTTTTTCACCTTCCGTGACATTTTCATAAGTTTTGGAATTTTACGTTTTCCAGTTCTGCGTTTTACGCGAAATACGCGTTTTTTACCCGCGTTTCCAGCTTTAAACAGCGTTTAAGCAACCCGATGGAACTTAACACTCATTTTATATTCTATTATGGAGTATAATGATAAGTTTAATCATTTCTACAAGTTTCATATTTTTAAGATACCCGATTTTAAGTTTTATGACTTAACGGCTTACAGTTAGCGATTACCGGGACCAAACGACACCCCGTAAACCCAAAATAACATCAAAACATCATATAGTCATCCTAGATAAGACCATGGATGAAATTCATGTCTAATTAAAAGCCTAGTTGGCTTGAGATAAAGCCTTGATGAGTTTTGATCATTACATGTGTTATACTTAGCTAGTAAGTCATACAAAGTCATATACAAATTTGATACTTCTTACACATTCATTATAATCAACTATAAAATCATTCAAACACTCTCATATCTTCCTTTTTCCTCTCCATAACCGAATTCCATCAATTCACCATCACCTTCCATACTTGATCTTCATACAATAAGTTATATACCAAAGTTGAAGCCCTTAGTAATCTCTACATGAATCTTAAGTTTATTTTATGAATCCATGGTTGGATTAGGAGCTACTCAAGAGTGATAGGGGCTGAGGTTAGGAGGTTTTTACAAAGATTATCAAGTGTTTAAAAAGGGTTTGCAAGGTGGTGAAGAGATTTGGAAGCTTGGGTTCATATTGAAAGGGGTTTAGGTTTTAGTGTCCTAGTTCTTGGTTCTTGACTTGTTTCATCACAAGGCTTGTAAGCAAACTACTATACTTACCTTTGATTTCAGTAAATACTAGTATTTCATATATCTAATATGTTCTATATGCTTATTATACTTGATTGTGCTTGGATAAATGGATTAAAACACTAGAAACCGTCGAAAGGACTAGATTTGCAACACAGAAACTGAACAGGGGTTGTAAACGTAATTACTGGGAAATATCCGTGGTCTGATAAACTTAGGTGAAAACATAGGGATTTAGATCGATGTATTGTGGTCGTTTCGCCGGGTGGCTCATGCCGTAACTCATCTCGATGAATAAACTAGAGCCAAAACGGCTAAATGTGTGTAAAACTGAGTAACAGATTTTAAACGGCTAAAACTCATAAAACTTGCATATAATCCCTTATTGGACAAAGAATAAAAGTTTTAGCTAACACCCTAACTTGAACGTGGCTGATGGCCGTGCGTTAAACGGAGTTGTAGAACTCGACTTATGACCAAAACTGTGAAACAGTTTGCTGCTGATTGAAATAGCTAGTACATCCAAGGGTAAATTGGTAATTTCACATTAGTTAAATAATTTCTGGGGAAGTAGGGCCCACTAATCTGTTTAGTACTATCAATTACCTTTTCGAGGACATAAAAATCGAGTCTTGATCATTTACGGTTTAGAAGTAACGGGTAGATTTAGACGGGAAAAACTTAAATATAAGAAACGTAAACACTTATACGACTTCATAAATGTTAAGTATCCAAGCATAATTGATGTAATAACTATATAAGGCATGTTTATACATTCACATCGTTATTTTAGAACCTAAGACACAACACATATTCTAGGTTGCGCGTAGAGGTTTCTCGGCTTATCCATCGATTCGTTATATATTGGTTATCACATTTATTAAGGTGAGTTCGTAGCCCCACTTTTACTCGTTTAATTGTTTTATAAACTCTTTGGGGGGAGATACATGCTCAACTACTTGCTTTTACTTTACACTTATATGAACTTAAATAACTGTTGTTTCACTACTTATGCTAGTAAGTAGATTGTGCCCGAACTAAATTGATACTATGTTATGAACACTATTATTTGAACCACTTTCCTTGATTTTGAGCCCTTCGACATATACTTAATCTCTTTTAACTTGATTTAAAACATTTTAACATATAACTAATCTCTTTTAACTTGATTTAAAACATTTTGACATATAATTAATCTCTTTTAACTTAATATTGAACCTTTTAACTATTTTGAACTTGTTTGACTTTATATTGAACCTTTTGACTATTTTGAACTTGTTTGACTTTATATTGAACCCTTTGACTATTTTGAACTTGTTTGACTTTATATTGAACCCTTTGACTATTTTGAACTTGTTTGACATTATATTGAACCCTTTGACTCTTTTGAACCTTTTGATATGTTTTGAGCTCTTTTACTGTTTTGAACTTTTGAACTCGACTTAAACTCTTGAACTTAATTACGAACTTTTGAATGGAACACTTGGACTTAATTATGAACTTATGACCTGTTTTGAACTTAATGAACCGTACTCACTTTATATTACATCTCCCCATGTTACGGAGCGTTATCAACTTAAAGTCTCCCTTGTACGGAGCAGTGCAAATTCTCCCATGTTCGGAGTGATCTTAATTGTATACTAATAGTTGTATGATGTACCGTTCGCACATTCGCATTGTTAGTCTCCTATTAGTAGGTAGTATGGATAGCGCTATTAGAGGTCGGCCAACCTCTCGTTCACTATGTTACAGAACGCATATTATTTATTCTAGGGGCTTTTCCTGGCATACATTATTATATACGTGGTGCTATATTGTGAACTATTATGACAGCGTATACTTGACCACTAGACACACTATATTTTGTGCAATGGGTTGTGAACACACAGGTTGCAAGTTTTGTATGGGCGGAACTTGGAACTGAGTGGATTTACAATGCCTTTGCTTTGTGAACAATTATGATAACGTGTACTTTACTTCTAGACATACTACTTTTGGTAGTGGGTTGTGAACACACAGGTTGCAAGTTATGTATGGGCGGAACTTAGAACTGAGTGGATTTACAATGCCTTTGCTTAGTGGACTATTCTAAATGACCAAAAACTTTGCCTTTGCTGCATGAGTGTTCTTTAAAAAGCTTTACATGTTAGACAAACTCTATGAACTTACTTAACCATTGTGTTGACACTTTTAGCATGTTTTATCTCTGGTATCTAAGGCATTCACTTCATGGCATGCATATGGACTTATCATAGAGTCGCGGTGACGACGCGTCTCACATGAATTTTATGTACTTAATTATCGTTTGATTGTAACAAAATCATATTGGTACTTTGGAAATCTTTTGGGACCTATGTTTTGTAAACTCTGATTATTTTACTTAATCAAACGATATTTTCAAAACGACACTTTAGGTCGTTTGATATAACTGTAACTTTGATGCTATGACAGTCATCCCCCAGGCATTCCATTTCGCTGCAAAACAGGTAATTTGGGGGTGTGACATTAGCACTGCCTGTGATGGATAGTCAAGGGCCTTCCTGACAGGGTTTCCAGCTCGTGGCAGATGTTGCCTCCAACACAAGTGTTGGATTCACGGTTGCTCGCTGTTCTCTAGGCCAGATGCCCTTGGGCTAGTCACACTATCTGTAAACATATAGAATGGCAAAGAGTGGGTTAGTACAAAGTGACTTGTGACCTGACTAACTGAAACCATCAATTCATGGTCATTAATACCACAAGATGCCACATAATGCTTTGGCATCACAAAGTCCAGAGGTACAACAAGTTCCATCATGTGGTTGCTTCAGTATGAGCATAAGAAAGAGAACCACATGTGCTGCTTGTGTTATGCCTGAAAAGTTAGTCCAAAACCAAGAAAACACAATCCAAGAGATTTTATTGACAATCCGTATTAACTTGACACTAACAGTATTAACTTAGACAACAATCAGTACTAACCACCAGTTGACAAAACTTTACAAAAATAGAGAGAGATAAGACATATTATGGATGAAGCATCCCAATACTTGTGACCAAGTGCTGAAATATTCCCAATTCAAAAGCTTTAGTTAAAAGATCTACAACATTAAACTCGGTATCAATCCTATCAACCTGAATGAGTTTCTTTTCATTACAGTCCCTTATAAAGTGATGTCTTATCTCAATTTTTTTAGTTTTAGAATGAGCAACTAGATTTTTTATAATGCATATAGTACTGTTGTTAACTATGTAAATGACCGTGCCCATAAAATTATACCCAAAATCAAGCATCTAATTCTGAATCCAGAGGACTTGACCACAGCAACTTGCAGCAGCTACATACTCAGCCTCAATTGTACAGTTTGCCATAATGCTCTGCTTCTTGCACTGCCATGAAATCAACTTGTCACCAAGAAACTGACATCCTCCTGTGGTTGACTTCCTATCAAGACTTGCCCCAGCATAATCACTGTCAGAGTAAGCTACCAGATCAAAGGGAGAGTCCTTAGGATACCAAAGGCCTCGCATGGCCTTTCAGATATCTAAAGATTCTTTTAACAGCATGCATGTGCGAAAGCTTTGGAGAAACTTGAAATCTTGCACAGACATACACTGCAAACATAATATCTGGTCTAGAGGCAGTCAAATACATCAATGATCCAATCAATATCATCATCTGTAGAGATGCTGATTAACTTCTTCACCATCAGCATCTGGAAGTAGTGGCTCGTTGTGCTCCATAGGAGTGCTTGCAATCTTTGTATTTTCATAGCCAAACTTCACCAAAATCTCATTGACATACTTATCCTGACTAATAAATATGCCATATGTCTTCTGCTTGACATGTAGCCCAAGAAAGAAGGTGAGTTCTCCCATAGAACTCATCTCAAACCTATCATGCATCAATTTTTCGAATTCTCTGCATAGATCATGCTTGGTTGAGCCAAAAATAATGTCATATACATATATCTGAACCAATAGGATATCATTCTTCACATTCTTGATGAATAGAGTCTGATCAATCTTCCCTCTTCTGAAGCCATTGCCCAAAAGATACTTGGCTAAAGTTTCATACCAAGCTCTTGAGACCTGATGCAGACCATAGAGTGCCTTTTGTACCTTGTAAACTTTGTCAGGAAAGATTGGATCTTTAAAGCCAGAAGGCTGACAGACATAAACCTCCTCCTCAATCTTCCCATAGAGGAAAGCACTCTTCACATCCATTTGGTATAATGTAAAGTCTTTATATGATGCATAGGCCAGGAATAGTCGAATAGCTTCAATCCTTGCCACTGGAGCAAAGACCTCTTCATAATTAATCCCTTCCTGTTGTGTATACCATTGAGCCACTAGTCTAGCCTTGTTCCTTATTACCACACCCCTTTCATCCTTCTTGTTTCTGAAGACCCATTTACTGCCAATAGCTCTCTTGCCTTTAGGAAGATCCACCAGAACCCATACATTCTGAAGTTTGAATTGGAGAAGCTCTTCTTGCATTGCTTCTACCCAGGATTCATATTCAAGAGCTTTGTAAACTTTCTTTGGTTCTGCTTGAGAAACGAAACAAGAAAAGAGACATTTTTGTGTGTCCCCATAGATCCTTTCTTCATAAATGGCACTAAAGAATCCAGTCTCACTATGCTGAAATTTAGATCTTGTAGCTCTTTCAGCATGAACAACCCCAATAACATTCTCCAAGGGATGATCCTGATTAATTCTTCTGTGTGGTGTAGCAGGAACAACATAAGATGAAGCTATATTAGTAAAATCAATCTCATCAGCCTCACCATAGGGATCAAGAACCTCTGTATTAACTGATGGAATAGAATGAGGACCATCAATACTAAATTCTGGCTCATCAGTACTAACATGTGGCTTATCAGTATTAACCACATTAGTATTGATCACTTGAGGTTCTATCACTGTGTCATCTGTATTGGTTACACCTCCTTCAGCATTAGAATCATTAGTCTTTTAAGGCTGATCATCATCTTTGTTTGCCTCCCCTGAAGAAGTGCTTCCAACTGAGTTGTCCTTCCAAATGGGCAATAGGATACATTCATCATCATCATCAGAATCTGCATCAGGACCTTGCTTTTCTCTGCAATAATGTTAGAATCCACAGCAACAGGCACATAGTTCATAGATTCTGTTAGCATATCAATATCAAAAAACCATTTTGGTCCTTGCCCCTCTACACTAGGTTTATCCTCAAGAAACTCTATGTGCAGATTCTCCTCTATCCTTCTGGTTCTAGAATTATAAACCCTAAAGGCTTTACTATTCAAGGAGTAGCCAACCAGATATCCACTATCAGATTTTCCATCAAACTTACCTAAATGGTCAATGGTAATGAGAATTGAGACATGACACCCAAAAGGTTTAAGAAAGTCTAGGGTAGGCTTTCTACCTAAAAACAGCTCATAAGGAGTCTTGCCATGAGGCTTTACTATCAGTACCCTGTTCTGAACATAACAAGCAGTATTAACTGCCTCAGCCCAAATGTTGTGGGTAACTTGGAATCTGCTAACATAGTCCTAGCAGCCTCTATCAATGTCCTATTTCTCCTTTCAGCAACCCCATTTTACTGAGGATTCCTAGCTACACTGTACTCTCTTTTAATACCCTTAATTTGACAGAAATCATTTATCACTTGGTTTTTAAACTCTGTCCCATTATCACACCTAATGATTTTAACTTTCTTATCAGCTAGGTTTTCTACTGCAGTTATGTATGACTTAAGGATTTCACTGGTCTCATCCGTAGTATTCATGAAGAAAACCCAAGTAAATATGCTAAAATCATCAGTCACAACCAAACAATACTTCTTAAAATTTAGGCTGCTAACAGAGGTGGGGTCAAATAAGTCCATGTATAGCATATGAAGTGGTTGGGTGATAGAGTTAAAAACCTTGGGCTTACAAGAGGCTCTATGCTGCTTCCCTTTAGCTAAAAGATTTATAACCTTAAAGTTCACATGACCTAGCCTTCTATGTCATAACATATATTCATCCAAAGAAGCTGTACTAACTAAACATGTAAGGTTTTCTTTGGGCACTATGTTTTTCATACTTACACTGTATAGATTGCTTTTCCTAGGGAACTTAAGAAGCACCTCATCTTCACTAGGCAACCTAAAGTTAGGAGATAAAACCAAGCAATCAGTATCTGTGAACAGAGCAAAATTCTTCTTGTCACACATTTGTGACACACTGAAAAGATTGTATTTGAGTTCTTTCACATAGTACACATCTTCAAAGTCCAAATTACCAGTCTTGATTGTGCCTTTACCAGTAATTCTTCCACCTATACCACCTCCAAAAGAAACATATCCTCCATTCAAATCAGTGAAGTCAGAAAGATAGAATAGATTTCCAGTCATGTGCCTGAAACACCCACTGTCTGAATATCTAAGATCATCATTATTGTTGGAATGTCCCTGCACATAAGATAAAGGAAATTAGTTCCTTTTGGGGACCCAAGCCATTACTGACTTGGATCTGCCTCGTGCATTAATGTAATCATATTTCTTGAGAGTAACTGATGCACTGTTGGGTTGAGTAGTCTTTCTAACCCAACAAGCTGAGGGCTTAACAGCATTGCCCTTGATTCCCCTAGCAACACTCACTTTAGAACCAACTTTTTTCATTTTTGGCTTAAAAGTATTAACTTTTGGCCTATCAGTATTAAGTTTTGGCTCATAAGTATTAACCTTTTTCTTGTAAAACTTGATTTGTTCATCATAAGATTTAAAGGTTTATGATGTTCTAGCATTAAAGGGCCTTGGTGAAGTAGATGGTGATTTTGAAAAGGTTCTTTTGGGTCTTTCACCAAATACTCTGGGTTGTGGTCTAGCAGTATTAACTGGCTTTGTAGTATTCAAGGATTTTATGCCAGTTTTAAGAAGAACTACTCTTGGGGTCATGATGGGTTGAGGTCTCATAGGGTGTCTGCATTGAGCCTGCAGATGAGAAAAACTTCCACACACAAAGCAAGATTTATTATACATGACAAATTTATCTCCTAGTTGCTCAGATTTTAGCTGGTTCTAGTTTCTTCTGTTACCTCTAGGACTAGATGACCTGTGTCTATACATCTCAGCATATTTTACTGGTTTCCTAACAGGTTTGTCAGTTGGTCTTACATGTTTAGTGGCCTGTTCTTGATTTGGTTCACCAGACTCTACACTTGTCTTTTTATTTTCAAACACATACACCTCAGGTAAGGAAGTATCACTTGCACTTTCAAAGGTCTCAACAGTCTTTTCAGCCTTGGACCCAATGGGTTCACGGACAAATGTGGGTGCCTTAAACTCTTCTAAGCCAGTGTGTTCAAGGTCTATTCCAGGTGGTGAGGCAATACCTCTGAATGGTGGTGGTGCTGTCTTATAACCCATACCAGATTTGGCTTTGCCAATTAGTTCTTTTTCAAGATATCTATCAATTCTCTTTGAGTTATAATGTTGTGTGTCTTGAAGAGTATCAATACTTAGTTCTATGTTGTCTTTAATTTGTGTGACTCTTTCTAGTTCTTTTTTTAACACAGTTATGGTGGTGTCTTTAAAGAAATTTCCCTATTAAGTACATCAGTTGCTTCAGTAAACTTTGAGTCATTTTCTTTATAATGCACAATTTGTTTTTCTAAAACTGCTAAGCCTCTTTTATGATTTGCTAAATTATAACTGGTTTTGGAAAACTCTTCAGCCAATTTATCATATTGAGTTTTAAGAGACTCATATTCACTTAATGAGACACATGTATCTGAGCAATTTGATTTAGTAAGTATCTCAGATACCAAAGCCATATTGATAGGACTCTCCTCATCATCAGCCATGAAGCTTTAATCATATCTAGCACCATCAATAGCCACCATTGCTTTAGAGGATGAGTCATTGGTTTCACTACTCTTTTCCTTGTTCCTGGGGCTTCTGCATTCCCTGGGAAAATGCCCAAGCTTGCCACAGTTGTAGCATTCTACCTTTCCTTTGTCAAACCCAGCAGTATCTCCATCATTGATCTTAATCTGCCTACCAGTTCTCTTCATGAACTTTCTTACCCTCATACTAATCAAGGCAATGTTCTACTTGATATCCATCTCTTCCATATCATCCTCATCGATCTGTCTCAGGTAATCATGGGTGATCTGAGACCCATGTTGTTGCTCAGAGATGAAAGCATAGATTGTACTTTCATTGATGCCTGCTGCAGTGGTAACCAAACAATCAATATTAATATTAGTACTAGAAGTACTAACACCAAAACTCTCCTTATCAGCACTAGTGACGGGATGAGCCACAAAAGCTATGTTTTGTGATCCAGCACTGGAAGATGTAGTTGTAGCTCTCTTCATATCTTGTTCTATCACCTTAAAGCTATTGAACATATTGTCCAACCCCATAGTTTCAAATTCTGCCTTGTTCTTCCATACAATGACATGAGTGTCCCATTTTGGTGATGGAAGACTTCTAACAAACCTGAGATTGATGTCCTCCTGAGGGATGTCCACACGCAATACAGCTAGTTCACTGACAAGCTTTTGAAGCCTATTGTAAACTGAGTCAATGGACTCAGTTGCACCAGCAATGAAGTTTTCAATTATTGCTTCAAAAGAGCTTTCTGAGTCTTCTTGGTGACAGAGTTCCCACCAAATCTTGTTTTAATTGCTTTGAACAAGGATTGAACATCCTTGTGTTTGCAGAAGTTAAGTTGATGATCATCAGGTAATTCCATAAGAAGGAGACTTCTGACCTTGAGATCATTGCCTCTTAGAGCCATTTCTTCATTAGTGATGGGATCACATTTGTCTTTAAGAACAACTTTGCCAGCCACTTCTTCGGAAACAATGGATTTGTAGGAGTCTCCATTGATCACAATGTTCCACAACTTAAATCAAGCACCAAAAAGTATTGCTCTATGCGCATCCTCCAGAGTTCATATTCATTAGGCGGCAACTTAGGAATTTTGGTAACAGCACTGGATTTGCTTGAATAAAAATCCATTTCTTTAGATTTGTCACTCACGATCTTCTAAAAACAAAGCTTCAGGACACAAGCTCTGATACCACTTGTGGAGTCCCAAACCTTGGATCTATAACACTTAGCTTGTAAACGTGTAGTTGCCTTGGATGGTTCCAAAACAACAATGAGAAACTTTGTTGTAGATACTTAGAAGATTAATATAAACACAAATATAACACCAACAGCTTCAATATTATTGATTAATAAAACGAGTACTCTCCTAGTACTAGGGTTTATAACCTTGAAGCTTTTATTAAGACGGCTAGAGTATTGGTATGTGCTTGACCTAGCTAGGATCTCCTTTTATACACTAAGGAGATCCCTTATAGAGATAACTATGCATTAAGTATATCATACCTTCTATTGGAATAGAAGATATGCTGTTACAGACCATACACGACATTCTTAATATAGAATAGTACAAACTCAACACTATCAGTACTAACTTTTGCACTATCAGTACTAACTAGTTAATACTCTTCTAACATCAATATCAGTACTAACTTTAAGACTATAAGTATTAACTCCCAAAAGTGAATTTCCCAACAAAAAGTTTGTTCATGGTTTTAAAGTTCAAATGACCAAGCCTTCTATGCCAAATTCTAGACTCATCAGATGTGGCCTAGCAAATAGGCAAGTCAAGCCACCCTTAGGAACCATGTTTCTTCAGATCAACATTGTATATATTCTCTGTTCTTCGAACTCTAAGCAGGATCTGACTTTCATCAACCAACTTAAAGTTTGGAGACAAGATTATACACTCAGTGTCAGTCAAAAGAACACTATTCTTTTTGTCACACATTTGTGACACACTAAGGAGATTAAACTTGAGTTCTTTGACAAAGTACACATCTTCAAAGTCTAGAGTACTAGTTTTAATCTTTCCTTTCCCAGTGATCTTACCACCCTTTGGGTTGCTACCAAAGGCAACATATCCTCCATGAATAGGCACATAGTCAGAAAGATATGATATGTTCCATGTCATGTGCCTAGAGCATCTACTGTCAATAATACCTCTGTCCAATAAGTCCACATGTGGATTGCCCTGCACATAAAATAAGAGAATCGGTTTCTCTTGGGGACCCAAGCCATTATAGACTTAGATCTTCCTTGTGCATCCATGTAATCATATCTTTTAAGTACATATGATGCACCGTTGTCTTTGGAGACATGGTCTAAAATAGGAATCTTTGGTCTCCAAACCCAATATGTTGATGCCTTTACAACATTGACCTCTTTTCCAATAACAGTATTATTAGTCAATTTTGGCTTATCAGTATTTACTTTTTGTTTATCACTGTTGTTTGTGAATGTTGTTCTCCTTTAAATGGGTCTATATATATATTTGAATGTGCCTTTTTTTAAAAACATGTCTTTGAATGGGCATCATTAACTATTGGTTTTGTGGAAGCAGTAGTAACAGATCTAGCAGTAATTACACTTTTCAATCCTGATCTCATTAAGACTTCTTTTGGAACAAAAGAATTTTGAGCATGAGGGTGAGTTGTATTAGAAAAATTAGAATGATTCACCCTTTGAGCATAGTTCCATACATGTTTTGTCACTTTTTCTTTTAAATTATTCTTACAGGTATAATGCAAGTGATCAAAACTTCCACAAGTAAAGCAAGGTTTATTATCAGAGATCAATTTGTTCCAATTTCTTTTATTCCCTCTACGACTAGAAGTGTTCTTATTACAAGACTCTACTGTTTCTACAATTTCTCTAGCAGCAGTTGTAGAAACAGTTTTATTTAGGACTCTAGGTTTGACACTAGCTTCATCCTCATCATCTGAAACCTAATCTTCAATCACTGGTGCCTCAGACTTTCTTCTAGCCTGCTCAGACTCTCCTCCATCAACACTCTTATCTCTAGGGGTCTCATACCTTTTCCTTATTGGTATCACTACTCTTTTCTTCCCCTTTAAAAGACAAATCAGGCATAGGGGGACAAAAATTTCTAGATACATGAGGTGCAACATCTTGAAACCCTATTCCTTTTTTGTATCCTATACCCTTCATACTATTATAAATCTTAATGTTTATCATTTTATTAAGTTCTTTAGATTGATATTCATGTCTTTCAACATACAATTCAATACTATCTTTTTCTTCTTGAACTTTTTCTTTTTTTGTCTCAACATGATCATGTTTTTTTTGAAGCTCATCAATGGTTTGATCTCTTAAATATAACTCAACTTCTAATGTTCTAATATTTTCACACAAAACAAGTTCATTAGATTTGAAGAATTCTAATCTAGCCTCAACTGATTTCAAACCCTCTTTATAGCCTAGAAGTAATAATCTAGCATCTTCAAGTTCTTTAAATACTTTATTATATTCAGATTTATAAAAACAAGGGTCTGAACAACATGATTCAAAGGATATCTCAAAGTATGATCCTGAAGAGATTGAACTTGATGAGTATGCCATGAGAGCATAGTCAGTAGGACCTTCAGCAGCTTGATCACTCAAGTCATAGCCTCCCAATCCATCACAAGACACCAAGGCGGTTGTAGTTGAAGTCTCCTGAACTAGAATAGTCCTTCTCTCCACTTCCCTCAACTTGTTTTCCTGTGACCTTGGGAATCTACATTCCCTTGCAAATTGACCCTTCTTTTTGCAGTTGTAGCACTCCACTTTGGACTTGTCAAATCCCACCTTGTCAGTACCAGTCATCTGCAAGCTCCTTCTAGTCCTTTGAAGAAAGTTATATGTATAGTATCTTCAGGTATTCAAATGGGTTGACGAGTTCAATCGTTTAGACACCCGATTCTCGAATATTTGAAATATGTATTATACGAGGTTTCGAGCCCGCGCGTTGCCGCGGGTGTTTTCGTTAAATATGTAGCAAATAGATTGTCGAAGATAGCAACAAACCATGAGCATTTTGGCATGCAAACATGCCGTACGTTCTGTCTAAGTTTCACACAAAAGAACACAATCTTTGAGCACATGTTTATGTCGCTAGAAAACCATAAGGTTGCAACAATAGCTGCTGTAAGAGTCTACAGCATACAAAACTTGGCAAATCTTTTAAAACACACACCAGTTTCATATGTACCAAGTGCTGGAAATGATGCGCAAAATATGTTGCATCCAGCCTTTGCATAGTTCTACAGTTATGGTGCAAGATTGTCAAATAAGAACACCAGTTATGTATGCCATTGCATACTTCTGTTGCCAGCCTATAAGTGTGGCACAAAACATCAGCATCTTGGCATGCATACATGCCATGCCTTTTGTCTAACTTCGACATAAAAAGAATACAATGTTTGGGAACATATTTCAGCAGCTAGAGCGGGAAATATGCTTCAAAACACATCAAGGTTTAAGGTTGTCATTTTAAACATCCATATCAGTAAACTAATGGTTAGATTTCTTTCTTTTTTTTTCAGTGTTCCTTGTCTTCCTTTTCTCTGCAGCTGCAGGTTCGACTGTGACTGCATAAACATAATAAAAATAACAGCATTAGTGAGAGAAGATAAAAGTAAATAGATAAAGGTAAGTATTATTTCTTGGAAACACATGAAAATACGGTGGAAGCAGAAACAAATTGTGATTGTGATGGTTAAGTATAAACTGGTAAAAGTAAATGCAATAACAATGCAACTGTTTTAGTTTGGTTAGATGTACTGTGCACAGTTATATCGGTACAGCTGCTATGTATATAAGTAGTGGACATGTGTGTGTCATTCAGGGGTAGACCTTAACAATCATTTGTTAGCAAGTGCGCTTGAAAAAATGGGAACGACTCCTAATTTTGATGAACTGAAAGAAGCATGCGGTTCTGATAAGCTGCATCGCGCTTTCCGTTTGTTGTTTTTGCATGAAGAGTGTGATATCAAAGGGCTGATTACGGTACTGAATGAAAAATGTGATGATGTGCGTGCAAGAATCGTGAAAAAAGGGAGCTGCTGAGAGAAGGTGAAGGTTTCAGCTCAACTGATCCTGTAGCAGTTAATGGCCTAGCGTGTTTGCAGCAAGTACAGAACAAAGACTATCAGTTGTTGTCTGCAATGGTTTTCCTTGTTGATATAGCGCATGACGCATGTACTGAGAAGCGCCATCATGTGCTGACTATGGAGCAATATGATTAGCGAACCTCTCTGCGGTTTTAGGTGTTGGCTTGTTTCTGAGTAGAAGCAATGTTATGGTGAGGTCATGTTTGTATTTCATGTTGTAAAATATTTTTTGTATCAATAAAGCTCACCTCTTTGTGCATGATTTGAGTTACATGAATGTGTTGTTATTATTTTTTTTATTTTTTATTTTTACCATTTTATTTTTTAAATTAATTGTTTTATACCCTGTTTGTTTTTGTTGCCTATATAAGGATGACTTTGCTTTGGCATTTTGCATTCACCTCACATATAACCACCAATGGGTTCAAGACCAAACATTGACCATTTAAAGGAGTGTTGTGGTTCTAATAAGCTCCAGCATTGCTTTTAGTATCTAATTGTGCAAGAATGGAGAGAGAATGAGAGTATGATCATATATATTTCGCAGAAATGTGCTGATCTTGAGGCTAACATTGAGAGAAGAGATCGACTAATTCAAGAAGGGCAGTCTTTTAGTCCATTTGATGATGTTGCTCCTGATGCAGTTGAGTGCATGTTGGAGACGCAGCAGAGAGACTGAGATATCTTAGCTGCATTGGTTTGAGTTTTGGATTTAGCTCGTGAAGGGAAGGCTGAAAAGCAACGTCATGTAGGCATGTGAAAAAGGAGCCTATGCTTACAGGGATATTTAAAATATGAAGTGTGAACATTATTTTTATCATAAACTAATTCTTTAGCTGGTCAAAGTAATCAACAAAACAGAATGGCAATCCATCCTAAGTGTGGTAAGCTGATGAAAGATGCTAATCCTACGAATTGGACAGACATGTTAGTTTTTTATTTTCGCCAAGCTTCAACAGAGGACATTGAAATAGCGCGAGAAATAAATACATTGTTTGTAAGATTAGGTGGTGTTATCGGTGAAAGGGTCCGTTTCATTCAAGAGCTGGAAACCGTAGGCAACCTTTTTGCGCAAAAATCTGTCAAGCACTTAAAGGAACTTCAATAGAAAGATGGCAAAAAAGTTGATGAAATGATAATAATGGTAGATGCATTGGATTTAAGTGCTCGTGATAAGGATGTGTTTCCCATGAAGCTTAAGGGACTAATTGATTTCTAAATGTTAATGTGAACCGTCATATAATATGTATGTGTTTAATAAAGTTTTTGTTTATGTTTGAGAAACATGCATGTGTAAATTGGTGTGATGAATAAAAGTGATAATAAAAGTTGTAATTTTAGCATGGATAAATTAAATCAAAAAACAGATTAAATAAACAGTAATGTATGTATCTGCCTTTTGTTTTTTATTTTTTGCTTGCCTATTTAAGACAGCCAACCCACCTAGTTAGTGAACCATTTTATTTTTTAAGTTGTGATAAAGAAGTGAGATAAGAAAATGTCTAGATATCCTAGGTGTGATAAGCTTAGAGCTAATGCGAATTCTAACAACTGGCCTGATACGCTAGTTTTCTATTGCTACCAAGCCTCTGGCGAAGATATTGGGATGGCACAACAAGTGAATGCGCTTGCGGGAAGATTGCTTCAAATCACTCAAGAAAGGCTCAGCTTTATTCAAGAATTGGAGAGTGTTGGAAACACGCATGCTCAAAAAACAGCAGAATATTTTAGGGGGTTCAAGGTAAAGATGATCAAAAGATCATGCAGATGCGTATCCTAGCACGGGAGCTGGAGTTGAATGCTCGGAACAATGACATCTTTATCCAGAAACTCAAGGGCTTGATGGATCTCTAAGTGTGTGCCTGCTAAGTGTGCTCTCTGTTGTCGGTTGTTTTTGCAGTTGTGTGTGCTAGTGATCTTATTATGAGTGTTGTTGTAGTACTTGTGTGTGACCCATGAAAATCGATTGTAAGATATTGCATTGAATAAAATGGGTTGTTAAACTTGTAGGGCTAACCTTTTTGTTTCTTCGCATCTTCATGCTCATCCTGAAATAATGCTCTTCTCACACTTTTTGAGTTGGCTGGTTTATGCTTTTGCTCTTCCAAATCCTCCACGGGTGTCATCGTCACAGGTATAGCTAGTGTTTCTAGTGAGTCATAAACCAATATTCATTATTTGCATTCGCAAATGAGGCAGGCATGACACCTTTTATTTAATAAAATTGTGTATTAAAGTTGTGGCAGTCACCTTCTTGTTCCTTTGCTTCTGAAATGGCACTTTGCTCAGCTTGCTGTTGGTCGACATTTTGTTGGTTTAATGGTGTTAGATCCGTTGTTTATGCTCCTATGAATAAACAAACAAAATTAAATATTTGTAGGCAGGAGTGGTTGCTCTAACTAAGATAGTTTGTTGATTTAAATGATGCTACCTGGGGATGCTTCTATCATCTTCACGGTTCCCTCGTGTCTTTTATTTTTGTTAAAAACTTTTTCCAACAATAAAATCTCCTGGCCTACCTGATGTGCTGAAATGGAGCTGGAAGACATTTTTTTGCCCTTCAATGGCAAAAATCTCTTCAGGTATTTCTTGCGGGTCTTCTGCTTTATGCTTTGCCAGCAGTTCTGAGCAAGAATACCCTGTAACATCTTCCGCTGTCGGGCTGAAGAAAGTGACCTCAACTGTCGTGGATGGGTCTGTGATGAAGGCTTTGAAATTAAACCTGCGTGTTTGATCAAGTGAAACGATAAGGATTTAATTTTTGTGGCAGATTCTGTTTTTTAATATTATACGAAGCTGAGGCAGAAAATTATGTACTTATAGGATGGCTTTGGTTGTTTTCCATGGTTGAGACAGCGAAACATTCCTCCCTCTTCTTTTACTTTCGAAGCACATTCATTGCAAGACATGTAGAACCAATCTCTCTTGATGTTGATGCTTGTTACTGTTGCCTCAGTTGTGAAATGCACCCCCTGTAAATGTTTGCGCAAACAGTTAAGCATCATTTTTTTCGGACGTGTAATTGAATGTTGGTTTGTTAAATTTTGTGTTACAGAAAACTCACCGAATAGGTTTCAGGATCTTGGTTCAGCAATGTCTTCAAGGGAAATCTATTTCGGCACTTTTCTTTTTCAACAGCTTCATATGGAGTCTTTGTAATACGGAGGGGTGGTGTTTTCTGCTGCTTTTCTTTGTGCCTGTTTTGTGTCGTAAACTTAGAATCACCAAATTTTTACGCGACGATTGCGTGACCTTAAAATTTTCAAAATAAAATATTTTACCTCGCTCGTGCCTCATGAGCCTCAGGTATTTGTGGATTTAAGTAGTAACATGTTACAGACGTTGCTGTTAGCTGGTAATCTGTGATGGCATTGTTTGACAATTTGGTAAGAATTTGATGTTTAAGTTTGTATAATCTGTTAATGCAATACCTCTGAATTTTGCAACTCGGCAAGAGCTGACACCAATTATAACTGGCTGCTGCTTTGCTTAAAGCTGAGCCTCTTCAAATTTCATAGCCATGTCGTCCCACATAGTGAACTCAACAACATTACCACTGAAAAGATCACCAAGTCATCGGAGATGTGATAAACCTTCGCAGTTTATATTTTAGGCGAAAAAAAAAAAAAAATAATAAATAACGCACCTCAAATTTTTGATATCCACTTTTCTGTAAACGGTTTCTTGTTGTGTCGCACCTATTTTGCACACAACCTCTCCCACTGACCGTAAACATCCTATTTAATCTGCCACCAGTTAGGTGTTAGGATTGTTGCAAAAAAAACAATGGTACAAACTTTACCTTTCAGAATTGGGTACTGCATTCTGCCCATTGCATCTTCTGTGGGAACCCTGTATTGAAGTTGGTTGTATGAAACAAACTCAAAGTAGTGCTGAGGGATGTCTGGTGCTGGTATAACATCAAACTTTGTTGCTTTTCCAAATTTCAGGCTTGTTTTGTTGTCAATCGTTTGCTGGTAAGGATTAGTTGGTTCGCACATGAACTCTGAAATCCTGTAAACCTCCCCAAGCTTGATTTTCGGGTTGAAATAGTCAAATTCTTTGATATTCATGTTACCTTGTATAGCATTGCCCTGTTCATAATGATTTGCTATTAGAGAAATCTGAAATGGCAGCATGTTTTATGTGTGTTGGCTGAATTAATACATACCTCCCGATCTATGAGGATACAACAGAACCCTGTTTCTTTTTTTTTCCAAGAACTCCAACCACATCCTTTTTGCCAAAAGTCACTGAAGTCCATTTCCTGTAGACCCTTGCTTCTAGCACTTTGCTGTGAGATGTTGGTTTTAACTGCTAGATCGTCACAATCTCTGGTAAAGCGCTGATTTCAAGTCTCTTCTCTTGAGAGGCATAGTGCACCATAGCATTATGAGTTTCTTCCATTATGCTGGTAAGTCATAAAAAAGAAAGTTAGATACATATAAACAGCTGAAAATGAAGAATGATATAGGGAATAGGAATCAGAGCATTAAAATGATGAAACACAGCATATCAAATCGGCGTGCAGCAAATCTACCTGTGGCCAGACCTTTTAACGATACTTTTATAAAAGCAAAATATAGTAACATGTAATTATGCTGGCATTGTGTATAGAATAACAAACAAAGAATTTGTTGTAAAAAAAGATAAACACTGATTGTTATGTTTGCACTGGCAAAACAAAAGCTGTTTCTTTTTTTTTTAAATCTTTGTAAACGATATTTTTTGTGACATTTGGTTTTTGGTTTTCCTGTTGTTTCATAAGGACTTTTAATCCATGAGCAGATGTTTCTCTAGAAAGAGCGACATACAGTTGCCCATGACCAAATACTGGCTCAGGAAGGTATACACCAATTTTGTTTAAAGATTCGCCTTTGCTTTTATTGATTGTCATAGCGTAACAGAGTTTAATTGGGAACTGAGTGCATTTGAAAATAAAAGGGAGGTTTGGATCTTTATGAATCAGCGGTATCCTATGAATGAATACTTTTTCGCCGACTCTTGTGCTTGTGATGATTTGCACTTCAATAAGCTTTTACATCAATTGTGTGACTATCATGCGTGTCCCGTTGCATAAACCGCCGGCTAAGTTTACATTCCTTAAAAGCATCACTGGCGATCCAACTTTGAGCTGCAGTTCATGCGGTGGGAAACCTGGCAGCTTAAATGTGTTTATATACTCAGGAGAATATAACATCTATGTTTCGGCACCGCTATTCCCCACCGGTGTGGCTATATCATAGCTTGCATAAGTTGTTATTTCGCCATCAAGCATGTTTAAAACTTTTGAATTAATGGTTTCCGCTGTTTCATTCTTCGGACACATGATTGCCTTCTCTTGTAGAGTGATTGCTGAAGGGGTTTGAAGTGTAGGCTTATCATAGATGAAATCTATGAGATTCGAGAGGCCTTGTTCATCATCTTGTATGCAAAATTTAGAAGGAATTTCGACCCATGCTGAATCTCTAGGGTCTTCTTCATCAGGTTCACCAATTTGACCATCTCCAATATCGAGAAGCCATGACGCAAAGGATCGCGCTGTGCCTTGCTCTTCTAGAATCAAATCTGAGCGAAAAAGCCTCATGTTTTCTTTAAGTGTCATGACATGAAAATAAGGCCAGAGGTGTGATTCTGCAATTGATGATGCTACTATTTCCATTTTTGGAGCGCCTTTTTTGATTGGCAGTGTTTGCCGAAAATCACCACCTAAAACCACTATTTTTCCACCAAACAAAACATCTGGTGTATCCAATATGTCTCTAAGAGTCCTATCCAATGTTTCAAAGCATCGATGATCATTCATTGGCGCTTCATCCCAGATAATGAGATCAGCTTCTTTTAAAAGGTTTCCTATAAGAGTGTTTTTTTTACGCAATAGAGGGACTCATCCATCAGCTCGAGTGGAAGTTTGAATCTTAAATGCGCGGTGCGACCTGCTGGAAGAAGGAGCAAAGCAATACCAGAAGAAGTAACCGCTAACACAATCTTACCTTAAGCCCGTACAGTGCTGATTATTGCTTTCCAAAGAAATGTTTTGCCAGTTCCTCCATGACCATATACGAATATTAATTCTTGCTTACCTGCTTTAAAATCATTTATAACAGTGTCATATATAATTTTTTGTTTGGTGTTGAGCCTTGGAATTGATTCATCTCTTTCTCGCGCTAGCATCTCTCTATTGTAGTTTTTTTCTTCCATTAATAGGCGGTTGTTTAATTGATCTAGAAGGTGTTTTGGAGGTGGTTCCAAACCATAGTTCTGGACTGATTTTCCACAACTGTTTAGTATTATTTCCAATTCGTATAATATGTACCCTTCCAATTCTGCATCATTCACATGGTAGTTGGGTATACGTACATGTTCCGAGACAATCGCTGGAATATCATGGCCCATTTCTTGCCAATATTTATCCCATAAGTACAAAGGGTTTGCAACCTCACAATGAGTAAGTAGCCTCGCAAAAATGAATCTTAGTTCTGCAGACGAAGCTGACCCGCAGGCTTCTGCAAGACCTGTGTCCCATTCTTTGTCATCGTCGAGCAAGCCAAGCGCATCACATGCAGCATGATATGTTGGATAGACAATTTCGTTTACCGACCTTAGTTGTGCGAAGTCTCTACATCCTTTTTGATGACACAATAACATTCTTAAGTAGAAAAGCTCACCCGAAGTCGGGTGTATATATGCAAGGCATCCAATAGAACATTTGTTGGTCTTTCTGCGTGACCAACATTTCCGATCTCCATACCATACAAACTCTGACGGAAACTGCAAGTAAGTCAAATTGCGTCCATCTTCGTTTTCAATGTTGTAAGTAAACCATTCTGTCAGTGTTGTCAGCTTACAATCACGACGATTAACAACTGCGTCTAAGTTATCACCGTCTCTAAAAGTTACGTGCTGCATGTTTTCCAGATGGACTGAAAGGATCTGAATCGCTGGCTCTCTGATATGTATTTCTAATTTGAGGATTCTCCAACATGCTTCGTGAGGACATATGAACCGGCCATCAAGGTAATTTTGTATTTCATCAATCGATGCCTGCTGTTGCACTGAAGAAGAGGATGCTTCACCAATAGATCTTGTTACTTTGGCAAAGATTCTGTCAGTTCCTTTTGATATATACTTAAACAGATATTTTATCAGCATACTCCACCCACAGTATTCCACATTGATATGAGCTTCAAATGCCAAGCACAAATCACGGTTATACGGCACGACATACCCATTGTCAAGCTTTATCTGTCCTTTTGCTGAGAAACTATTTCCTTGTCTTCTTCGATAATGTGGATAACCTTTGTCATCAAAGAAAGTTTCATTATTGTATTGTTTGGGGAATTTTTTGCTACATAGATCGCCTTTCATACATGGTGCATTCGGGCTGGCCTTGCCAAACGGCCCATGCATCATCATTTCTGAAACAATTTTATAGGTGCGCGGATCAGCGTCAGGATCAGGTAACTCTGCAGAAATGTACTGGTCAACATCCTGAGCATTTTCTGTTTTGGTTGATGAAGAAATCCAAAGAAGCGTGTGACAATGTGGGAGGCCACGCTTCTGAAACTCGATGGTGTACAACACTGCAGGCAAAAAAAATATGAACAAATAAAATTAGGATAACACATCAGCAAACCACATTATGCAAGTATCTATAGGAAAACTAAGACTGAAAAATCAAACATAAAGCTTTACTCCTAAAAGAAAATAGCCATACCTCCTGTGACATAACCAAATGTCTGCCTTTCCTTCATAAACTTGACAGTGCGAAAATAGCCATACGTACTGTTGAAAAAGCCTTCCAGTGCGAAAGAGCAGATTATAACTGTCATGCCTCGGGTGTAGTTGGTATGCATAGAATGCATTCATCGACACCCGTTTTGGCTCGATGTTTGGATCTGATGTTCTTAACTCCAGCTTTGTATGATACCCTGGCTGACCATATATGAATATCAGTGGAAACTCCAATGACATGTACGACTTATGGATTTGCTGATTCTTTTTAGCGGGCCATTCCTATACTGCAGTATAACATCGTAATTCGATTCACTTTCAGGCCCACAGTCAAAGACATTAGCGCCGAGGGTATTTGACAATGGAGCTTCATAACCGCGTGGAGCTTCACCACTGTAAAGCTTTATCTTAAATTCTGGGACATCATGGTTGACACATTTGTCACGCGGGGTCCTGAATATCTGTACCAGTTCGTTGTGAGCATCTAAGAATTGAATGAGCCCTTGCACTATATCTGGGTTCAAATCATGGCCATCTGAGGTTGAAAAATGGCTCAACCTATGTTGGACTTCATCCTGCGTATCATAGATGTAGAGCTGCAAAAACTTTGGATCATCATTAACCGGGCAAAGTGAACCAATCCGATGGTATATTTAGCCAGAGACTTTAAAAACATATGGCCCTCCACCATTGTTGATCGCATTGTCAACTGTGGCACCAAATGATGTCATTGCAAACATCTGGTTGTATGTTCATATTTTTTCCATAAAGGGACGTTGGCCAAGCAACTCTTTGATATACTGAGGCGGTTCTGTGTCAGGCTGCATAAAAACTTTACCACCTCCGCAACATGTATGGTATTTAGTTGAAGCATCTGCAAGACGATGGCCTGCAAGCTGCTCGCCACGCCAAAAAACAGCATCACAATAACAGCATCGCTCAGTCCAATCTCCTAGATCATCATACTCAGGGTCAATGCCTGCATTGATCGAGAAACCATAATCAAGTTAAAGACCTGACAATATATGTTTGGGAAAAAGATGAGTCACAGAAAAATGGTAAAAAAAAAAAAAAAAAAAAAAAAAAAAAAAAAAAAAAAACAGCAGGCACCTTGCATCGTAGAAGGGGATGCCTCTCAGAACGGAGACTGCTGATGAGAGCACGCCGCCACACAGTCCTCTTATGAGGCTGTCCCACACGCCTATCTCTTTTTCGGCACTGTGATTCACGGCCAACATTTTCCGTGACACCTGGTTGACTATCAGCATGTACCCTGGCTGTTGGTAACAAAAGAAACCACCACAATAAATTAAAGGTAATGTTGGATGCAGAGCATGCGGCTAAAAAACTAAAAAGCACAAAAAAAGCTTACTTTCAGTTGCATTAGGAGTATACGGTTCACCGGTGCTGTGACCACCGCTGTCTGCACCCAATCGATGCATAGATGTTGTGGAGGCCTGAGATGGTTGTCTGTTTTTGGGAAAGCTGTTCCGCAAATAAAAACTATCAGATGCAACATCAGTGGGAACACCACCATCAACAGCAGGTGCAGCTGCTGGAAAACGAACGGTTGAAATTCAAAACGAAAACTACATGCAGACAGGCCGTTTTTGTTTAAAAATGGCACATATGAAGATAACACCACTGACCTTTGTGCACATGCAAAGGTAGCCGGCCAACATCTTCCTGCACACCATGACATGTGTTAGGGTCATGCACACGAGGTCTAACAACATCATCCGACATTTTTTTCCTTTTTCTACTTTGTTCTGAAGCATCGGCATTGCATGTAGGAAACCCTATTGATGATAAAGAACAGTGCGAAACACTAACTCAGCATTCTATAAGAAACAATAAAAGCGGACACACTGGATCTGAACAGAGGATAGGTAACCCCACCTTTCATTGTATTAGGATTCATTAGCTGACCACCAAGATGCACGCACCCAGATGATTCACACAGGTCAGCTGGCCTTTGGCACTCCTGTTTAGATGGCGTAGCTATTTTTATAAGATTGTGCGCAGACGGGGCATCATCAACACGTAACCCTATCCCAACAAAAAAATACACCATGCCAATGTGGGTGACCAATGACAAACTGGAATACAAAAACAAACTCCAGAAATTTAACAAACCGCATTTCAATAGAGGTGAGCAGCACTCACCGCCCATTACATTATCAACCATTGGCTGATTAACGGTGTGCAGATAATCAATTGGGTTAGACACGGTGATGGCCGTCTGCCTCCTCGGCCTCCCTCTTTTTCTAAACTGCAAAGAGCCTGTTCAAAAAAAAAAAAAAAAAAAAAAAAAAAAAAAAAAAAAAAAAAAAAACATGAAGATGTGATTTATGCATGAGAAAGCGGCACACAAAAACAAACCAACAAAATTTAACAAACCACAGCTGAAAATAGAGAAGCGCAGCTCACCTCCCATTATATCAAGAGCCATCGGCTGACCTCCAACCTGCTGCAAAGATGCACCGGCGTGCACATGATCTTGTGAGTCAGACGGGTTGTTGGCGGTCTGTTTTCTTCGCCTCCTTCTTTTTCTACACTGCAAAGGGGGTGGCCCATCATCCAAATGCAGACCTGTTCCAATAAAAATAAGATTATACCATGAAGCGATGACAGATTGGAATGTAAAAAAGAAACCCAAGAAATTTAACAAAACGCATTCGAAAAGAGATGAGCAGCACTCACCGCCCATGACATTATGAACCAGTGGTTGATTAACGGTGTGCAGATAATCAGTTGGGTTAGACATCGGCTGACCTCCAACCTGCTGCGAAGATGCATCGGTGTGCACATGATCTTGTGGGTCAGACGGGTTGTTGGCGGTCTGTTTTCTCGGCCTCCTTGTTTTTCTACACTGCAAAGGGGGTGGCGCATCATCCAAATGCAGACCTGTTCCAATAAAAATAAGATTATACCATGAAGTGATGACAGATTGGAATGTAAAAAGAAACCCAATAAATTTAACAAAATGCATCCGAAAAGAGATGAGCAGCACTCACCGCCCATGACATTATGAACCATTGGCTGATTATGGGTGTGCAGATAATCAATTGGGTTAGTGTTAGGAATTAGAAAATCCAGGTATTAAAGAGTCAGTCACCTCAAGTATATGTAATCGTTAGAAAGCTCGTAGTCATAGTTCTTTTAAGTTAAGTAGTATTTAGTTTCGTAACACCGTGGAGGACGGACGGGTCTTTACCCACTGTATGCCTGATCCACAGCCCGTTGTGTGGCGTTTTATTGTAAGACTATAAATACTCTCTATCTTCCAAGGTAGAGAGTTAGAGCTCATAATAACATTTTCTTTCTCTCACTATAGTTCCCAACTCTCTTCCTTTCTCTCACTAGAACTTTCTCTCTCTAACATACTTATACGCCTACTTTGATCATGGTTTAGAGTGTTTGTGAAATGCAATATCCTACAATTGGTATCAAGATCCATGGTTTGATCACTCATCTTTCATGCTCTTTGTTTTGGTGGATTTCATAAGGTTTTTGGTGTATTAAGGGTTTAGGAGAGTTTGATTCATTTGGACAAATTCTAGTGGTAAAGTTTGAATTTTGCTTGTACTTTTGTGTTTAGGATCATCATATGTGTTTATGTTTTGAATTGGAAGGCTTAAATCATTGTGGTTTGGTTGTTTTGGATTGATAAAGTGGTTATTTGTGAAAGAAGGACTAAGCGAGTTAAGTCTCGGACTTGTTTTTCTTCAAAGCGAGTTGCTTTGTTATTTGATGCGAGTTAGTACATGCGACTTAGCTGTTTAGCGAGTTGATATTTATGCGACTTGGGTTCTAAGCGAGTTGTTTCTTTAAGCGACTTGAGATCTAAAGCGACTTAGCTATTTAGCGAGTTGTAACGCTAGCGAGTTAATTTAAGCGACTTAGTGTTCAAGCGAGTTGATTGTGTTGCGAGTTGATACTAAAGCGAGTTGGCTATTTAGCGACTTGATTCATTAAGCGAGTTGACTGTGTTGCGAGTTGATGCTGATGCGACTTGGCTATTAAGCGAGTTGATTACTTAAGCGAGTTGTTAATTAAGCAAGTAGTGTAGTTAGGTACTTATTCATTTAGGCTTGTTACTTCTTCGTAATACATTCTTACGGTTGTTCTTTTGGTTTAGTAAAATCCCGTGAAAGAATCAATTTCCCGGTTTAATCAAAGAATTGTAAAATCCCGTAGAGCTTGAAACATGTCTACAAACATTCCTACTATCATCTCCACTGTTGCCGAGGATGTTCAAGCAGCTGGCTCAGATACTCGTCCACCCATGCTTGACAGAACTGACTATGACTCTTGGGCTAACCGAATCAGATTGTACTGTCTTGGAAAAGAAAATGGAGTCAACATTCTCAAATCCATTGATGAAGGACCATATCGGGTTGAGACGACTAGAGACTTAATTGATACAGCTGAACATGGAACAATGATCTATGGAATTGACAGACCAAAGACATATGATGAGCTCGATGATAAGGAGAAAAAGAGATTCGATGCTGATATCAGGGCTTCTAACATCATACTTCAAGGTCTTCCAAAAGATATCTACAAGCTGATCAATCACAACACCAAAGCAAAGGCAGTATGGGATAATGTCAAGATGCTTCTCTCAGGTTCTGAATTAACCATGGAAGACAGAGAATCACAACTCTATGATGAATTTGAACACTTCAAGATGAAACCAGATGAGAGTGTTTATGAGTACTATGTGAGATTCCACAAGCTTGTTAATGATATGAGGAACATCAGAATGACTATGCCTAACATTCAGCTGAACTCAAAGTTTGTGAACAACATGAATCCCGAATGGCACAAGTTTGTCACTTCTGTGAAGCTCACTAAAGGACTGAAGAATACAAACTATGAGCAACTCTATGCCTTCCTCCTTCAGAATGAGAGACATGCTATGTTTGAAAAAAGGATTCTTAATCAGTTCAAAACCAACCAGGGAGAGACAAGCTCTTCTAATGACTCAACTGCCTTCTACTCAAACATCGGAATCACAACCAAAGCCTCACAAGTCATACCCATGGGTAATGGTAATCACAAACTCATTCCTGATCCTATGTTCAAACAAGCTGATGCTGATGCACACGTGGGAAACATCATTAATCAACTAGCTCTTTTGATTAGTCAAAACATGAATTCTCTCCCACAAACCAACAACAACCTCAGAACAGCATCTAACCCACACAATCAAGCTACTGTCAGAGATGGGAGGATCGTGGTGCAACCAGTTCAGGAAAGACAGTATGATCAGGGAAGAGGTGGAGCTGGTAGAGGTTATGTTGGTAATCAGAATCGAGGAAGGAATGGAAATCAAGGTCAAGCTAAGCCGATCAAATGCTACAACTGGGGTGGTGAGGGACACATTGCAAGGAACTGCACATCTCCAAAACGTCCACAGAATGCTGATTACTTCAGAGATAAGATGTTGCTTGTACAAGCTCAGGATAATGGTGCTGCTTTGGATGAAGAGGAGTTGTTGTTTCTTGCTGAGGGCAATGCCAAGACCTATGATGCAGATGTGGATGAGCAGCCAATTCAGGAGATAGGTCACAATCATTAGAATGCCTTTCAAGTCGCTGATTGTGATGCATACGACTCTGATGTGGATGATGGACCTACTGCACACACAATTTTTATGGCTAGCATTTCTCCAATGGTTTCTCCCAAGGTATCTTCTTCACCACAAGCTGGCCCATCCAATGACAAACTCATCTCAGAGGTATTAAAACTATACGATGATGCTGATGTGCAAAAGATGCATGACAAAGTATAATCATCTGAAACTATTGAATCAAATATTTAAAATATGGGTAATATCAATGTTGTCCCATATGATTAATATGTGAAACAAAGTGAAAGTGAAGTTGTACCAAGTGATGCATCTTCTGCAGTCAACAATGACTATGTTTTTGATGAATTCATTGCATGTGCTCCTGATGATTCTGTAATTTCTGAACTAAATACCTATAAAGAACGTGTTGCTATTTATGAACAACGTGCAAAATTTGAGTTGACCACTCGTGAGCAGGAAATGGATGACCAAGTGCGTTCAATCATTAGAAAAAGTAATTTTAGAGAAGAAGTATTAAAACAATAGTTAAATTCCTTGCAAGAAAAGCTTTCTAAAACTGCTAAGCAAAAACAAGAACTTCAAGAAAATGTGAAAATGCTTAAGCAAGAATTTAATGCAAAGGAATCAAAACTCTTGAAAGATTTTTCTAATCTGAAAACTTTGAAAAACAAACTTGAAAACAAGTTGTACATACAAGGGAACACCATTCAGACTGCTCACATGATCACTAAGCATAGAGTCTTAAGCGATAAGCATAGCATTCCCCTTGTTGAGGAACCAAATCCAGAGGTCATTAAAAAGGCTAGAAATTCTCATAAGGTTCTTTATGATGGCAATGAAATCCTTAAACCTAGACAGAAACCTAGTTGCGTTGAGTGCACTGAAGAAGATAAGAAATCAGATGAAGTCACTAGGGAAAAGATGAACATGAAATTAGATGATCCTAAATGTAAAGACAAGAAAATAAAGATCACACCTCATGATTACAAGAAAGAAAACTGGATTTCCTTGAACATGTTTAAGCCTCAGACATTGTTAACACCCGAACAAGTGTTCTGGAAAAAGGATTTAGATAAGCAAAAAGCAGAGAATCTTGTTGTAACGAACCCTCCCCTTAGGAAAATGCCTAAAGCGACTGTGTATCCTCCCAATAAACCAATGCATCTAGTTCCTAGAACTATTGCTACTAAAAGCAATACCTTAATCAGTCAATATGTTATTTTTCAACTATTTGTTGATTTTGAGAAAACTTGTAAGAAAAGGATCACACCCACTGGGATAACTGAAGGGGAAAGGGGTTTTGAACAAACCAAAGATTGCTATTTAACTGAGGTCATGCCTTTCTTTAAACTCCTAAAAGATCACTTTGAGAGTCTTAAAAAGGGGATAGATACTGATATTAAGGGAATGGAAAAGGAATTTGATGCAATGATAGTTGAGGTTAGTGACTATGAGCGAGCACTAAAATATAATGAGATTGAGAGGAAGAACTTGCATACACTAAATGAGAACCTGATTTCTGAATGTATTGCTCAAGATGTGTTCTTCACTGCTACTAACTGTTCTATTACTGCTTCTCGATTTCATGAACTGTCTGTTGCTTTAAAAGTCTCCCATGATCGTGTCATTGAGCTTGAAAATAAAAACTCTAAACTAAGTGAAAAAATTGATCAGTATGACCATGATAATATGGTAAAACATCTTTCTAAACTAGAGGTTGATCATTTTGATCTACAACTAAAATATCAACATCTTAAAGAAAGTGTTAAAACCTCAAACATCAAGACATCCTCAGATGCTCCAGAGTTTGATGCAGTTTTTCAAATAAACAAACGTGACGAACAGATTCAATCTCATTGTAACACGATCAGGAAATTGAAAGCCCAAATCGCTTAATTAAAGGGTGAAAAGAACAATGTGACTGGTCCCCAGATGCTGTCACACCCCCAATTTACCTGTTTTGCAGCGGAATGGAATTCCTGGGGATTGACTGTCATAGCATCACAATCACAGTTATATTGAACGACCTAAAGTGTCGTTTGGAAAATACATCGTTTGATTTAATAAAATAATCAGAGTTACAACATAGGTCCCAAAGGTTTACAAAGTTTGCGGAAATATAAATATAATACAAGTCCAAACGATGGTTTTTGAAAGAAAGTGCCATAATGTACAATGATGTAAGTCGACGCCGCGACTCAAAAGGTAGGTCCCTAAACCATGTCATTATGATAATGCCTCAGTTACCTGAAAATACATTGCTAAAACGGTCAACAATAATGTTGGTGAGAAATCATAGGTTTATGTAAATGTTTTATACGACTACACAAGTATAGATCAGGCATGACAATTATGTCACGTAAAAATGTTACTGGCATGACAATTATGTCACGTAAAAATGTTACAATTGCTTAAGCGCATGATACCGAAGCTCCGACTGATGTACGCCCCAACAGAGTGTCTTGCCAAACAACTCTAATAATGTTCATGAATGAAATGCATCCGTAACATGTAGTTGGGATTCACCAACCTAGATGGAGGCGTCACCCTCGATAGATCTATCCACTCACACACGCTTGAAATTAATGGCTCATGCATTAAAGTGGGGACTTTTAACTGGCAACTTTGTAACTCAAGCAATGTAAATGAATTTAACATACTTGGTATCGTAATAAAAATGTTGTGCAATGTATTCTCCCCCGTAGGTTTGAAATAATGTAAAAACTTATAAAACGGGGCTATGAAAACTCACTTGGATAACTGGAATGATGACGAAAGTGAGTACACTGAGGTATAATGTAATGCGTTATCCGGGACCTATTACGAATGATATGATATGTCATGAGTTGCAATGTAATGTTATGCATGCATTTCGTATGTTATTTATACCATTTGCGGGTTTTGAAAATAATACTTGTCGTCGAAAAATACTCTTTTGACGTCTTGACTCTTCAAAAATTACTTTACAAGTTTTTACGTCAAAATGTCATCCTACAATGGTTTTATAATGATTTATGGTGAAATTATCACTTTTCGTCGCAAAACAATATCGTCGGAATTTTTCATGAAATTAACAAAAATGGCCCCGAAAAACTAGTCGTAAAATGGTGTACGTCGATCGTTAGAGAACGAACTCGACGGTTTTGGAAAGTTTGTATCGATATCTAGAAGTTTCAGTTCAGGAGTTTTCGTCCAAAAGGTCTCGAACATAAAGATAATAAGGGTTAAAGATGGTGGTTTTGGCTAATTGTAGTGCAAAAAGTGAGTTTCGGCCAAGTTTGAGCAACCGTAATTAATTTACTACAACTCCGCTATACAAACGGCTTGTCGTTTTGAAAAATATGGCCGGTGATCTCGATTTTACTAGAAAACATTTCGTTACAAAAAGGTTCACATCATGGCTAAAAACAGCCTCAAACATGGTCGTTACAGCTACCGTAACACTTGTAACGTAAAAATAATATAGTTTTTCAGAAAATAATAGTTACGGCAACTTTTTGAAAACGTGCATATCTTTGTCGTTTCAAATCCGTTTTCTACGTATAATACGTCCTTAGCTTCGTATCGAAGTAAACTAATATATTTTTGATAAATCGAAATAATTTGTGAAGCTTAGGACTCGTTTTTGACTCGAACAAAGTAAAAACTGCATGCTGAAATTTTCTGAAAATGTCCATTTCGTCGTCAAACTTTAAAAACCCATAACTTCTTCGTTATAACTCCGTTTTTATCCGTTCAAAAGGCCACGGATTCGTTTTAAAGTATATTTTCTAAATATCAAGGCCAAAGTTTCGTACCAACTGTCGGTTTTTCCAGAAAATCGAAATAAGGACAGTATACATTTTATACGTATAGAAAATAGTTTTTCTCGGACAAAACCTATTCTAATCCCTTCAAATCAACTCCAAAACTAATCTAATCCTACCATACACCTTCTTAGGGTGTCATGGGTTCCTAATCACCATCAAGACCAAAGAATACCATGGGAATAATTATAGGATGACCAAATATATATATATAACCCTTAAAATCATGAAAAATGGTATAAATCACATATGTCTTGCATGTTGCTCCAAAAATGAAAGGATACATATGAAATGAAAAAGGAAACATGAAAATGAAAGAAACAAGCTTACAAATGAATATGATGAGGTGTAAGTAACAAGGTTAAGCCTAAATACTCTTGGTTTTTATTTCAAAACCTAATAAAGAGTATAAACTAGATTGTTAAAACACTTGGACTCAAGAAAATTTTTGATCCCCTCCTAGCTCTTGAAGTGGCCGGTTATAGAAGGAGAAGAACAAAGAGAGGAAAATGTTTTACTACTAGGTGAAATATTTGAGAATGAATGAGGTAATAATTCAAGTAAGACTTATGTAAGTGTAAGACTTTATGTTTGTGTGTAAAAGTTAATAATCAAGAAAACCATACTCATTTTAATGCCAACCCTCCCCTTGGTCGGCCAAGGGGGAGGGATTTGGTAAGATATTTGTTTTTTTTTTTTTTTTTTTTTTTTTCTAAAATGAATATAATTTGTGTAAATATTTGATAAAAAGTATAAGTAAATGGTGTAGGTAATTGTAACTTTTTGGTGCAAGTAAGTTTTTAATAGATCAAAATAGGTTGTAATGATATAAAAATTGTAAAAATACATTCCTTGTGAAATTTGAGTGATAAAATAATTATCGTATAGTTTTTAAGAAAAACGACGTAATAATTTAAATTTAACGATTTATGTACGAAATAAATTCAAAACACTAGGAAAACTAAAAATATAGTTTTTATAAACTAATGTAAGTATAAAAATATGTCGGGATCATTTTTTTGAAAGTAACGGATTAAATATTAAAAATAATAACTCACGCGATAACGTTTATTTAATATAAAAATTACGCGTTAAATGTGAAATGAAATGTCATGAATGAATTTATATGATGCAAATGATGTCAATGAAATGTAGACTAATCTTAGTCCATATGAAATGTACGTGATGTTATGATCATGAATTCGCCGCTAAACCTTTAAGGTTACGCGAATTTGAAACAAGTAAACCAAGTTTACTATAAATGTTGAAATAATGAGGCATAAATTGTTTCGAGAAATGACTTGAAATTGCGAGTTGTCACATTCGCCCATCCAAAAAGGAATTCAGTCCCTGAATTCAGTTCGTGTTAGTCTATCGAATTTTTGAGTTTATGATGAATAACGAGGAGAAAAGACATGGAGAAGTGTCGTTACGGTTATCGATGATTGAGAGTGTCTAAAACATCATAGTAAGAAAATATCGGATGAATCTCTCATAAGCAACACTTCGACTTGAAATATATAAGGATTTTGCTTGCACTAAGATTTATAAATAACTGCTCCCAACGTAACATGATCCCTCCAGAATTAGACATAGTTAGCTAGGCTATGTATAATTAAGGAACAATGATGTGACGTTCGGTTTAGTTGTTATAACTCTCAATGTTTACAAGGATTTAAACCGTGTCGTTAAAATGGTCGATAAAGTAAAAAGAAGTAAAATTCTCGAAAGTAATAACAAATCGGAAAGAAAATAAGTACGATAGATGAGAATATTTTACAACGAGAGGTTTATCAAAAGTAGTACATCTTAAGTTATAAGGATTCGAATACAACGAAGGACATAAACTTAGTACATAACGAAAAGATAAGACGGTTAGTTTCCAAACTTCTTCAGTCTTCCGCGTCGTTGTGACCATGACGAGCTTCTCCTCCTCCTAACATGTATGCATTCCCATGAGTACCTTCAACTGGTTGACCTTGGTTTTGAGGACATTGATTCCTGTAGTGTCCTTGTTCCCCACATCCGAAGCATGTGACTACGGCTTTACCTTTACAATCCCTGGCTAGATGTCCCGGTTTTCGGCATTCGCGGCACTTGGCAGGGCAAAGACCCGAGTGATGGAAATCACATCGATTACATAGTGGTTGAGTTCCAACATATCCTTTTCCTTTGCAGTCCTTAGCAAGGTGTCCCACTTTTTGACAGATAAAGCATATACCACATGGACCATCATGATGTAGCGTGCATTGATGACATCGTGGTAAGTTTCCAGTATAAGTTCTTTCCTTTGTTGGTGCAGCAACATAAACCCTGGCGGCTTCTTGTCTTCTATTCTGTTGTTGGTGATGGTTGGTGTTACGGCTTTGGTTGTTGTTGTTATAACCTCCCTGGTCATTTTCCCATTTCCTTTTGTTGTTGTTGGTTTGATTGTTGTCGTTGGTGCGGTTATTATTGTTGTTGATGGTATGATTGTTGTTATTGTTGTGGTGGTTATTGTTGATAATGTTTTCCCTTTTCACAACTTGAGCCATGAGTATTTGAGTAATACGGGTAGATTCTTCAATTGTTTGTGGATCGAAAGAAGTTACATCTCCTTGGATATTTTGTGAAAGTCCTCCAATGAAATTTTTCAATAGTTTCTCCTTGTCCGAAACCATAGCTGGACAAAGAACAGTCAACTCTTGAAACCTTTTGATGTAAGCAAGTCTCGCAGTTTCAGCAGCAGTTGCGGCCTCGGTAATAGCAGCTACTGTCGCTCGTTCTTTTTCAATCCATAATGCCTCTGCTACACTATCCCTTACCAACTTTTGAATAGCCGCTTGAGTCATTTCAGGTGTAGCTTTCTTCGGTGCCATATCTTCTTCAAAACAAGAGGAAATGTGAGACGTAGCAAAATCCGATGTTAATAATAAACGCTCCAAAGAAATGTGATAAGAATGATAAGTTTGAGGTTATTTTTCAAAATGATCGACGGGTTCCAAAAAGATGGGTTATGAGGTGTTGTAAGTGCTTCAAATGTATAATGGTTTAGTGACTTAATGTGTGAATAAAGTATAACTCGACATGTTAGTGATGAAACAAAGGAGTGAGAGTGGCTTTGCCGTACTTAAGGGTTCATCTCTGCATTCGACGTTATCGGTGATGAGTCGATTGATGTGAAATTGTGATAGGGACTGACAAGGAATTCTCCACATTAGATTATGAAGAAAGAATAATGGAATGGGCATTTAAAGGCATCCATGTGACAATCGATATGAAATGAAAGTAAATAACTCGAAAAATGTACGTAAAAACCGCATGTAAAGTGAACATTCACTTATGATGAAATGATGAGATGCTATGATAATGTAGTTATAGTCTAGGGTCAATGATGCAACCTAGTTCTCTATAACTGAAGCTCTGATGCCAATCTGTCACACCCCCAATTTACCTGTTTTGCAGCGGAATGGAATTCCTGGGGATTGACTGTCATAGCATCACAATCACAGTTATATTGAACGACCTAAAGTGTCGTTTGGAAAATACATCGTTTGATTTAATAAAATAATCAGAGTTACAACATAGGTCCCAAAGGTTTACAAAGTTTGCGGAAATATAAATATAATACAAGTCCAAACGATGGTTTTTGAAAGAAAGTGCCATAATGTACAATGATGTAAGTCGACGCCGCGACTCAAAAGGTAGGTCCCTAAACCATGTCATTATGATAATGCCTCAGTTACCTGAAAATACATTGCTAAAACGGTCAACAATAATGTTGGTGAGAAATCATAGGTTTATGTAAATGTTTTATACGACTACGCAAGTATAGATCAGGCATGACAATTATGTCACGTAAAAATGTTACTGGCATGACAATTATGTCACGTAAAAATGTTACAATTGCTTAAGCGCATGATACCGAAGCTCCGACTGATGTACGCCCCAACAGAGTGTCTTGCCAAACAACTCTAATAATGTTCATGAATGAAATGCATCCGTAACATGTAGTTGGGATTCACCAACCTGGATGGAGGCGTCACCCTCGATAGATCTATCCACTCACACACGCTTGAAATTAACGGCTCATGCATTAAAGTGGGGACTTTTAACTGGCAACTTTGTAACTCAAGCAATGTAAATGAATTTAACATACTTGGTATCGTAATAAAAATGTTGTGCAATGTATTCTCCCCCGTAGGTTTGAAATAATGTAAAAACTTATAAAACGGGGCTATGAAAACTCACTTGGATAACTGGAATGATGACGAAAGTGAGTACACTGAGGTATAATGTAATGCGTTATCCGGGACCTATTACGAATGATATGATATGTCATGAGTTGCAATGTAATGTTATGCATGCATTTCGTATGTTATTTATACCATTTGCGGGTTTTGAAAATAATACTTGTCGTCGAAAAATACTCTTTTGACGTCTTGACTCTTCAAAAATTACTTTACAAGTTTTTACGTCAAAATGTCATCCTACAATGGTTTTATAATGATTTATGGTGAAATTATCACTTTTCGTCGCAAAACAATATCGTCGGAATTTTTCATGAAATTAACAAAAATGGCCCCGAAAAACTAGTCGTAAAATGGTGTACGTCGATCGTTAGAGAACGAACTCGACGGTTTTGGAAAGTTTGTATCGATATCTAGAAGTTTCAGTTCAGGAGTTTTCGTCCAAAAGGTCTCGAACATAAAGATAATAAGGGTTAAAGATGGTGGTTTTGGCTAATTGTAGTGCAAAAAGTGAGTTTCGGCCAAGTTTGAGCAACCGTAATTAATTTACTACAACTCCGCTATACAAACGGCTTGTCGTTTTGAAAAATATGGCCGGTGATCTCGATTTTACTAGAAAACATTTCGTTACAAAAAGGTTCACATCATGGCTAAAAACAGCCTCAAACATGGTCGTTACAGCTACCGTAACACTTGTAACGTAAAAATAATATAGTTTTTCAGAAAATAATAGTTACGGCAACTTTTTGAAAACGTGCATATCTTTGTCGTTTCAAATCCGTTTTCTACGTATAATACTTCCTTAGCTTCGTATCGAAGTAAACTAATATATTTTTGATAAGTCGAAATAATTTGTGAAGCTTAGGACTCGTTTTTGACTCGAACAAAGTAAAAACTGCATGCTGAAATTTTCTGAAAATGTCCATTTCGTCGTCAAACTTTAAAAACCCATAACTTCTTCGTTATAACTCCGTTTTTATCCGTTCAAAAGGCCACGGATTCGTTTTAAAGTATATTTTCTAAATATCAAGGCCAAAGTTTCGTACCAACTGTCGGTTTTTCCAGAAAATCGAAATAAGGACAGTATACATTTTATACGTATAGAAAATAGTTTTTCTCGGACAAAACCTATTCTAATCCCTTCAAATCAACTCCAAAACTAATCTAATCCTACCATACACCTTCTTAGGGTGTCATGGGTTCCTAATCACCATCAAGACCAAAGAATACCATGGGAATAATTATAGGATGACCAAATATATATATATAACCCTTAAAATCATGAAAAATGGTATAAATCACATATGTCTTGCATGTTGCTCCAAAAATGAAAGGATACATATGAAATGAAAAAGGAAACATGAAAATGAAAGAAACAAGCTTACAAATGAATATGATGAGGTGTAAGTAACAAGGTTAAGCCTAAATACTCTTGGTTTTTATTTCAAAACCTAATAAAGAGTATAAACTAGATTGTTAAAACACTTGGACTCAAGAAAATTTTTGATCCCCTCCTAGCTCTTGAAGTGGCCGGTTATAGAAGGAGAAGAACAAAGAGAGGAAAATGTTTTACTACTAGGTGAAATATTTGAGAATGAATGAGGTAATAATTCAAGTAAGACTTATGTAAGTGTAAGACTTTATGTTTGTGTGTAAAAGTTAATAATCAAGAAAACCATACTCATTTTAATGCCAACCCTCCCCTTGGTCGGCCAAGGGGGAGGGATTTGGTAAGATATTTTGTTTGTTTTTTTTTTTTTTTTTTTTTTTTTCTAAAATGAATATAATTTGTGTAAATATTTGATAAAAAGTATAAGTAAATGGTGTAGGTAATTGTAACTTTTTGGTGCAAGTAAGTTTTTGATAGATCAAAATAGGATGTAATGATATAAAAATTGTAAAAATACATTCCTTGTGAAATTTGAGTGATAAAATAATTATCGTATAGTTTTTAAGAAAAACGACGTAATAATTTAAATTTAACGATTTATGTACGAAATAAATTCAAAACACTAGGAAAACTAAAAATATAGTTTTTATAAACTAATGTAAGTATAAAAATATGTCGGGATCATTTTTTTGAAAGTAACGGATTAAATATTAAAAATAATAACTCACGCGATAACGTTTATTTAATATAAAAATTACGCGTTAAATGTGAAATGAAATGTCATGAATGAATTTATATGATGCAAATGATGTCAATGAAATGTAGACTAATCTTAGTCCATATGAAATGTACGTGATGTTATGATCATGAATTCGCCGCTAAACCTTTAAGGTTACGCGAATTTGAAACAAGTAAACCAAGTTTACTATAAATGTTGAAATAATGAGGCATAAATTGTTTCGAGAAATGACTTGAAATTGCGAGTTGTCACAGATGCCTCCTCCTTTAAATTCTCAGAATTCTCAAAACTTTCATCTTCAAAACTTAGTAAATGCTTTACAAAAGGAAAATGAGGGTTTTTTTGAAGAAAATGAAAAGGTTAAACGTCATTTCAATGAGTTATTTGAATCCATAAAGGTCACTCGTAACAAAAATAACGAAACGGTAGCCTCGTTACAAAAAGAAATTGAGAATCTAAAGAGTCGGGTAAAAGGGAAGATGCCAATGACCAATGGGGAGAATGGTGTATCAAAGGTACATGTCTGTAATAAATATGCTTTGTCTGTGAAATATGTTCCTCCTCATCTTAGGAATAACAAACTTGCTATTCAAACATATTTCTCACATCTTAAGGACAGCCTAGAATGTCTCCGTGAGATTGTAGAAGAGGATAAGTTAGAAAAACCAGATGATAATGCAATTGGCCATGCATGCTTATATGCCAAACGATCTCAAGAACTGCTAGAATGTCTAATTACAATATGCCCTAAAAGCTTAGGTGAGCAAGTCAATCCCTTGATACCGTGTTCTATGCCTAGTGCCAAGCATGCAAGTCATTCAATGACAAATGTTATGAATGTGAACCCTAATGTGCCTTCAAGCAGTTCAATTTCCAAATCTGTTAGTGCTAAGAATGTGAACTCAAGTGTGCCCTCTAGGTGTTCAAATCCCAGCAATTCAAGTGTTAAAAAAGTTAATCTTAGTGTGCCTGCATGTAGTTCAGATCCCAGCACATCTAAACAGGTGAAGCAAATAGTAGCAAAACCAACTAATGTTCCCATTCCCTCTACAGGAGTAATCAGTGACATTAAAGCAAGCAGGTCAAAGTCTCAAGACAATACAAGGAATGATAGGACCTCGCAAGCTAAGAATGTTCATTGGAAAAGAGTAGAAGACCAACCTAGGAACTTTAAGTTTGAGCCGAATAAAACGAATCGTGTTGATTCTAGTATTAGCCATAGGCGTACTGTAATTAAGTCGAATTCTAATACTATTTGCAAACCTTGTAATGATGTATGCTTGAATTCTGTTGCTAATCATGAATATGGTATGAATACTTTGTCTAATACTGTCAAATCCCCAGTGAATCTCGTCAATGAAAATTATCATACTAAGAAGGCAAAAAGGCAAAGGCGAAAGAAAGTTAGAAAACAGTGGAAACCCACAGGAAGAACATTTAATAAGTTAGGCTATCATTGGATACCTGTTGGTCATAAGACTAATCAGACAATGCCCACTAGAAAATGGATGCCTACTGGTAGAACTATTCCCTTAAGAAGTGAGCACACTTTGAATAGGACTAATACAGACACTAGTACTGCATCTATTCATAATGATTCCATTGCCTTAATTTCTGATACGAATGCTTCTATTTCTGATGTGGGTGTTCCAACCATTGTTACTAACCAAATGGAACACATTCGTGCATGGGGATCTCAATTATCCAGTTATCCATTCTTGTCTGTGTTCAACTGCAGATCGTTCAAATCGTTCTGTGGTACCTGGACTCAGGCTGTTCCAAGCATATGACTGGTGACCGGTCGCGGCTCATGAACTTCGTGAGCAAATTCATCGGGACAGTTAGATTCGGGAATGATCATTTCGGTGCAATTATGGGTTATGGTGTTTATGTTGTTGGTGATAGTGTTATCTCTAGAGTATACTATGTGGAAGGTCTTGGTCATAATCTGTTCTCTGTTGGTCAATTCTGTGATTCTGATCTAGAAGTAGCCTTCAGAAAACATACTTGTTTTGTAAGAGAACTTGATGGTAAGGAACTGTTAAGAGGAACTCGTGGTTCAAATCTATACACCATCTCTATCGATGATATGATAAAGTCTTCTCCAATTTGCTTGTTGTCAAAGGCTTCGAAAACAAAGTCATGGTTATGGCATCGTCGTCTCAATCACTTGAACTTCGGCACCATCAATGATCTCTCCAGAAAGGACTTAGTTGTAGGTTTACCTAGACTAAAGTATGAAAAAGATCATCTTTGTTCAGCATGCCAATTGGGAAAAATCAAAAAGTATACCCATAAACCCAAACCTACAAACTCAATTACAGACGTTCTTCATACCCTTCATATGGATTTATGTGGACCAATGAGAGTGCAGAATATCTTTGGGAAGAAATATGTGTTAGTTGTGGTTGATGATTACTCTAGATTCACCTGGGTCAAGTTCTTAAGGACAAAGGATGAAACTCCTGATATCATCATCAAACTCATCAAACAGCTGCAGGTTCGTCTTAACAAAACCGTCAGAATTATCCGAACAGACAATGGAACTGAGTTTGTTAACAAACAACTTAGTGAATTTTATGAAAGCATTGGAATCAGCCATCAAAGAAGTGTTCCACGAACTCCTCAACAGAACGGTGTAGTTGAAAGACGAAATCGAACTCTTGTTGAAGCCGCTAGAACAATGCTGATTTACTCAAAGGTTCCAATGTTTCTCTGGGCTGAAGCTATTGCCACTGCATGCTACACACAAAATCGTTCCCTGATTCACACTGTTCATGGAAAAACTCCATATGAACTTGTCCACAACAGAAAACCTAATCTCTCTTTCCTTTCGTGTGTTTGGTGCATTGTGTTATCCAACTAATGAGGGTCAAGACTTAGGCAAACTTAGAGCTAAAGCAGACATTGGAGTTTTTGTAGGGTATGCATCAAACAAAAAGGGATACCGAATCTACAACAAAAGAACCCGAAATATCATGGAAACAATTCACGTTATGTTTGATGAGCTGACCGGTCAAATGGCTCCTGGACAATCCAGTTCAGGACCCGCACTTCAAAACAGTCCCATTGGTTCATCCCTTGTTCCAAACTCTTCTTAAGAAACTCCATATGTACCTCCATCTGAAGATGATTTAAAGAAATTGTTTGATCCTATGTTTGATGAACTTTATGATCCAAGTACTAATGAGGTGTCGATTCCTACAACAGAGGCTGCTCATATTCCTGTGAATGAAGTCAATCCCTCAGTCTCAATATCTTTAAGTCAAGAAGCGCCTGCTGCTGATCCTTCAGTCTCATCAACAAATCATCATTCTTCAAATGTACATCATGGAACTGTTTCTGGCATCAATGATGAAGTTAATCCCTTTGCTACTCCTGAAGATGCTCCATTTGAAAACATATTTGCTCCTGAATCTTCATCAGAACCATCTTCTTCAGGAGACATCGACTCTGCTACTTCAGTCCCTCAATAACTACCACATGAACACCTCAGAAAATGGACTCACGATCATCCATTAGACAACATCATTGGAAATCCTTCTCGTCCGGTATCCACTCGTAAACAGCTTGCTACTGATGCCTTATGGTGCTTCTTTAACTCTGTACTCTCAAAGATCGAACCTAAAGATGTTAAAACTGCTATGAATGAAGACAGCTGGTTCAATGCCATGAAAGATGAAATTCATGAGTTTGATCGATTAGATGTATGGGAATTAGTACCAGCTCCAGATTGTGCTATGATCATTTCTCTTAAGTGGATCTTCAAAGTGAAGCTTGATGAGCATGGTGATGTTTTGAAAAATAAGGCTAGGTTAGTGGCTAAAGGTTATCGTCAAGAAGAAGGTATAGACTTTGAGAATCTTTTGCTCCAGTTGCTCGTATCGAGGCGATCAGAATCTTCTTGGCTAATGCTGCTAGCAAGAACATGGTTGTTTATCAGATGGACGTGAAAACCGCATTTCTAAATAGAGATCTGAAAGAAGTGGTTTACGTCAGCCAGCCAGAGGGTTTTGTGAATTCAGAGCATCCTACTCATGTTTATCGCTTGAAAAAGACCCTATATGGTTTGAAGCAAGCTCCTAGAGCATGGTATGATACGCTGTCAAAGTTTCTTCTATCTACTGGATTCATCAAAGGAGCAGTTCATCCTACTTTGTTCACCAGAAAGTCAGGCAAACACTTAATTCACGTTCAAATTTATGTTGATGATATTATTTTTGCCTCGACCGACCCAATGGAATGTGATCGTTTTTCAAATGAAATGAGTGCAAAATTTCAAATGTCAATGATGGGACAAATGTCATTTTTCTTGGGATTACAAATTTCACAAAGTCCCGGAGGCATTTTCATAAATCAATCTAAATATGCAACTGAGATCTTAAAGAAATTTGGATTTGATTCAAGTGACCCTGTTGACACTCCCATGATTGATTGAACCAAACTAGATGAGGACCACTCAGGGATCATGATTGACCAAAAAAAATATCGTAGTATGATTGGATCCCTGATGTACCTCACAGCTAGTAGACCAGACATCTTGTTCGCTGTTTGCATGTGTGCTAGATACCAGGCTAAGCCTACTAAAAAGCACCTTGAAACGGTTAAACGGGTCTTTCGGTATCTCCAAGGAACCATCAATATGGGTCTTTGGTACCCGAAGGACACCGGTATGTCACCAACAGCCTATGCAGATGCTGATCATGCAGGGTGTCAAGATACTCGTCGAAGTACATCTGGAGGTGCTCAGTTTTTGGGTGATAAGCTTGTGAGCTGGTCTTCAAAGAAGCAAATGAGTACTTCTATTTCCTCTACAGAGGCTGAATACATAGCCATGTCATCTTGTTGTGCTCAAATCTTATGGATGAGATCTCAATTATCTGACTATGGCTTTGAATTCAACAAAATCCCTCTATACTGTGATAATAAAAGTGCTATTGCTCTCTCATGCAACAACGTTCAACACTCAAGAGCAAAGCATATCGAAATTTGACATCATTTCATCAGGGAATAAGTGGAAAAAGGTGTGGTGGAACTCTATTTTGTGAGGTCTGAATATCAGTTAGCAGACATCTTCACCAAAGCTCTTCCAAGAGAACGTTTTGAGTTTATTCTTCCACGTCTTGGCTTGAAAAGCCTTCAACCAGAAACACTCAAACGTCTTCAGGAGGAAGACGAGGAGTAAAGGTCTATCTTCATCTATCTCTTGTATATATCTATTCGAAAAACAAAATACAAAAAAATATATATATATATATATATATATATATATATATATATATATATATTGTCAATTTGTTTTGCTTTTTCTCGGTTCGACAATATCTACGGTCTTTGTGCTGTCATTCAAAGAATGACACGGGACTTTAGATGTTGTTCGAATTCTTAAAAAAAAAAAAAAAAAAAAAAAAAAAAAAATCAAAAAATCAAAAAAATTATTTTTGGGAGAAAGAGAAACAATGGTTTATTGTCATTTCAGGCAGTAACCCGCTTTTTAAAGAAAGAACAGAGCTATTCTTTATCATGTTTTTCATAATTCCATGCTCTGATTCTATAAACATTTATCTGCTGAAAACTAATTGCTTTGAAAAATAACTCAGTCTCTATTTTTGATAATCATCTGGACTTAGTTGTCAAAATATCAATCTCTCAATCAACAACCTATGTCATTGATTGAGGGGGAGAATGATTTCAATTAAATTAAAAAGTTATTTGGCATTCAATTGTTTTCAAAAGATATACATGCATGTTTTATCAATGGAGTTTAAAGTCTTAAAATCCGATCGTTATCAGTTAAAACGATTTCATAATCAAGTCACAATTCCCCTTAAAAGCTTTCAAAATCAATTTAAATCAATAAGAGATCACAAATATCAAATGATTTGATAATTGTGATCGGGAGAGAATGTGTGATTTAAATTGGATTTAAACTGATAATTCGGTAAATGGTTTTATAAGGATGTACATGCTATCCTTCCCACATGTGACAAACGATTTCAAATTTTCCATGCACATGTTCAGGGGGAGCATCTATCTTAAACCTATGATTTGAAACGTGATCACTTATCTCAATGTGTAGGTTCCCTCTAGTATGTGCAAAACTCTTTTCAAACCTAGAAGCACATATTGAGGGGGAGCAAATTCATGAAAACCTCATCCTTCCCCAAAATGCTTTATCTATTTGATTCGATTAGGGAAGTGATGTTGATATCTTTTAGAAAATGGTAATCAAAGAAGTTAATTCTTCCTCTTGCCTCCGTGTGCAAAACGATTTCAAACATTTGATGCACATGTTGAGGGGGAGCACTTGTTCTAAAAATATCAAAAACAATACAGGTACAAAATGTTTTGATAATATATCACCAATATCTGGATTGATTTTCAAATGGTTTTCAATTTGTTCCAAATGGCAGATGAACAATACCAAATAGACCGACCTACTTTACATTATGTACGGTGATATAAGGATGATAAGGTTAGGTATGTGTTCCCATGATTCGCCAGAACCGGAGGGATCTACCCAGGGATTATCCACTAGTTAGTGTAGAGTTCTTAGGTATGATGATAAAAGGAGAAAAATGAGATATGGGAAGAATGCGGACTGAGATAGAGCTAGTACTGGAACAAACCCAACAAGGTTCTAGTAATGAAGTCTCGGTAAGCACTGAAGGGGTTGAAGAATTAAAAAGAATTGAATGAGAAAAGGGTGAAAACAAATAGCCCTCCATATATTCAACCTTAGGGCAGAAACCGAGTTCAATTCATATGCTACTGATGGTAACATCGGTATTGAAGACAAGACGTCATGGACCCAATGACGCACTGCACTTCAACTTTCCAAACCACTCAAGTTCCTCTTAAAAGGGCTTGTTTCATTCTCACGGGGAACCTACATTATCTATCGACTTTCTCTTAGAGATTGTTGATATTGAAGAAGGAGACCCTCTCCCTAGTCTCCGGCACAGGAACCAAATATGCACATATTGAGTCTAGAGCCACGAGATCATCTATAAATCTCATTAGGACACTTTCAATGAAGACTCTCTGTTTCACACAATGTGGAAAGAGAGATTATATCTTGAGTCCTACGCATTATCATTGTGGTATTGCCAGAACATCTGAGTGATATGCAAACATATTCACAATGAAGATGGAAAGCCCTCTGGAGCCAACATCAAACAAGCTCCTGGTGGGTGGCATGTGAGATCTATTCAATAGATCAACCATGTGACAACTGAACAGAAACAATGGGGCGATTCAATCTTTTGAATCAATCCTGATTCAGGTTATGGATTGACGGATACCTTTGAAAAACCGGTCATTGTGTTTAAAAACTCTTTTCTTTAACACATTGTCCATGTTCGAATATTTCAAATCAAAAGGTGTTTTATGATTGATAATTGATTTTCATTAAAACCTTCGTTGTATTGCAAAAACAATTTCTATTGAGCAATACACGATTGTCTTTCAAATCTCTTTTCATCAATCAGTGAATTTCTACTTCGCTGGTTCACTCACTCCGTGTTGTCTTCTTTGAGATGTTCCGGTTTGAGAACAGCTAGAGCAGCTGCGAAACCCTGTCAAGGAAATTCTTCGGATTATACCTGATCATAGGCAGTACTTGTACTGATCAACGGGGAACCGTGGGCCGTGTACCTCAATTCAACGAAAGTGATCAAAGACACTTTCGTGCACTTTATTGCTAACTGTTTTATGCAGGTACACCCGACGTTTGCAGCTGATCAGAATGAAGCGGTCCATCCATAGCCGCATGCTCACTTAACACATTCATCTCAAAAGAAATCATGATTAGTGCATCAATGACTCTGATATTTTCACTCCATGCTTCTGCTACGCTGCTGCCAATATCATGCATCAACGAAAGCTTCCGCTACTCTGATGAGAAGATATCATGATCCAGAATGTGAGCATGTCGGTCCGAAAGTCACAACATCACAAAAATTCCAACACCACAATGGATGTCTCAGAGATTTTTGTTAGCTGATGATCTCAAAAGCTGGCTTAAAATTATTATCACGTGGATCAGTAAAAGACCTCCACTTGGATTAACCAAACATGCAATGAGAAGAATCTATGCCTACGAGCTTCGGAGCAAAGTACTACATCAAGAATGCAAGATCAATTGTTAATGTAATATCTGTTTGTATTCTATGTAATTTTAGTATATGTTTGAGGTGACCTCCCTTAGGGGGAGATAGTTAGGAATTAGAAATTCCAGGTATTAAAGAGTCAGTCACCTCAAGTATATGTAATCGTTAGAAAGCTCGTAGTCGTACTTCTTTTAAGTTATGTAGTATTTAGTTTCGTAACACTGTGGAGGACGGACGGGTCTTTACCCACTGTATGCCTGATCCACAGCCCGTTGTGTGGCGTTTTATTGTAAGACTATAAATACTCTCTACCTTCCAAGGTAGAGAGTTGGAGCTCATAATAACATTTTCTTTCTCTCACTATAGTTCCCAACTCTCTTCCTTTCTCTCACTAGAACTTTCTCTCTCTAACATACTTATACGCCTACTTTGATCATGGTTTAGAGTGTTTGTGAAATCCAATATCCTACAGTTAGCCACTGATAAGGTTTTAAAATGTACCTTTTTGAGGGGTCGTTTAAGCCCTTATTTGATCAATTTTGTATCCGTTATTACTTAATATCGTTCCTTTTCACTTTTTAGGTCTCTTGAAGGCAAATTGCTGGAATGGCACTTATTTGGACGAAAAGGCGCGGATATACGAAGAAAATGGCCAAATTCAAGAATCGAGACACTCAAGCTGCTGAAATACAAGGGGACAGCGTCAGGTGTTAATTGCGACGCCGTCAGAGCACTTCTGCGACGGGACAGTAGCCAAATTGCTTATTTTCAAGTGACTGTGTCAGTCTTTAAAAGAGTAGGCCGTCGCAACTCAGACGGCCTAGATTTGATCCAGACGGCGTTAGAGACTGAAGGGGACGTGTCACAAGCATAAGGTGACGTCGTCGCAAGACTAACGTGGCCAATACGAAACCCTAATGACGGCGACCCGACGGCGTCACAAATCATAAGGTGACGCCGTCGCGATTGTAATCTTATATATAGAATCTGGATTTTTCAGTTTTCAGTGTGTAGTCTTTTGGAGTAAAAACCTAAACCGAACCAAGGCTGTCTTGTACAGTATTTTAGGGTTCCAAACCCTATCTTACAACAAGATAAGTGTTTTACATCATTAATTCAATTATGTCTTCAATTATTTGTGTGTATGCTTGCATGTTCTCCATGTCCAGCTAATTTACTTGTGTGTTTGCTTAGGGAATATGAAACTTGATTATTAAATATTGATTGGTTGTCTCTTATCTTAATTGTTAATGATCTAGTAATGCGATAGGTCATTCGTTGTGTAGTTAATGCTTGATTAATCTTTGTGAACCTTAGGCTATAACACCTAGAGTAGTTGTAGGCTAAACCATCCAAAGAGTACCTTGAGTTAAAGTTTATAATTCCTAGAGATTTTGTAGACGAGACCCTTTGGTAGTTTCAAAGAGTTAGGGATAAACGCATACCCTACGACTTTAGACACACAACGCGATTAAGAATAAGGACGTGACAATTCAACCATCAATAGGAGATAATTAAGGAGTAATAAAACCTAAGTAAACACATCTTTAAACTATCATACGAGCACACAATAATTAGACATAGAATACATACACCTTAGACTAGATAATTAGACAAGTAGAGTAATCGGTAGAAATACCAACCCCCAAATCCAAACCCCGAGATTCGTACCTTTCTAATTCCTAAAAAACATAAAAAGATAAAAAAAAATAATCTTCCTCAATCCCAACCTTATCGTAGTAACTTCTCACTAGCATTCCTATTCCCCTAGAGAATGATATCAATACCCGTGGCTTACCCTAATACTACACTACAACGATTAGGTTCACTGCCTAGGGTGTTATAAAACTTGCTCGAAGAAAAGGAAGTTCCTTTGACCCCGAACGCGCTGCGTAAGTGTATCAAGTTTTTTGGCGCCGCTGCCGGGGAATAGAATAGCTAGTTAGTAGTCCACCTCATTTAGGTTTCTTTGCTTGATTCCTATCAAGTAAATTTTTCTCATTTTTAGCTTCCTCATAGTCTATCCCCCTTCTTCGTGACCTTTGTTCGTAAACCCCATCACTTTTCATCATGGAAGGTGATAACCAACCACCATTCATCAACCTACCACCAAATGACCCGCCAAGAGCCTGTACTCTTGGTGAATACTCGAGACCAAGCCACCTAGGCTATAGGAACACCATTGAGCTTCCCGATCAAGCCCAAACTACGGCCCTGCGATCCGACACCATCCGGTTGGTGCAAAACGGATGTGCATTCCATGGACTTCGTTCCGAAGATCCAAATCAGCATCTAAGGGATTTCCTCAAAATTGTCGATTCCATCGACCTTGATGCTACCACTCGGGAGACCACGCGTCTGCGTCTCTTCCAATTCTCTCTACGGGACCAAGCTAGTAATTGGCTTGAGCGACTTCCCGCTGGCTCCATCTCAAGTTGGGATGATCTCACCTCTCGCTTCCTTGCTCAATTTTTTCCACCGGGGAGAACCACTAAACTTAGACGAGACATCTTAACATTTCAACAACTTCAAGGCGAGTCTCTCTACAAAGCATGGACTCGATTCAAGGACCTACTCCGTAAACTCCCTCATCACGACATTGATCTTTGGCTTCAAGTCCAAATCTTCTATGATCATGTCAATTTCCCCACTAAGCGATCCATTGACCAAGCGGCCGGTGGAAAACTTAGTGATCTCACCGCGGAAGAATCATGGGGTATAATAGAGGACCTTGCTCTTTATGACAACGAAAGTTGGAATGACCCCCGTGAGTTGCCCAAAACCGTTAAGGCAATCTCCTTGCCTCCAATTGACTCACAATCTTCCGACCGTAGGATGATCGAGCTTGAAGATCAAGTAAAATTCCTAATGAGTTCCTACGAAAATCCTAAGTCTTCACGCCACGTGAACAAAGTTTCTTCCTCGTGTGAGCCGTGTAGTGATCCTCATAACACGCGCACTTGCACCTGATTCCCCGAACATGCTTCCGTTAACTACGCATCCTCGCATATTAATGGAACGGGAGGAAGATTCCCTACAATACCCGGACCTAGGAATTTCAATGAAACTCGAGAGGCATGGAAGGGCAAGCTCGATTTCTACTGGGGAAAAACCAAAGAATTCACCTCCAATGATTTCTCATGGCCCCCATCTCATGGTCCTAACCAATAAAGCATTGATGGGATGTTGCAAAACCTAGTCGCATCCCAAGAAGCCCAAATAGCTAAGCTCTCGGACCGCTTTAACCAACAACAAGCCGAAATGGATAGGAAGATAGATAACCTTTCGAAAGCCATGACCAATAGTGATAGGAAGGTTAATGCTATCTCAACTCCCAAGCCTTCCGGTGTAGAGATTAAGGACCCAAGTAAGTTAGCTAAGCACGTTCAATTAGTCAATACCATCGCCTTAGTGAAACCTAATAGAACAAACGACGAAGCGAACCATGAGATGATACTTGAGGTTAAGGAAACACCGACGAATGAAACAACCGAGGAAGTGAATGAAGTAGACAATGACTATTTCAATAAGTTTCCTACGGAAGAAGAACTATCTCGCCACCCTCACTTAGTGCGTGACCTCCGTCACATGTATGTTAGGAAAAGCCCTAGGATCAAGTTTGGAAACCCTTAGAATCTTAACATACCATGTTGCATAGGACACATTTTCGTGGCAAAGGCCTACATTGATCGCAAGTCCCCAATCAACATAATGACTAGCACTTACTACAATTGGGTAATGAAGAAGCCTTCCAACTAGGCAAGATCCCGATAATCCTAGTGTTAGTTGCAATTTTCTTGGTAGAATTAAGAGATTGCCCGTTTATGTAGGTAGTTTCACATTTCCTACGGACTTCATAATTGTGGATGATATTAGCACGGCCATAGATCCTAGCTTATCCCATGTTATTCTAGGAAAACCTTTCATAGAAAACACCGGGATGACTTATGATCCCTCATTAGGAATAGTGCGATTCAAGGATGAGACCGACGACATAGCTTACCAAATGCCGTTTAAGATTGAGAAGTTTTCATCACTCTCTAATGATGAAAAGGAACTTAAACTGTCGGTCTATTATAGGAATAATGAGGATAAGGAAAAAGGAGTAGATTATGTTATGGCTAAGATTTTCGGATTCTATAAGGATTGCTTGAACTTAGGACCGGAATATAGAAATGAGTGGGGAGAGGACGAACTCTTAGAGAGGTGTATCATAGGGCACTTCTACAACATGGAACCAACCACTAGAGACCGTCATAAGGAAGGAGATGACGGTAATGAAGTTACGTAGAAGCACGACTACGAGTCTAGCTACAAGACTCATAAATAAAGAAAAGCGCTTCGTGGGAGGCAACCCATGCTTAATTGTTTGCTTGTTAGTGTCATATGTCCTTTATTGATTGTTTATTCTCATGTTTAAATTTGTAAAAATGCTTTATTTTGTTTTTAACCTCGTCTTAATTGCATATAAAGGTATTTTACATAAATGATAAGTGTAGGGAGGATTACACACGTTTTCAAAAGAAACGTGAACATGAGAATAACAATTAATTAAAAGATATATATGTGTGTTTGTTCGAGTCAAATGCTTGTATCGAGTCATAATGGATGTTTTGCAGAAATTTTTCCAGATCCTAAAGATGTAAATTTTCCAGAATTTTTTCCAGAAAATCGCAGACCAGTTTTTGTCAGGATAACCTGACGGCGTCAGGAAGGAGTAAAAACAACAGATTACTTTTTTCTCGTTTTCTGAGCTACTTATAAAATTTTGGAATTTTCCAGGTCTTAATTTTCTAGAAATTCTGTAAACATCCATTCCACAAGCATTATATCCTAGTTTAGTAGAGTCTTATATATATTATTACCGCCGATTTTACGCGAAGGTTTCGTTTGTTTTCTTCAAGTGTGCAGGTTTTATTTATCAAGAAGAAGAAACAAAAGATTGGAAGGAGCTTTTCACGCATACATTTTTCTTGGAAAGGATTTAACCACTACTTCACACACGGATCCTACCGAGCTAATCAGGGGAGTATTAGTTTCTTTCGTTTTTCATTACCCTCTATTATCATAACTTTGATACTTTCGGGGAACATTGGGGACAATGTTCAGTTTAAGTGTAAGGAGGGAAAATAAAAAGGAAACTTTGAAACTATGCTTATCCTTGATTATTTGCTTTGTCCAATTGTATTTGTGTAATAAACCATGAGAAAATGCTAGTTAGGGTAATTTTGGCACCAAATTTAAAATTTTTCATGACATGTAGGAGTGGGCCATTAGTCTTAACAAAAGCGTCTGACGGATAGGAAGTTGCATGACTAGCACAAAAACCCTTTACCACCTAAATTCCACCCAAAAATGTGAGGATCGCCCTTAGATTAGTAGGAATTAAAGCATTCATCTTTAATGCTTAGAGTGTGAACCGGTAGTATAATAGATTCTAGAACTTGTTTTGTGATGCATCCCGAGATCGCTAGTAAGACTACACTTGTGTAGTTAGGAATAACTAAATGATAAGAGGCATTAGGATAACCCTTGTTTGATACCCGTAATATAATTACTTCTTCCACATCGGTTGAGTAATTCCCCCACACCTTTGCGCTGTACTCATTTTTAGTACACGATACCCCTAGTTAACCCCTCAGAGCCTATCCTTTTCGTAGTTCTCGTGATGTTTCGGTTTTTCCGAAATATCAATGAAGAGCATTGTTTACACCCTACCCCCAAATGTACACCCAAATCGCCTTAGCCTACCATGTATGCACTCACTTTTAGTGCATTATTGTTATCACCCTAAACCCTTAGTTTAATTATCTAGTTACTTGCATGAGTTGCTAAGTCGAGTCATATCCTTTGTATACAGTTTTGGGACGATTGAGACTCATGGGAAAAGTTAGAGTTTATGAAATGAATGGAAGGGAACGCTAAATTCCCTTATTTGCGTAATAACGTACCCCAAGTGTTTTGATCTTTTCAATTCGGGTTAAATTAGTGTTAGAGTAATAAAAAACTCAAGTGTAGGGATGTGCCTATAAATCCCTATCATTTTGTTGTTACTGTAGAGGATGGTAAAGTAAAAGTGTATGGAAAAAAAATAAAATAAAAAAAAATTCGAAAAAAAGAATAGAAAAAGAAAAAAAAAATAAAAAAAAATAGAATGTTCAATTAAAAAAAAAAAAAAAAAAAAAAAAAAAAAAAAAAAAAAAAAAAAAACCATACGGGCTACCATCCTACATCTATCTTTAAATTTATGTTTGTTTGTTTCAGTTATCTAGAGTTTAGAGTGTCGAGTCTTGGCTTAGCAACGCCATTCTTCATATGCTTGTAACATAAAGATTTTTGACTTGCCACCACTAAATAGCTTATCCCACCAAACCTTTTGTTTTCCTACCGTAAGCCTAACATTACAACCCTTTAAAAGACCTCTTTGATAGTCTTTCCTAGGTGCTTACGCCAAAGCAATGGAGGTTTGATCTATTCTCAAGCCTACGGTAATCTATGTACTAGGACCGGTTAATGAGTGTTTATCTTCCATTTCCAACTTGTTATATTTCATATACACCCGAGAGATGTGAGTATCCAAACACCCCATGTGAGGTGCTAGTATATAATTTCCGTGCTTGTTATGACTTTTGCGGGGCTTATATGTGTTGTGGATTGTTCTAAACCAATGCTTCATGACCCCTAACTTATAAATTAATTGTCTAAAAGCACATTTGCTTGAGGACAAGCAAATACCAAGTGTAGGGATATTTGACAAGGTTTTAAAATGTACCTTTTTGAGTGGTCGTTTAAGCCCTTATTTGATCACTTTTGTATCCGTTATTACTTAATATCGTTCCTTTTCACTTTTTAGGTCTCTTGAAGGCAAATTGCTGGAATGGCACTTATTTGGACGAAAAGGCGCGGATATACGAAGAAAATGGCCAAAGTCAAGAATCGAGACACTCAAGCTGCTGAAATACAAGGGGACGGCGTCAGGTGTTAATTGCGACGCCGTCAGAGCACTTATGCGACGGGACAGTAGCCAAATTGCTTATTTTCAAGTGACGGTGTCAGGCTTTAAAAGAGTAGGCCGTCGCAACTCAGACGGCCTAGATTTGATCCAGACGGCGTCAGAGACTGAAGGGGACGACGTCACAAGCATAAGGTGACGTCGTCGCAAGACTAACGTGGCCAAGACGAAACCCTAATGATGGCGACCCAACGGCGTCACAAATCATAAGGTGACGCCGTCGCGATTGTAATCTTATATATAGAATCCGAATTTTTCAGTTTTCAGTGTGTAGTCTTTTGGAGTAAAAACCTAAACCGAACCAAGGCTGTCTTGTATAATATTTTAGGGTTCCAAACCCTATCTTACAACAAGATAAGTGTTTTACTTCATTAATTCAATTATGTCTTCCATTATTTGTGTGTATGCTTGCATGTTCTCCATGTCCGGCTAATTTACTTGTGTGTTTGCTTAGGGAATATGAAACTTGATTATTGAATATTGATTGATTGTCTCTTATCTTAATTGTTAATGATCTAGTAATGCGATAGGTCATTCGTTGTGTAGTTAATGCTTGATTAATCTTTGTGAACCTTAGGCTATAACACCTAGAGTAGTTGTAGGCTAAACCATCCAAAGAGTACCTTAGAGTTAGAGTTTATAATTCCTAGAGATTTTGTAGACGAGACCCTTTGGTAGTTTCAAAGAGTTAGGGATAAACGCATACCCTACGACTTTAGACACACAACGCGATTAAGAATAAGGACATGACAATTCAACCATCAATAGGAGATAATTAAGGAGTAACAAAACCTAAGTAAACACATCTTTAAACTATCATACGAGCACACAATAATTAGACATAGACTACATACACCTTAGACTATATAACTAGACAAGTAGAGTAATCGGTAGAAATACCAACCCCCAAATCCAAACCCTGAGATTCGTACCTTTCTAATTCCTAAAAAACATAAAAAGATAAAAAAAAAATAGTCTTCCTCAACCCCAACCTTAGCGTAGTAACTTCTCACTAGCATTCCTATTCCCCTAGAGAACGATATCAATACCCGTGGCTTACCCTAATACTACACTACAACGATTAGGTTCACTGCATATGGTGTTATAATACTAGCTCGAAGAAAAGGAAGTTCCTTTGACCCCGAACGCGTTGCGTAAGCGTATCAGCCACGTTGATGGTCGTCTGTTTCTTCGGTTTCCCTCTCTTTCTAAACTGCAAAGACCCTATTCAAAAAAAGGAAGCATAAAGATGTGATTTATGCATGACAAAGCGGCACACAAAAACAAAGCAACAAAATTTAAGAAACCACAGCTGGAAATAGAAGAGCGCAGCTCACCTTCCATCATATCAGGAGCCATCGGCTGACCTCCAACCTGCTGCGATGACGCACCATCACACATAGGCAAGGCCGGATGAAGGTGCTGCGCTGCACTCTGCACACTCTCCTTTCCAACAACATCTACCCCAAAAAAAACAACATTATCACGAACATGTTTCAATGGAAAAAACGACAATAAGTGTGGGCACAGGGAAATTGAGCAACAAAAAAAGAACACCTAACTTGTAGCATCACAAGTCTCTGATACAGCAAACAGCGATGACACATATGGTTCACAGGCACACACGGCTGGCGTAATGGTGTTACACATTTGGCACCCAGAACTACCATGTGTATTTGGAACATTGTTTTGTATCAGGTTTTGAAGTGAGTGGTCGTGAATACTTTTTGAGCCAGTTATCGGTTTTGAAGTCATAATTATAAACAATAATAGAAAGTCCAATTATCAAAGCAATAAACAACAGACAAACCAATAGAAAGTCCAGTTAATGTGAGCAACAAAAGCATTATCAATTGAGGATTTGCAAAGAGAGTAGGCGCAAAAAAAAGCCAAACAAAAAAAACAAAAAAATCAAAAAAAGTCAGTGACCATCATTTAAAAAAAAGGTATAACAAAAAATAAAAAGGAAATAGAAAGCAAGACCCCCCAAAAAGCAAATATATATATATATATATATATATAGGGAAGGGATCGGGTGGGTTTCAAGCTTTTAAGTAGGGATGGTGCGTAAATATCACAGTAGCTTTTTTTTAAAAAAAATTCAAAAAAATCTGAAAAAATTAAAAAAATAAAGAGGATGATAAATTATTAAGAATCGCTGAAAAAATTTTCAAAAAAAAAATCGTTTTCATGATTAAAGGTATTGTGATATTAAGGTCGATTTTGACTTTTTTACAAAAGTCAAGATCTGATCTTAATATCACATTCACTTTTTTTTTAATACAAATTGTTAATATCACACTAACTTTTTTTTTGATATCACACTACTTTTTTGTTTTTTTTACTAATATTATTAATATCACCGTTTCTTTTTTAATAAAAAAATGTTAATATCACGGTTCTTTTTTACTATCACAGGAACTTTTTTTCTTTTTTTAATATAATTGTTAATATCACCGTAACTATCATATGCTTTTTAATAAAATTGTTAATATCATAGTAACTATCATATGTTTCTTAATATCAAGGTTCATCTTTACATGTAAAAAACTTAAATATCACAGTTGGTTTTATAATATAATCATTTTATAATATCACAGTTTCATAATATCACACTAATACTCATAATATCGTTAATATCACGGTAGAACTCATAATCAAGAAAACAAAAAGTGCTCAGAAAAATCTGAAAAAATAAAAAAATGAAAGAAGATAACAATAGTAAGGTTCGCTCAAAAGAAAAAAAAATTTAAAAATCGTTTACATGGTCAATTGCTACCGTGAAGTTAGCGCAGATCTTGACTTTTTTACAAAAAGTCAAGATCAGATCTGAAATGGGTGGTCCAGATCTATCCGTACGTCCGCACTAAAATTAAAAATCCGCACATGATCCTCACTCTATATATATATACTAGTGTCAAAACCCGTCCGATGGACGGGTATGACTTATGGTTTTTATTTTTAGGATTTAGTAGAACAAAGATATACTAAAAAGTAATTAAAAGTTAAATGAAATGGTTAGAATCTATAATTGATGTTATCATAATCCATAAAACTACTAAAAACAGGTAAATACTTTGATTTGTGGTTTTATTTTTAGGATTTAGTAGAACAAATATATAGTAAAAAGTTATTAAAAGTTAAATTAAACGGTTAAGAACTATAATTAATGTTATCATAATCCGTTAAACGGCTACTTTCTAACATTTTGTTCTAAACAATATTAATCATGAACATCTTTTACATTTGATAATATTATTAACATTTGTTATTATTATTTTGTTTTTGTTAATTATGTTTATTTAGTTAATGTATATAGGTACTTGCAGCTGTTATTTTATCAAATTTAGATGATGTTGACGAATTTGAATTACCTGTGAATGGATTTATGGTTTTGTTTGATGTTTGTTGTGATGAGAATATGTATGTATGGTCGGGTTGCAAGTAGAGTTTTGTTGTTGATACCCTTTGTTTGGTAAGTGGTGATCTTTGTGTGTTTACCAGGAATAGTGGAAAAAGGTTGTGGTTATATGCTTTTGATAATGATGGTAGAATCCTTACAAAGGTGGTATTCAAAAGGGCGGCTTCTTTAAGGAGGCTCTAACTACCATTTACTTAGTTAGAGCAGTGTTAGTGTTTTTGTTCAGACTTCTTAAATTTTATTGTTTAAATTTGATATCATTAATTTCTTAGTTTACATTATAAATTATATTTTGGTGTGTTACGTGTTTTAATTAGTTTTTTGATGACGTAGTTAGTTGTTATATAAGGTTTTATTTTCAATAAGTTTTTAAACAAAATTTTATAAACCAAGATACACGATTGAGATAGCTCGAGTATGTGTTTTTAGAATTCTCGTAATCTTACGATGTTTTTTTAATAAAAATTTTAAATCCTAGCTGTGGTGAGTTATTAAAGTAAAACCCTTAATGGGGATTCTGGTTAAACACGCAATATTTAGTGGAGAAATATATATTTCAAAGAAACTAAATCTTGCTTATTATGCAATAATTAAATCATTTTTTTTATAAAAAAACATAAATTATAATAAATAAAGTTTTTTTCCTTATTTGCTAAATTGTTTGGTTTTTTTTTTTAAATAACACATGTCATTTGTATTGTATTGTTGATAGTTTTGGTTGTAGTTTATAAATTGTTTTTAAGAAAGCTAAAGGTATCCTTATAATCATCATAGACATATGTAAAAACAGATCTCACGGTATCTGTCTCTTACATCATACACAAAAGTAAAAATAGATCTCAAATCAAATCTTGGTTCATAGTTTGACATTGCATAGACCCAAGTTTATTGTTGAAGAAGGTTTATTTTTCTGGTGGAGTTCCGATGCTTATAAAGGGTCGTAAAGGGTTTCCTGTTGCAAATTAAGGGTCACTAAGGGTTTGTAGGTGTTATTATTTGGTTTTTTTACGGACAGAAGGTGGGTAGAAAATGGATGGAAAAGTAAATTAAGTAATGGTCAATGAATTACGAACATCGTAAAATATTTATACAGTGAATAAAGAACAAAAAGAAACTGAATGGTAATCTGATAAGAGAAAGTAAAAGTTAATAAATTATCCACCATTACCAAGTATATGCTTTTAGTTCAAATGTGAAATAAGGCTTCTTTATACACAACATGTGTCGTTGTATTTGTGTATTTACCATCTCTATCACAACATAGAATCTTGAAACCCTTCCTGCTCTTGACCCTTGAGACAGCTATGTTGACACAAACCTTGAAAGTAGATCTTTTGTCCCTCTCGTTAGTGGTGTATTTTTGCAGTGTCATGAGCAAAACACGAAGACAATGAGTTAAATGATGAAAAAAAAAAAAAAAAAAAAAAAAAAAAAAAAAAAAAAAAAAAACTATGGTGTTTTGTTTAAGTAAAAACATAACTGAACAAAATAGTCAGTTGAAAAAATTGATACAAATTACTTTCATTGGCGGATACTTTGAGAAGGGTGTGTAACCATGAGCAAGTTGTGATACCAAATGAACAGACACCACCTAAGCACAAGTTTATTAACCAAACTAAAGGCTATCAATCAAAGTATTAAAGGGCAAATACATTTTGTACATGAGCTACAAAAAATACTTATAGATTAGCTTTTTAAGCCGGCTTATGGGCCTATATAGCATCTATAGTATTTGGCTACCAACTGTGCAATAAAGTTAAATTTGGTTGTTGTTTGGTGCAATTAGTGTTATATTAATGAACCAAAGATGGCAGCCGTCTAAGAATTGGAATATCGTATTTTCCTACATAACCAACATGCAGGTATACCCCAAATGATAAATGATAAAATACCGTTATTTATGTATTGTAACTTGTAAAGGAATTACTTACAAAACTTCCATCTTCATCATGAAGTGAAACGAACGAAAAACAACCCGTGAGCCCGTGAAGAACATAAACAGTTACCAGAAAGGTTACCTAAAAGCTCAGCCCGTGAAGTCTCGTGAATCGTGGCGTGTTAGGTAAGCTAAACACCGAGTAAAATGACACAGGTCTGGAAAATCTAAAATAAAAGAGCATGTTAAAGTTGTAATATTGGTAGGATTTTTCATTTAAGACATGCAGACTTAATATTAAAGTTGTAAGATTGGTAGGATGTTTTATTAGCCAGTATAATAGAATGGAGACGTGCAGACTTCATATTATCAAGACATAGAGCGAAGTAGTCACTATGCCTGTAAAGGTGTTAAATCAGGAGGGTGGACCGGTTAACGGGTCAATATGGTTAAATTTTTACAAAGAGATCTCGGGGTCAAGATGTATCGACCCACAAAAATTTACAATCGTCAACTAACCATGCAGCCTCAAAATATTTACAATACTTGATATGATATTTTTATGTTGGAACATAATCAGACAATTATTTCCAAAGGCCATAAGCATATATTATTTTAATAAGTAATATGAATATAGATAAAATAAAAATAACTAAAAAGTGAGAAATGACCTAAGTTAAAGGAATTAAATGAGGAGATGGTGGTGCAGAAGAGGGTTGGTTTGCTCAATAATTCTAATCTATTCATCACAGTCATGATTGCCTTGTTCCAGTAACATCATACAATATACAAATAAGTTACGAAACCCATCAGTGTCATCAATATATTATAGAGAAGAACTTACCAGTCTTACACTCTTACCAGTTAAGAGTTCCAATGTAATATTACATTCATTGCTCCGGGAGGAAAAAAATATACCTGTTAACAGATATTGGTAAGTGGATTGCCATGTGAAAAGTGCATGTAGTACATAGATCAATGAATGGAAACCTGTCTAAATGCGTATGTGGAAGCTAATCTGATAGTTAGTTCACTGGAATCCACAACAAATTCAAGAGCTTAGACCAATTCCTTACGCTGCTACACGAATGCATAAAGCTTAAACAACACAAAAACTGGATTAAACCATATTTTCAACTAATGTTTTTGTAGTATTATATGAACCATATAAAAAAAGTTCAAATCACTAAACATTATAATACATTCATTTTTTATGCACTACTTTATGTAAACAATATTGTTGGTACAATTGGTGTGACAACCGTCTTTATCGCAACATATTACTTTTAATTCTTTCATGCTCCTGCTCTTTAAGACTGCTACATACATTTGTTTGTGGTCATGAAAAAAAATTCAAAACCAGAAATTGTCTTCTCTTGATTAAATTTATAGTATCGCCCAAAACTTGTCCCAACAATTGCTTCAGCTCCAAGTGAAAGTGACCTTAAAAATGACACAAAGGTAACTGAACAGTTGTGTATCCTTTCAGCATAGTTCTATTTCTTAACATTTATCTAAAGTGACAATAACAAAATGGCTTGGTTTATCTCTAGCCATTCGAACAAATGAAATTCAAAAGAAAGAGAGATTCTAATAAAATTAATAAAATGGGTCAAAACAGGTCAAAAGTCGTCTCAAAATATACACTTGATGTAGAAACATTCTAAATCATTTTAACAAAATATTTTTGGAGCAATATAACATAGTTATCATAGTTGGTACATCAAAAAAGATAATTTGGGGTAAAATAGGCTAGCTAGTCCCTTTTGACCTGAATCCATTTCTTTTTCGTATCATACTAAAATGAGAAAAGTAAATCCACTGGTTTAATCGTAGGAAGATCCTAAAATGGAAAAATAAGTCCGCCAGTTCGGTTCAGAACATATGATTAATTATATACTTAAGAAATAGTAGAACTATAATAAAATCAAACAAATAAACTTTTATTAGTGTCAACTGACTTCACTCGACTATACTGGGCTTTGTCCATCCCTAAGATTATTTGTAGTCACTGCCTAAAATAGGGGTTTGCTTTGTATGCGATTCATCGGCAAGAGCCACTAATCCAAATGGTCCACAAGCTCTTCTTGAGGAGGAACCACCACTTGTTGTTCAGTTCTAACTTAAGCCTACCTCGGCTCCCCTAGACCAACCACAAATCATAATAGCTTCTAGAATAGATACGTGTAGAGAATATTGAACCACAAATACAAGGATAAAAAGATAACCTCGTGAATCTGAAGCACTCATAAGATACTTTGCTTCATTAACCGTTGTTTCAAGTCCTTATAGTACATCAACCCAACAGACTCAACATATGTCTCAATATCCTCACAATCATTAACTTCAACACAATTTAAATATTATCCTGCCTCGAAAAATACCTTTTTTGTCACAATGAACTATGCTGAAATTTTAAAGTAACATCCATATTGTTGATGTAAAAATGTAGGTGAGATATGCTGAAATTTTGCGATATGCCAGCCAAACCATTATTCCAAATAGCCCATGTCCCAAACCATTATCCCAAATAACCCATGTCCCAAACTGTTTACACAGGGAAAGGTGCAGCAGCGGGAATAACTCTCATACACAATACTTGCAGCCTACCCATCTGCAGATACTCGCATCAAAATCAGTACCAAATTTTAGTGTAACTGAAAATTTTTTGGACCCAATAACCATTGTTGTTGTTGCATCCAAATCATTACCAAACCATGTACTAAAGTAACCACCGTGTGCAGCGCACTATTTCTGCTCCCCCTCTCAATTGTATCATTTCATCTTAAAGATTTTAAAGTTTTTAATGTATCTCACTTGGGTTCTATCTAGATTTCTGGAGATTATGGCTCCCATGTTCTCTCGATGCTTGGCGGTGATTTTTTTATGCTTATTTGTGAATTTTCTTATAGAAAAGCGTTGTTTTGCATTATGGTATAAATGCATCTATATTTTATCATGTGAGATGCAAGTTCAACTATAAGAAGTTGTTATAGCTTCAAGTATCTTAGTAAGCTCTAGAAATAAATTGATTATGGTTTAGAACACATTAACATTATAACGGTGCAAAAAGAAACTTTACCTTCATATTGAGATTTGATATAAAGGCATCCGTCACTGTATAGCTTGGATTTATCAGGTATGGTGTCTTTGGTTTTTGTGTTGTTCCAACGTCCACCCCACAACAACATGTCCGGCTTCATGATAAGCTACAATCCAGTGTTCGAGCTTGCTTATCACCTGTTATAATAACACGGAGTTAGTAGAGGTGACAACATAGATTATTAGTTTATGAGTCAAATGAATTTGCGTAGGAGTGTGTACTTTTCAATGCAACCTTCTAAGTTGTTTAAGCAAACATTTAGACTATTATTATAATGGTATAGTATAATAGACAAAACATTTGGTTGCTAAATTACTACATATACTATACAGTTCAGGTTGCATGTGCTAAATATGGTTCAGGTTACTTTCAACATGTTAAATGGTTCAAACACATTTGATCCGTTATCTGTTCCATTAATTTTTTAATTTGACCTTAATGATATAAAACCTAACCCATTCCTAAGCAAATGGTCAAAATTGTCACATCTAAGTATTAGGCATATTAACATGTGAGAAAAAGAGAAACTGACTATTGCTTTTTCCCATAGCATCCACCATAGCACTGGCTTTGCTCAACCTGAGGTGATCAACAGATTGAAAACGCGAATCAAGTTATTTGTCTACTTTATAACTTTATAATTACATTTTGATCATTAAATGAACCTGTTTACTTGCAGGACTATAACCCCATGAAAGTCTGATAGTTTGTCCACCAAACTGAGTTCCTTGCAGCATTCTTACTCGACACAGCTTCTGTATATGCACAAATAGAATATATGATTTTAATTAATTAGCACAAAGTAACATACTCTGCCAGCTTATCAAGTCCAGTTTCAATTCAAATAAAACGACCCATCTTAACCTAAGAATTGACGTAGATCAATATAATGTCAAACTAAGAATTGGCCGGTTACATGTTACGATTTTACCAGCATAGACTAAACCATGGTCTTCTTCACAAATGCCTCCAAGATCATTGCATTCTGGTATTTGTTTATCGAATCTAACTCCAGGCTTGGAAGAGGCAATGTAACCAAATGCGAGCAAAACTTTTCCATTATAACCATATCCTGGACCCCTACAAAATGCATAATACATTATAAGTTGTGAAAACTATAATTATGATGCTGTATTGATTAATATTTATAACAACTGAATATAAACTTATCTCAGTTGCTATTTGAGCCATGTATTACAAATCATATTTTGTGACGATGAGCGAGATGCAAGTGCTGAGTCAATCATGGATGATAGCACATGTTTATCACACATACCTTGTCAAAAGAAGTGCAAAAATATTTATAACAGCACCTTATTTTGTTGAGTGATCCCTTTTTGACATGTTTCCTTATTCACTTATTCTACCACCCATGTTGTGCCGAGTGCCGACTATTCACGCTATTAGCCTGCATAAGACGACTAAGATTTTAACTACATATCATATTGAAAAGCATGCATAAAGCCAACAAGTCTAGAAAAAGTCATTAGTTATACACTTCTTCATTCTTCTTCATTGATTGATATGTTTAAACAGTTAAATTTAATCTAATTAAGATTCTAAAGTGTTTTGAATAATAAGCTAGAGATACATATAATTTTACCTCTTCTGTTGGTTGTTATTTTCAATATAGCTCGATTCATGAGCATCATAAACCTATTGAAATCAAAAAACACCATCAGTGTAAAAAGAACAAAAATCACCGTCACAAATCGTATTTCTCAAACACGTTCTTGTGTGAATGTTGCTTGTTGTGGCTATTAGCTCGTGATTGGAGCAATTTGGCAGCGCAGCACCACAAAGACCTTCATTATCGGTATATATTGATGAAGTGTACGTCTGTATTTGAGTTCCTGCCAAATAACAAAAACATTGTCGATGCATGAAAAGCCAATATTATGTCATTAGTAATTATCGAATAGAATGGAATACCTTGATTAAGGAGCCTTTATAGTAAGCGAACATATGATGATCAGACACGTTATTAATAGAATCATCATCGCGATCAGATGAATAACAATCTTCTTCTTCTTCACCACTCCTAATGCACATATGAGAATAGCCTAAACATTAAAAGTATTTATCATTCATAAAAAAAATTAGCTTATGTGATTACTTTTGGGTCAAGATACTCGATGATGATACGTGATGATTCTGGCGACTGAAAAAAAGGGGTTTCGAACATGATGGAGGTGAAAAACACTAACATGTTATGGCACAAATAATCATAATAAAAAATATGACTTACAGTGGTTGAGAGTACTCATCTAATTGGAAAATAAGAATAATTCAAGATATGTGATATGAGGTTGCTTAGGGTTTCTGATATGATTTTGGAATGGGAGATATTGGATCCGTGTTTTAGGAGAGTGATTATCGTTAACATAATCTATTCCTTAAATATAGGTTAACAATATGAATTATTTAAGCATGTCTTACTTATTTTGTATTGTAAATCATAAAAATTGTCTTGGTCTAGTGGTTGAAGCATTTGTTTGTAGAATAAATGACTCAAGTTCGAATATTCCAAAGGACAAATTTTTAAAACTAATTAATCCGAATTTTAATTGCTTAAATCTATGCTTAGTTAAAAACGAATTTTAATGACATGGACTTAATTAAATCCGAATTTAATTGGATCCGAATTTTAGCTAATAAAAAAACCCCTTAGATGGCATTACTTTCGATACTATGTATTAAAAAAATCAAATCAAATTTATAAAAAAAATGCCACTTGTATTCAATGATGACATGGAAATATGACTTGCCATTATGGGATGCCAAGTGGCATTATGACGTGGCATGCCTCCTCTTATATATAATGTATATATATATATATATATATATATATATATATATATCTATATCCCTTATAAAGCATGAATATACCTCTCCTAACTCCGAACCTAAAAAATTAAGATTCAGCCATCCAAACCAAAATCGAAACCTAAATTTACACACACCTAACCAACATCCGAACCTAAAAACTTTTCAAACCAACCAAACTATGTAAACCTAAAATATAAAGAGTTACCCCACAAAAACTCATCATTCTATCCCTATCATTTCCACTTTTTTCTTTCACCTCTGAAACATACACACACTACGGAAACAAAAAAACACACAATACAAAAACATACACCTACACAAAAACACATACTATCATCTCACAAAACATTCTTATCAACCTCCATCCTCACCACCATACCCCTCCACTGCCGGATCTCACCACCACCCGAGGTCACCACCATCGGACCTGACACACGCTGAAACACAGCCCTCCACCGAGAGCCCAACCACAGAAGAACACGAGCACTAGGACCAACACCCACCAAAAGGGTTTCCAAGTTTTGAGGTATTTTTGAGTTTTTATTAGATCTATGACTATTAATCAGGTTTTGAAGGTTTTCTTATTCAGATCTGTAAATTTTCTTTCTAGATCTGAGTTTTTACAATATATTTGGTCCTTATTTTTACAATAAAGTTTCTGCCGCCGTGGTGTTGCCGGAAATATCTGCTGCCGCCACTTTTGTTGCCAGAATATTTATACTTTATTTTTCAAGTTTAAGTTAATTTTTTGTTAGTGTAAGTAGATTTTGTTTTATTGGTTATATAAAGTTTAAGTTATATTTGTTATAAAAGTCTATTATTTTTATTCGGATCCATTAATGTATCTGTTTGTAAGTTTATTTTTGATTTTTGTTGTAATTTCCTGGTAAATTTAGTTGGTAGATTGTTGGTAAATTGGTCACGTAAGTTTTTGGCAAATTTTGTTAACTAAAAAGTATGTTGTTAGATTTAGATGTGAAATTGTTGTTAGTTGGAAAAGTGAGTTGTGTAAATTGTTAGTATATATATATATAATATTTGTTATATGTGAAATTGTTAAAATGTGAAATTGTGGAACTTATTTTAATTTGAGATATTTTGAAATTATTTTAGATTTTAAAACATTTGATGAGAATTAGCTGATGATGAAATGGTCTCCAGTAGGTAAGAAAACGGCCAATAATTTTTTAGGCAAGTTTCGAGTTTTGTTTTTTTGTTATTGTAATAGCTTGAACTCAAAAAATAATGTACTTGGGTTGTTTGTTTTCAATCTCAAGATTTATGAGTTTTAATACGAGCTCTAATAAACTGAAGCTATTTTGTGTAGGGTTTTTTTTTACGACCAGTCATGAACCAGCAGTTTGGCCGTTGTCGGTCTTGAGGCATGCGAGCTCTGGTTTTTGTGTTCTGTTGTGTACGCTTTGCTTTGAGGTTATATTCCGACTTTAAACTGTTTGGTGCCTTGATATTGTTTAGGACCCGGATCTGTATCTGTAAAGATCATTTGAGGTCTGTTTTTATCTTTATGTTTAAGGTTTGAGCTTCTTAAAACAAGCTTTAATGATCAAAAGTATAATGGGGTTCTTTCGGAGTTTAGATATTCGCATCGGTTTGTTCAAGTTATTTCGAAATTTTAGGTTCGTATGGTGGCCGACAACTTTTTGCTAATGTGTTTCAATGGGACCATATACCTTAAATATGTCTATTATGATTTCATTGAGTTTGAATTTTGAATTCTAAAAAAAGCATTTTGTGGCAGAAGAAAAGACAACTCAAGGACCCAAAAAACTGAAAAAGGACAATGTAGGTTGGACAGTATACTGTAATACATATGCTTTATGGCTATGATAAAATTGGACATAGGTAAACATGCATAAGTCAAAAAAAGTTTAGACAAGAATATCATACGCCGATGAATCACGGGCTTTGAGTAACTCATTTAAATGATTTCTCTATTGGAAAATAGTACAACTAAAAGAACAGACAAGTTTATGTTATCTAAATGATATAGTGTTTAAATCATATCTCATAAGATCATAAGCCCTTCGCTCCTTGGTATTGTAATTAACTTCTACATTACAGTGATGGCTACAATAATGTTAAAAGAAAAGAACTATTGTATGCTATCCAATTTGTAATATCTATGACAAGTGCAAATTAGCACTGAAGCAATTTTTAAATCTTGGAAATGCAATTGATTTTTCTCACAAGGATTCTATTTTTTTACCATCAATGGAGGACATGTTACAGGTTTGACAAAGCCTACGGGTTCTAAACGCATACATTTCTATCACATGTTACGAGATATATATACAAGACGAATAAGAGTAATGTATTCTATGCAATATCGTGTGGCCTTAATTTCGTTTCATGTAGCTTGAACCATGATAGTTGTGTATGATTATGAGGGGTACTTGATCAAATCTGAGCCAGGAATACTATGATCTAATGCAAAGTCTAATTGGCTTACAAGAGTATTTAAAAAAGAAATAATTAGCATTTTTCGGGTCTTATCGAGTTGACCCGATAAGAAAAATAATTCAATTCTAACCCGACTCGATAATAATATCCGGTTATCGGGTTCGGGTCAAACAAACCCGGCTAATTTTATTAACCCAATTAACCCGACCCGATAAAGCTTTATCGGGTTCGGGTCGAGTCAACCCGATCCTACTGACACCGCGAAGCAAATAGTACAACACCCTGATGCACACAGTACAACCCTTCAATGAGTGCACAAACATATAATCCGTACTTGAAAAAGAAAAAAATAACACATACACAAATCACCACATATCAAATTTTGACAACGATGTCAGAAAAGATTGCTACAATTTAAATGTGTTATTATTAAATGTGCTATCAGAAAAAGACACATAAAAATCTACATAATTGAAAAAACAATGCAACCATGCCGTTAGAAAACAATTGCTCGAAGAAATGATTCCCTAACGATACAAATACAGTTTGACAAAAAATAGTTATTCACTATCGAAATATTATCAAAATTAGATACTGTTACCACTAGGCGCAAGTACTCGGCCAAAAAACAATATTGGCGGAAATGATTCCCATACACTACAACTATATCTTGTCAAAAAATTATTAGCCGTTAAAATTTGGTCGAAACTGGACACCGCTGCCGTTAGGCGCGGGTATTCGGCTAGTATATATATATTGCTGCACAACATTAAATATGGAGCACATTCAATTGCACCTGGCTATAATAGTAAACCCCAAACAAAACCATAAAACTCATTTACTCACCCCAACACCTAACTATGAGTAACATTTCAACAGCCATGAGCAACATCTAACCACTCTAACTGCACTTGGCTGTAACAGTATACCCCAAACCAAACAACAAAACTCGCCTACTCAACCCAAAATGTAACTATAAACAGCATTTCAACAAGCATAAGCAACGCACAACTACTGTAAGCCCTAAATATAAGAAAGGCACAATAAATAAACCTAAAATAACGCACAAACCAACCTAAACACAGCATACCATAACCACATAAAGACCAACAAAAATAAACCCTAAAGAAAGGGAAAAAAATATCAAACCTCTAATCGTTTCTCCTAAATCAGGAAATATGCAATTAGGTTTTATGATAATCAAGGATTGAAATTGGTAACCTTACCTTCAGATTTACCAAACACAAAAGATATAAGGACTAAAAGAAAGTTACCAATGTAGGCAAAACCATGTGGCCAACGGAGATCCACAAAATGGATAAAAATATTGTTTCCATGGTACGAATCACTGTAACCCTCTCACCAACCAGCATACGAACACGTAAAGATGTCTACTTGAATCAAGGCACGGGAGGTTTTTTCCCCGGAAATATACCCAGGCGGATCTAAGATGAAAAGGAGGGATGTGAGTAGGGATGAATAGAACGAGCGGGTTTACCAAATGGGGCTCCAACCAAAAGAACAGGAAAAAAAGCCACGTCACATTTTTTTCTCTCTCTACACTGTAGAAAGATATCCCAACAAATGTAAGATAGTATAACTAGGATGAAAATTCAATCAAAAGACATTTTCATTTATGCAATTGTTTGTTTCGTTGTTGTTTTTATATATTCTTATATATATTTTAGTAAATCAAGGATTACACTAAAATGAGAGGATAGTTTGATGAATTTAGTGTTATCGGCTATTTTAGGTAATTACGATTTACTAGAGATTAATGGGATTTCATATATATACTCTGATGCGAGTTAAGGAAATGTGGAGTGCACACTTGTTTTACTTAATTTTCTTGTGCATATATTCTAAGTATTCTTCTTAAATTATCACAATAAAAAATTTCGTGATAACCATGTATTTAAAGGACGAAATACTCAACTCGAAAAGTAAACATAAACTATTTGAAAAAATATCTAAGATTATCATCATAACCTTAACCTCAATTTTTAACACGAACATCGTTATCTTTTTCACTGTTTGCCGATCGGGATCATATACAAGGGCATCAAATCTCAAGACATCTAACATAATATCAGGAAGAATCTTATATATCATTGTATATGACATATATGAATTAACTGGTTTAAGATGAAAGTTCGATATGCAAAAGTTAAATAAACAACTAGCGTTTTGTCAATTGTCCATGTGATACTGATTTGATTGTTCCACGTGTTGAAATTCTAGACCTATATGAGAAGGTCACTTGAGAAAGTTTTCTCTATGATTCCGACCAACTTCTTTGTGCCCTCATAAGTTGGTATAGTGGTCCAACCCATTCATAAGCTCTACACAAAAAGAAATAAAGACAAACAATGAATTATATGTATGTGTGAATAAAATACGGATATAAGCATAAAAGCGTGTAGAGTTATAAACTCGTAAAAACATAGAAAAAACATAAACACATAACCCAAAAGATATATGAATAAGAGCCTATGAACATATGTAATTCTATGTACAAGGAGTGTGACATGCAAGAAGGAAAATAAAAAACATAAAAACATATATGAGCATAGAGTTGAGATCCATGTAAAACTCAAATTTGTCATAGAACCAATTAACCAATCACATTCATCCATTTTTTTATTTTCACTTTTTTTTTAAAACAACATATCTTGCAAACGGTAAATCTTCAAGCTACAAAAAATACACCATCGTGACGAGAATTAAATTATCTTTCTATAGATATGCATTGTTATATACTTTCGACGAACTTTTTTTTTTTAAAGTTCGTCCAGAAAAATCACATGTGATTTTTAAAAATCACATGTGATTCGTAAAAATCAAATCACATATGATTTTAAGAAATCACATGTGATTCTTACAAATCACATGTGATTTTTCTAGACGAAATTTTTTTCAAAAAAAGTTCGTCGAAAGTATATTACAATGCATATCCATAGAAAGATAATTTAATTCTCGTCGAGATGGTATAATTTTTTTGACGTAACGATTAACGGTTTGTGAGATATTTAATTTTCAAAAAAAAGGTGAATATATTTTTAATAAAAGAAATGAGTGGCTATGATTGGTTGATTGGTTCTATGGCAAATATGGGTTCTATAATGAACTTTTCTCTATGAGCATATATTGTATAAGTGTGTACGCATACAAAGCATAAAGACAATAAAGCAAATAAGAATAAATGGGTCTACGAACATATATACACTTACGTACTATAACATATATGAATAAGAGCATATGTTGCTATGAGTCTTTGCAGGTAAAAGTTGGGGCAAATATTTACACGTTAGGCTGCTAAGATCGCCCTGAAAACGTAGAAGAAACTAGCTATGAGGATCTATAGTATAAAACGCAGAGGCAAATATGTATACACGAGGTTATTGAGATCCTCAAAAAAAAGTCTAAAAGAAACTAGCTTTAAATATACCTTCATACTGTTTTATATAAAGAATTTCTCTCAAAATATAAGTCTAAATATGTATACATGAGGTTACTGAGATCGTCTAAGAAAGTTTAAAAGAAACTAGATTTAAATCTGAACACCTTCGTATGGTTTTTTATACAGAATTTCTCTCAAAATAAAAGATAGTACAGAAATATATAACCCAAAAGATGTAGTTAGGTTATTGAAACACGACTTTCTAATATTAGGAAGAATCCTAATTCATGTCCCCAGAAGCAGATGTTTGCACTTTGTATCGTTATAAGATTACATAGTCCCATCAGTATGTGATTTCAAAAATGACAACAAATAATTTGATTCATATGTATAAATATATTATATGATATAATTCAATAAAATAAAATCGAAAACAATCATATAACGGAAATTAAAGTGTATGTTGAGCAGAGGCGGAGGGAAGGGGGTGACTAGTAGGTGTTAGGCCCCTCCAATAAGCCCAATTAATTTAATATCACATAAGCTCATGATCGGTAATCTTAATGATATGTTTAATGGGCCACCCCAATTCTCTTGTGTGACATGAGGAAAAAGAACAACCGACATAAATCCCAAACAAGTTTAGGCAATATATAGATTTTACAATTAAACCTTGGACTTTTTGTTTTTCATCATCTTTCATCTTCAGTGTTGCCTAGTTCTTCTTTTGGATGAATATGATCAGCGTTAATACTTACATATTTAATATACATGTCTTTCATTAGTATTTCTGAGTATATGTGATTTAAGAATTCATGTTATGCTATTGGAAATTTAACACTTATAATCCGGTTTGTTAGGCTCTAGTTTATATCAAACATTAAGTGCAAGTATGGTTCAAGTTTGTAAACTTTTTTTTTTTTTTTTTTTTTTTTTTTTTTTTTGCTTGCATTTTATACAAAAATAAAGTTTGGAACTCAAACCCCTTATAATTGTTAAATTGTTCTGACTTATATTGTTCGACTTATATCGTTATTATTGTACAGTAAATTCGGACTCGGCCCCCCTTAACCTAAAATCCTGGCTCCGCCCCTGTCACACAAGAGAATTGGGGTGGCCCATTAAACAAGTTAACTTGTAGAACTTTGTGCATGTAGAACTTTGGTCAAACTTTGTTGATATTCAGCAACCTTTAACTTGTTTAAATCCACATTCATAGAATTGTCTTGATTTTCAAACAAAAACTGAAATTAGTTTTCGTTATTAGTAAGTTACTAGATTTGACAACTCCTTGTTTTCTCGAGTCGATTACGACAATTATGTCCACGAGTCTCGTCATTTATCAATCATAAAAACACCAAATCTACCGAACATGAGACACTAAGTAAGATGTCTAATCCGCGTCATTTTATATTTGGTACGGTTTCTTCTCTAACTGTATCATAAGAGGGTTCCAGAAAACGTTTTCTGTAGTAGTGAACATGTATATACTTCTCGTATAAATAGCTAACCATCAAAAATGGTAGTAATTAGTTGGTGATGAACATTATCTTTGCACAACTTTTTAAAGTCAATCCTTCGATGGTTCAACAACCATGCAACAGTAACATGCATCACATTCTTTAACCTCGACTAGATCTTTAACTACTTATATGACTAATCAACCAATACCAACATTGCCCACATGCCAAAGGAGATATTGATAATCCATTTTCCCTAGCATCCCATGGATCTATTAATACCTTTTCAGTTAACATATATAAGTTGATTTAGTTTGAACTAGTTCAAGACTCTAAGTGCGCGCAATTAATATAATAAAAAAAAAGTTTGAATCAAATGTACGAATACATGTACAATCTCGAGTATGCATTCCAAGTGAAACACCAATGCATAATTAGTTACGTACGAACATTTGAATCAAAAGGTATACACGTTATGATTGAAGCAAACATAAACTTAATTAATCTGCTAGGTATGCCTATACGTACAAATATAATCAATACACTACAAAGATGCTCCTACACCTAAAGATAACATAATTTAACACGATAAAAAAATATAGTTTATATATGTTGTTAGTCAAAACCTACACAACTTATCCAAGATACTTTAAGTATAATTCTTCTTATAATACTAAAAATCGTACAAAGTTTTGCCCAAAGTAGTGCTACATTAACTGCTACAGTACACGAGCATTAAATGCTTGGTGCATTAAATGCAATCTTTGTCAAAATGGCAAAAATAACCCTTGAGGTTTAAGTGTCGTTGCAGAGTAAATCCTTTAACATTAGTCGTTACAAAGTAAGTCCCAGTTTCAAATTCACGTCTACAAAAGCAATCCCGCTGCATCGCGCGGGTTTCCACACTCGTTATATACCAAATGACATAATCATGGCATGATGTTTGCCAACTATGCACTTACCACTCTTCTATTATTAGGATGCCCGCAACCATCTATAAATACTATAACCTCATACAACATCTCTCCCATCTCTCCTTAATCCGTGTGTGTTATACATGTATCTATAAATTGATAGAGTATATATAGTACGCACTTATATTAAAAGTGACGGATTCAGGACAAAATTCACAAGAGGGCATCTATCGTCGTAACCTATGGCAGAACTTGATCACTATCAAGCTAAACCTGCCAATACTTCAACAAACAATATAAAACTTTTTGGTTTCAATGTACATGAAGATGAAGGGATGGAGGCCCCGAAAAGATTATCAGTCGCGTCTGACGGACGTAAATACGAGTGCCAATACTGCTTTCGTGAGTTTGCAAACTCACAGGCTCTGGGCGGTCACCAGAACGCCCATAAGAAAGAACGACAACAGTTAAAGCGAGCTCAAATTCAAGCGAGTCGAAAAGTTTACATTCAAAAGCCTATCATTTCTGCCAGTCAACTACCTAATATTCTCCCACACGGAGGTCGGATGATACTTCCATCCACAAATTTTACCTATCCACCTTGGCTCTATGCTCCTCGTGCTCCTGCCGCTTTTCATGTGTCACACATCTTACCATCTTCTTCATTGTTGGCAAGCGGCAGCATTCAGGAGTCATTGACTCATATTAGCAACCAAACGCATCATGGGTCTACCGTCAATGAAACTGATGGTGGACCTGGCTTTGATGATGCGTTTGGACCTGACTTACATTTGAGACTTTAGTCGTGCCACGTGTCAGCTAGTTTTGAGTTTTCACCGGCGCCTGTTATCTTGTAAATCGAATTTTATTATTTCATAATGATATAAAGCTCAGAATAGCCTAATCACGTGCGGTATAGTAATCACTATAGTATTACATAATTCAAATATAAATACTTATGCTTTGTTTGGCGCAAGTCGTATAGGGGCTTAAAGGTAGACGTGTCGAAAAAACTCGAGAAACCGACGAACCTTGATGAACCGCTTAATACAAAATCGAAGAACCTAAAATTAATGTTTTGGAACCCGGGTCGACCCGGTCGGTTAACCGGTCGGACCGGTTCCTGAGAAAAAAACGGGTAAAAAAAACCCGGATTTTCTAAAACCTGGTTAACCGGTTAGACCCGCCGGGTTTTGAGTGACCCGGGTCAACCCGGTTCTCAAAACCCGGCCGGGTTTGTTTTTTTTCAAATTTTTTTTATAAAAACCGGGTTAACCCGGTGGTCGAAAAGGTTGGCCCGGTTATTTTTTATTTTTTATTTTTTATTTTTAAATGAATAACCGGGTTGACCTGGCGGTCGAACCATTTGAACCGGTCGACCCGGTGACCAGTGACTCGACCGGGTCGATTATAAACCCGGTCAACAAAAATGAAGGAATCAAAACCGTAAAAACCCGGCTTATCAGTTGTTAGTTTCGGTTTTTATTTTCGGATTTTCGCTGTTAACCGAACTAAACCGTGTATAATATACATGCATGTTTTTAACTAAATATTCAAATAATTATAGAAGATTTGATTTTATTATTACACCCTTTTATTGTATAACGATTTTTTGTATTCCTAATGTAAATATTCGCTAAATATCTATGTGTGATACTTGTTTAAATGTTATCGTAACTTATAAATGTCAAACAAATATTTTTTTGATAATATGTTATATATGCTTAATTAAATGTAATTATTATGATTGAATAGCTTTAATATGACTTTAATGTTATTTAATTTTCCTAAATTGGCATTTTAAGTTCTAGATAATGGGTTATTATTCTTATGCTAAACTCGATTAAGGGTCAAGAATGGTCAACTGTGACCCGAATCGCGGGTAACTGCTTATTTCGAGTGCCCACTTGTTCAGTTACTCATATAGTATGATTTAGTTTCAGGCAGTAAAATTATACCCCCCCCCCCCTGCGCGCGCTCTCTCGCTAAGGATAATAAAATAAAATCAACTAACCGAACCGAACCTCCCCATGAACATCTCTACATAAAGGGGCTTGAGCTTTTAAAATAAGTTTGCTTATAAAATATATTTTGTTTGTCACACGTGCTTATGGAAGTTTTTATAAGACATACGGCTTCATAAGCCCAAGCCAGTTGAAACAGGCTTATGAAGGCCTATAGTTAGTCAAAATACTTAAATATCCTTCAAAATATAATGGATTATCACGCAAGATCTGAAAATATATTTGGCATAATTTGATGTATTTTCATGCGATTTTGCACTAATAAGCTTCAGCTCCAACTAATTCACTAGACAAATTTATAAAACTATAAGCTGCAGCTTCCGGCTTATAATATAAGTTTATGCCTCAGCCCCAGCTTGAGCCCATTTCGTAAAACACACCCTTATACTGATATACAACATTTAGGGCTATGATCAAGTCGCTTAAAAGTTTATACATAAAAAGAATGAGGTTTTCCTTTTCAGGTTGCCCGGGGAGGGCTCTTAAAAACTCAAATGTACATGGTATAGCTGGGATATCCCGTGACAGTGTTTCTGACCCTTCCCTAGCCATCCCAAATATTTTCTCACATTTACATTTTTACACCCCAAAACCGATTATATAGTTTGACTAGAATATTTTATACTGTATGTTTGAAAATATATGAGTAGAATGAAATGTGATTGATTAGTCAATGAATCTAGTTTTAAAAGTCAAAATCGAGAGTCAAATATACAAGTCAAAGGACTATAAATGATATGGCTAATGGACTTGGGGTACAAAGTGTCATAAACTGAAACTAGAGAGACTAATTATGTAAATCAATATAAAAGTAGATTTTATAGGCTAGTTCCATGTGTTCTTTCATTTTCTAGAAACTAAAAGAAGTATTGTGTGTGTATGCACTAGTACAAATCTGGTCTTTTGTCACACATGTTGTATTTTGAACGGCCACATAGTAATATATTTATGTGACTAAATGTACTAGAATAAAAATTTTCGTCACACTTGATCCGACTTGTGTGACAATTTCGGAATTTCATTGTCACAAATTTGACTATTTATGTGACTAGAGGTAACTGGTAATTTTCATTTTTTGATTATTTAGTCACTTATAATTTGGGACGTGTGACAGATACAAATAAGTTTGAAACATTAGTCACACTATATATATACATATGTGACAAATATATGTCACACAATTGAACAGTGTGACCAAAATCCATATATGGTCATATGAAGTAATTATGTATGTGGCTAAATCATATAGTCAAGTTTGTCACACATTATTTAAAAGTGACTGTTATTTTTTTCTGAATATTTAGCCACATATGATTTAAAATTTTTGACAACTGAAAAGTAAGTTTGAAGCATTGGTCACGATATGCATTTAAATGTGACAAATATATGCCACACACTTAAACAGTGTGACCAAATGTCATATATGGTCACACTAAACCATAGACATACATGATTAAGTGTAATCAAAATTCGATACATATGGTCACGTAAGTTAAAGTGTCTAAAGTTTAGTGTGTGTTTGATTGCCAAAACCTAATGTGTAGTCACATTTAATTGTAGCACGATCATGTGACTATAGGCTTTACAATAATCACACCATATCACAAATGTGTATCTAAATTATATTTATGGCCACATTATAAGGGTATTATATGTGACCAATACATTCAAAATAGTCATATTATGAAATATTCATGTGACTATTATCTATAGCAAAATGTGAACTCATTTATCATTAACCTTGATATTAGTCACATTGAGTTTTTGTGTAACTAAATTAAATATGTTATATATGGTTACATGAAGTACTTATTTAGGTGTCTAAATCATAGAGTCATATTTTGTCACACATGATTTAAGTGTAGTCACGATTCGAAACATATGGTCACACATTTCTGATAACTTATGTAATTTTAAGGGGTTAGATATCTAGTTTGAGTCTAATTTGATATTCAATGAATTGAGTTCAAACTATTAGTCATCACTCTTCATTTGCCCCATTACAATGCTGAGATTTTATAGTCTATCTACTTTAATGCAGTAGTAAAACAAGTAGTCACATGAATGACTGCACATTTACTACTTTTTCAACCACTGTTTTTATTCCAACAAATTGCCTGCATTGAGAATCTTTCATAGCTGCTACTGTTTTTTTCAAACAAATGCATGCAATTAAGAATCTTTCATACCACACACTGTTTTTTTTTCAACCAAATGCATGCACTATATAAACGCATAACCGCATACATGAAAAATGCATATACAAGAAAACTGTAACAAAAAACAACAATTGAAACAATGAGCAACAAACAAGGTATTCAACATTGTGTTTTTCAAGTCATTTCTGTTATCTGTAACACACTATTCATATATTTTCCTTTTTTTGTGTGTGTGTATGCAGAAATCATTAACATTTCCCGCAGCAGTGAAAGTTCTGATGGTGGTTGGTCAGACTATTTTCCAAAGGTTCAACATTCTGGTTCAAGCTAAAAAAAGGGTGATGCTAGCAAGAATCCAACACCCAAACAATATGAAAAAAAGGCTTTTGCTGAGAGGGTTAAGGTTGTAGCCCTTTCTAATGAGGAAACTTGTGAACTGATTGGTATCAAGCCCTTTGTTGCCAAAATTTCCAAAGATGTAAGGGATGGTTCAAAAGGGAAGGGGAAAAAAGAGTTTGATTTAGTTGTGTGGCTTAAATGCCCCATCATAAAACTTTGTAACCCCTAGGAGATATATTACTTGACTTTCTAAAGTTAATTTTCAACTTTAATGAAGTAACATGTTACTAAAGTTCCTGCAAGTGTATATACATGATAAATGGAAACTGAAAATACAATAAAGCTTGACTGCAAGTGGATATACTAGTGAAAACTACAAATTTTATCATTGTCATAGAAAATCTTGACTTTTTGGAGTCAAAATCCATTACAATAGGTTAAATTACACAAACAACTATTTAATAGTAAAACTACTAATCATCTAACAGTACTAACTTAACAATAGCAGCAGTAACCTTGCACTTAGCCTTGAGCACCATTAACTTTAAGCCCAGCAGTAGTAATTTTTGTACTAGCAACACTAACCACTTAGGTGTATTTCCTTTGAAGTTCACCAGTAGTCTTAACTTCAACCAGCAGTCTTAACTGTTACACTATTAGTCTTTAACTTAACAGAGTGTGACAAGTTGAGCATAACATGCTTCACTTGGATTTTCGTATAACAATACCTTCACAGTCGGTTCGATAGTAGTCATTTCATGATTCATTACCAAGTCACGTTTATTTACACGTGGCAATATGTTATCATTATGCTCATGAATGACTGTACTAAATTGTTGGAATCACTCGTAAACAGTATTTCAAGTAATTATATTTCATATGTAATAGGTAGCTTTATTATGGCCTTTATGTTTGTTTAAGGTCAAGCTTATGTAGAAGGCCCATAAGCTTAGGCCCAAGCCCAATAAGGAATAGGGAAGGAGAGGGAGTGTTGCCCTAGCTCCTTGCCTATATAAACAATGTAATAACCCTCACTTGAGGGTTGGTTGTTCAAGTTATTCTCTTTCACTCACTCTTTCTCTTAACCGTAATATTGTTTATACGTGTGTGTGTGTTTAGCTTGTTCATCCGCCTTCATCTCTTTCTATATAACTTGTGTTTGTAAAACTAGTGACCTAACAGTGGTATCAGAGCCAAATAGTTGGGTGTACACTTTGTTTTTGAAGTTTTTTTGGTTTTGGGTCTTACGCGTAAAGATAACGCCATATTTGGTTCTCTTAAAAACTCGTTTTTTACACTTTTTAATCCAAGATTCTTGTACTTTCAGTGTTTTGAGGTGTTAAAATACTGGTTTTTGACAAGAAGTTTCAAACTTTACGCGTGGATCTACGTTTTTAAGCTTGTTTTTGTTCGTGGGTGTCGTTCTACGCGTAACCCGTTTAGCAGTTTTGGTACATCAAATTTCACATTTTTGTGTTCTTTTGGTACTATTGAAGCTATTCCATAACAAAAATCTGGTTTAGAAACACATTTGGGCAAAATCAAAGTTACGAGTAATCCTACGCGTATCAAAACCCTAAAATTACGCGTAAGATTTTCCTTGGTTTGATCTTCAATTTTCTGGTTTATTCCGTGTTTTCTTACTTGGCTAAGTCTGAAAATACGTCGACTTTGGATATCTTTTGCACTGTGAAGTGTAAAAGATCATTTGGGCAAAAACCCTAAAATTACGCATAAGCATAAGCTTACGCGTAGAAATTCTACGCATAAGATTCACTTTACGCGTAAACTTAGGTCTACGCATAAGGTAATCCTACGCCTAACTTTCTACGCCTAACTTTTGTCTACGCCTAACTTTAGTGCTTTTATCCTACTTACGCGTAAGCTAAATCCTACGCGTAACTACTTATTGTTACGCGTAACTTTTGGTGTTTTTACGCATAAGTGCTACTTGGTTCTTGTCTTTTCTACGCCTAAGGACACTTCATCAACAAAGGTTCATTCGACTACAAAGATCCATTTTTTACCACACAAGTTTATCATCATGTCTCAACCACGATACTCTAACTATTTCCCTCACACTTATAATCATCAACAACAACAACAATTAACTCCACAACATCAACAATGGAATCAACAACAAGCTATTTATCAACAACAATTTAATCAGCAACATACTCCACAACTTGGTGCAATTTCACAACCACAAATGGTTCAACCACCACCAAGCCTTCAAGTTCAAACCTACACAACTGATTTCAATCAACATCCATCAAGGAACACTATGAAGGAACCCACTTGGTTTGCAAAGATGTGTGAAGCTTTAAGCAGCCAACAATCAATTCATGAAGCTGGATCACTTGATAGACCTCCAATGCTCACTCCAGGAAACTACGATCAATGGGTGATAAGGTTCTTTAGGTTTTGTGATCTAAAGAAGCCACATGGAAAGTTCTTAAAGAAGGTTATCTTGGAAGGTCCATTTGAGATGCCTACTATCATTATACCCGGAGATCCAACTGCTGTTCCACCAAGAGATAAACAAACCAACATTGCTACTGTTGCAGATTTAAATCCTACAGAACTTCTACACTATGAAGCTGATGAACTTGCAATGGAATACATCCTCTTAGGATTACCAAACCCAATTCTTCGTAGTGTTGATGCTCAAAAGACTGCACAAAAAATGTGGGATCATATTCGTCTTCTTATGGAAGGATCTGTACTCAATCAGGAGGATTTGGAATCCAAAATTTACTTGGCTTATGAACACTTCATGATTGAACCTGGAGAGACACTAGAGTCCTATCATCATCGATTTTCAGATATCATCAATGATTTGGATAAACACAACATCATCATGCCAAGAATTGCAGTGAATACTAAGTTCCTGAGTAGTCTTGGTCCAGAATGGGAGAAGTATGTCATTTTTCTCCGTCAAGCGAAGAATATGCATCATTCTACTTATGGATTGTTGTACGATTACTTGAAGCCTCATGAAAAGGAAGTTGATCGGGAAAGGATTCTCCGTGCTCAAATTGCTAAACAGTCACAATCGGACAATCAACAACTTGCCTTGTATGCTCAACAGAATTATCCCTCTCAACCAGCAACTCAACCAACTGCTTCAAACACACCTTCACAGTCACAACCTCAACAAAATCAATTGGTTCCATACAGCAACAATGCTCAAGCATATGTCAGTGAAGCGACTGAGGAAACAGATCCGTTCGAAGCATTGCAACAAGGATTTGTGATGATTGCTAATGCTTTTGGCCGTTACACCAACAAATCCAACAATCGTATTCGTTCCTCATCTAACACACGGACTCAAGCTGTTGTGAACAATGGACGTGTTGAAGTTCAGAATCGTGATTATGGTCGTCAGATGGGCGGTGGTCAAGGGTTTAATGCTGTGGGTAGGAATAACAACAGAGCTCAAGTGGTGGAACAGGGAAATGCTCAGAATCGGTTAAATGGTCTTAGATGCTACAACTGCAATGAGAAGGGACACCTGGCTAATGCATGCCCAAAGCCAAGGACTAGGGGCAGTGCTTATTTCAAAGAGGCTTTACTTTTGGCTCTTAAGGATGAAGCTGGTGGATCTCTTACAGACAAAAAATCGAGCTTTATGGCAGATGCAGACTCAGATGATGATATGGAGGACTTGCAGGCTAATGCAGCTGTTATGTTGATGGCTAATATGCATGAGCTGCACATGAGTGATACAGTCCCAGTGTATGACACTGATGGCTTGTCTCAGGTACCCGAACAAACCATCATCATATCTGAACTAATATCTCCGCCAATATCTGAATCCGGCACAGATCAGACTGTTCAAAATGAGTCTTCTACATCTCTTTCTGATGATTTTCAAGTTAACCCTGTAGTTACATTTGACGATCAAGATGACCTTATGGTTTCCTTTGATAATCAAATTGACTCCGTGGTCATACTTGAGGATCTAAAGAATGATCATGTTGAGACTCACGTTGAACAAGATGATCTGTTGCCTCATCCGGATTTTGCTCGGTTAATTCAAGACCATAAAATCAAAATGGAGGAATGTTATGCATTAAATCAGTCCTTAAAAAGTAAAAATGCACTGTTAACCAAGGATTTTGAATGCTTACAAATGCAACTCAACTTTTTCAAAACTCAAGAAAACCGTGAAAAAGGTTTTGAAGCCGCTTTTGCAAAATCTCATCAAAACGAAAAATATTTAGAGAGACAGATGCGTGATCTAGCCGCCTCGAAGAATGCTTTGTTGTCTGAATTAGAACAACTGAAACACGAACATAACAAGCAAACTAACGCTCTCACCTTGGAAAATCAAAAAGCTAAGGCTGAGTTGTTAAATTGTCAAAAACAGTTCTCCGCATACAAAAAGCATTCAACGAATCGGGTAGATGACCTTCTTGACGAAATTCTCGGCTTGCAAAACAAACTTAAAGAGTTTAAAACTGTTGTTTACAAACATGGTGAATCCGTAATAGCTATTGAAAAGTTTACCTTAAAACCCAATCCAAAAGGATATGGAAAAAATCTAGCTGATTACAAACCAAAGCTTTCACTAAAAACATTCAAACCAACTCCTGAAGTTTCCAGTGCAGAATACAAAATTGATAATACTGTCATGAGTGTTGTTGAATATCATCGTCAAGAGGAATTAGATGCAGAAGACGAGAGTCGATCAAAATTAAAAAATGTTGTTTACAACAAACTTTTTAATTATAAAAACGCGGTCACTTTCTTCACACCAACGGATTCTTCTAACACACCAAGGGTTATCATCAAAACACCTGAGTCTTCTAATGTTAATCCCAAAACAGAATTTGCACAAACTTATGGTCCTTTACAAGTAAACTCAAAACCTGAAAATCAAAAAATCCTTCGATATTTTGACATTTTCATGGCTGACCTCAAAATTTTACAACATGAGATAGAATATCGCTTTGAAATCAAAGTTGAACATTTTCAATCGCCTCTGGCGCGAGAACAAAGAGACATTTTTCAGAAAAATCTTTTACCTAATGTTAAAAACTTGAAAAGTTGTGCAATTGCCTGGGAAAAGGATTTTCATAAGGAACTTCGGGTAATGAAAAACGTTTTCGAGAAAACAGAAACATCTATTTCTAACACAAAACGCAAAAAGAAACTGTTGAGAAAAGATGTTGATCGACTCTTGGAAGATGTTATCTGTGCTGATATCCATAATGTTGTGTTAATTCATGCCTTGCCATTTGCATCTGATTACATCTCTGCTGATATTGTTGAAACTGTTGTAACTGTTGAGAACACCGATAATGTGCTTCAGATCGAGTCTTTAAAAGCTGAAAATAAACGATTACACACGGAAATTTACAATGCAAAACGTCGTCTTCATTGGTGTGAAAAAGATATTCACAACCATCAACTTATTTTTCAAAAGAAAATCGCTCAATTGAGTGCAAAATCTTCTGATCCTAAAATTGATCAACTGGATGATCAAAACGTGTCTTTGAAAAGTCAAATCTCAAAATATGAACAAGAACTTTTAAAAGTTAAACAGGAATATGGTGTCATATGTGATTTACTCAAAAAGACTCGACTTGAAGCATCAAACGAACTTGATCACTATCTTGCTCACACTAGAGAAGTCATGAATTTTGCTGGTAATATTCGTTCTGAAAATCAAGATCTGATTCATACCATCTCTAAGTTACGGGAAATGTTAGGAAAGTATGAACAACTTCCGCCTACTGTGATTAAGAGATTAGCACCCGTCACACTTAGTAATCGTGAACCTAGAATTCCAACTGCCAAATCACAAGTTGCTAATGTGTTTCCCTCTACTGAAACAGGAATAGTTGCATCTTTTCCAAACGTCCGCACTTCACAGCCTAGGAGCACTCAATCGACGAATAGGAAGTTGCGACCTAAGAAAAGATCAATAAGGAATGCTAAAGTAGAAGAACACCCTAGGACTCTGAATAAAAATCATGTTGCTTCCACTATAGATGTTACGTCTGGCAAATGTAATAGAAATAGTGATGTAACGAATGCTAAACCGTTAAGTACTTTTGATATTCAGTCTGATGCACCTTGTGTTATTTGTCGAAAGAGTATGAATTCTGATTGTCATGACAAATGTGTTGCTAAAGCTATAATCTCTCGATTACGGGATCCTAAGAATCGGAATACCTCTAGGCCCACTAATCATTCTAAGTCTGTGCTTGGTAAACCCCCTTCTTTAGATTCTAAGGCAACCATTGCTATCACAGTAGCTCCCGCTTCACCTCCTAAAAATGTAGTACCACCTAGTGTTTTCACTAAGACTAAAGCAAAGAGTAGTTATAGATGGCAGAAATGGATATATAACACACTAGGATTTAAATGGATGCCTAAAATTATCAATGTGTGTATGTCTCACATACCTGCTTCGGAACCCTCTAACATTTCGGGTTCCACATCTACTTCTATTCCATCTGTGTCGTCTGTGTGTAATGCAGGTGATACAGATCATTCTCTGGATTGTTGATAGCGGATGTTCCCGACACATGACAGGCAACCTTAAACTGTTATCAAACTTTATTGCAAAGTTCATTGGCACTGTCAGATTCGGGAACGATCACTTCGCAGCCATCATGGGCTACGGAGATTATGTTAATGGGAACATCGAAATCAGCAGGGTTTACTATGTGGAAGGCCTCGGTCACAATCTGTTTTCAGTAGGTCAATTTTGTGATGGAGATTTGGAGGTTGCTTTCAGGGAGAAAACTTGTTTCATTCGTGATCTACATGGAAATGACCTTATGTCTGGCTCGCGTAATTCTAGTCTATACACTATCTCTATGCAAGACATGGTTGCTTCCTCTCCCATTTGCTTACTTTCAAAGGCAACTTCTACAAAATCCTGGCTATGGCACCGTCGTCTCTCACATCTAAACTTTCAAACCATCACCAACCTTGCTCGACACAAACTAGTTGAAGGACTCCCACGATTCCGGTATTCAAAAGATCACCTTTGCTCAGCCTGTGAACAAGGAAAAAGCACTCGTGCTCATTTTCCTTCAAAGATGGAACACAGCTCTCAGCATGTACTACATCTTCTTCACATGGATTTGTGTGGCCCGATGCGTGTGCAAACGATCAACGGCAAACGCTACATCTTAGTAATTGTTGATGACTACTCACGATGGACTTGGGTCTACTTTCTTCGTAGCAAAGACCAAGCTCCACAAATGATCATCACCTTTCTCACAAAAATACAGGTTCAGCTCCGCAACACCGTCAGAATTATCAGAACAGACAAAGGAACTGAATTTGTTAACAAAACCCTTCGTGAATTTTATGAGAAAGTGGGAATTCAGCATCAAACATCTATTGCACGTACACCTGAACAAAACGGAGTTGTTGAAAGACGAAACCGAACGTTAGTGGAAGCTGCAAGAACAATGTTAATCAATGCTAAACTTCCAGATTACTTATGGGAAGAAGCTGTATCTACTGCATGCTATACTCAAAACCGTTCTATGATCACAAAACGCCACAACAAAACACCTTTCGAGCTTGTCCACAACTATAAACCGAACCTCAAACACTTTCATGTATTTGGATCCCTTTGCTATCCGAATAATGATCGTGATGATTTTGGAAAGCTTAAAGCCAAAGCTGATATTGGAGTCTTTATTGGATACTGTGACAATTCCAAAGGTTTCCGAATCTGGAATCGTCGAACTAAGGAGGTAATGGAAACGATTCATGCTCATTTCGATGAACTCACGGAAATGGCTTCTGAGTACAACAGCTTAGAACCCGGTCACAACCGTTTAAACTTCCCTCAACCCCCATCATCAGCTGAACAAAGCCCCCAGCTAACTCGTCAACAAATGGAAAGGTTATTTGCTCCTCTGTTCTGTGACGATATTGATGAACGTGCTCCAGGTGTATCCGCTGTTTCCGCTGCACAACCTGATAATATTCCTATACCTGATACACCTGCTACAACAACTACTGTTGAAGATGCACCTACACCAGTTGACTCCAACACAGCAATTGAACACACCGCTTCCAACAATGATGAACCGGCTGATGATATTCTGAATGAAGTACCCCCACCTGCAGATTTTGATCCAAATGCGTTCTTCAACCCGTTTGCTAATGAGACTGCTGCACCAGATGTTGCAGAATCTTCAACAAACCATTTGAATCCTCAGAATCTGCACAATGTATACCAGCATCAACCCTCTACACATAGATGGACAAAAGACCATCCTCTGGCTAACATTATTGGCAACCCGAATCAACCAGTCGTTACGAGACAACGTCTTCACTCAGACGGTGAACATTGCATTTATGCACTCACTGTCTGCCAATCTGAACCTAAAAACATTAAAGACGCAATGACAAAAGACAACTGGATTGAATCCATGCAAGAAGAACTCAACCAATTCAAACGTCTTGAAGTATGGGAACTGGTTGAAAGACCAACAGGAATCTACGTCATTGGTCTAAAATGGATTTGGAAAAACAAATTGGATGCTGAAGGGAACGTCATCCGAAACAAGTCACGTCTAGTTGCTAAGGGTTATCGTCAGGAAGAGGGAATAGACTTTGAAGAATCTTTTGCTCCGGTTGCTCGTCTTGAGGCTGTTCGGATATTCCTCGCGTTCGCAGCTCATATGAATATGACGGTCTATCAGATGGATGTCAAAACAGCGTTTCTCAATGGACAACTTAAAGAAACGGTCTATGTCAGCCAACCAGATGGATTCGTTGATCCTGAGTTCCCGAACCATGTCTACAAACTGAACAAAGCTCTTTATGGTCTCAAACAAGCCCCTCGGGCATGGTACGATAAGCTATCATCTTTCCTCATTGCCAATAATTTCACCAAAGGCTCGGTTGACCCAACTCTTTTTATACAATATCACGGGGCACACATCTTAATTGTTCAAATTTACGTGGATGACATCATTTTTGGGTCCACACATAAAAAGTTTTCAATCGCTTTTGCAAAACTAATGAAGAAAAATTTTGAAATGTCCATGATGGGTGAACTTACGTTCTTTCTAGGACTGCAAGTTCATCAATCACCCCGTGGTATTTTCTTGAGTCAGTCCAAATATGCCCTTGAACTGTTAAACAAATTTGGAATGACAACCTGTGATACTTATGCCACACCCATGGCTCATACCAAGAAGTTAGATGCTGATTTACATGGGAAATTGGTTGACCCTACCAAATACCGAAGTATTATTGGGTCCCTCATGTATCTAACAGCTAGCAGACATGATATTGTCTTTGCCGTTTATCTATGCTCCCGTTATCAGTCGCGACCAACTGAAACCCACCTCTCTGAGGCTAAAAGAATCCTCCGATACATCAAGGGAACCATTAACTTGGGGATCTGGTATCCGAAGGATTCTGGTTTTGAACTAATCGCTTTTTCAGACGCTGACCACGCAGGATGCTTAGACTCAAGGAAAAGTACTTCAGGAGCTCTATAATTTCTTGGTGATAAACTGGTGTCTTGGCAATCAAAGAAGCAGGATTGTACATCGCTGTCATCAACCGAAGCAGAATATGTAGCCATGTCCGCGTGTTGTGCTCAAGTCATCTGGATGAGAACACAACTCAAAGACTATGGTTACGTATTTGACAGAATCCCGATGTACTGCGACAATCGGAGTGCCATTGCAATCTCGTGCAACTCAGTTCAGCACTCGAAATCAAAGCACATCGATCTACGCTATCATTTCATCAAGGACCACGTGGAACATGGTACCGTTGAATTATACTTTGTGGGCACTGAATACCAAGTGGCAGATCTGCTCACCAAAGCCTTGCCTCCCGCTAGGTTTAATGAGTTGGTCCACCGGATTGGTATGAGGTGTTTGACTCAAGAGGAATTGAATGACCTCTTAAAACAGTCTTAAAAACTTGTCAAACACCAAAACATCTTTTGTAAATAAATTTTCAAAAACAAAATACAAAAATATAAAATCCGATAAAACAACAAAAATATTCTCCTAATCTATCTTTCTTTCAACATGGCAAGTACATTTCTTCCGTCAACACTTTAATCTTTCAAAATTCAGTATTTTTTCCGATCAAGTGTTGAGGGGGAGAAAATAAACTCTTAGCTGTTTCAAAACATCTGTGTACTTGCATGTTATCACATCTCGGTTGATTCTTTTACAAATGGTGGTACACTTTCTGGTTCAAAGACACTCCTCGGACTTAAACTAATAACCTTTCATTATTTTTCTCAAGTCGAGGGGGAGTGTTGTCATGTTTCTTTCCTTAAAACTTTGTTTGGTAACCAAAATGGAAGTTAAAAGGCTTTGTTTGAAAAAAGGGAAAAGGTGGAGGGACCAAAACTGTCAAAAGGTTAAACTCTTTTTTAATAAAACACCCTCCCACCTACTTTCACTTCTCATTTATTGCAAAAACACCTAAAACCATCCTACGCTTAAAATTCACTCAAGAAAACCGTGTTTTTGATCCTCATCTTGTAAGTGTTTTCGTGATCACAACATGTTTTTAAGATAAGGTTTTGAATCTCATGTAAATCCTACGGCTAAAACGTGTTCTACGCGTGATTAGGTGTTCTACGCTTATGCGTAAGAACACACAATCAATATATGTGTGTTTGTGGTGAAATGATTTGTGTCAAAACGTTCATAATACATCAATGATACCATTTTATCCATCAAACTCCACCCAGAAACACTAATTGATGATTTTTGAAAATTAGGGTTTATAAGTCGAATTGGGTGTTTTCGAATGTGAAGTGTTTTGGTCATAAAGATTGTTGGGTTATGTTCTTATGGTGATGAATTGATGATTTCCTTGCTTTATAACTACCCAGAAACTCTAAATAATCAACAATTTGGAATTAGGGTTTAAAGTTCATAAGTTTGGGTATTTTTGATTCACCATGAATTGGGTGTTATAACTCGGTATATAGACTTCCTCAACACTCTTAAACTACCAGAAAAAGTTTGGTGCATATTCCATGGCTAGATCTCATACGCGTAGATTTAGGGTTTAGACTACGCGTATGTAGTTCTACGCATAACTGTGTAACATGTGTTCTTGCCATGATCTGTTGTTAGAATGAATCTATGTGTTAATATTGATGATATGATGGTTCTATTTCAGGCTTGTTACTCGTGAAAATCAGAATCAAGGTCATTTGCAACTCTACGCATAAGGATTACCCTACGCGTAGTCATGTTACGCGTAAGAATAATCCTACGCATAACAGCTACGCGTAAGGTTCTACAATGGACTACTCGTATCCTGTGAAGGATATGCGTAAACAGTGACCTCTACGCATAAGGTCAACTCTTACGAGTAGCCTTACGCGTAAGGTTAATATATACCTACGCATAAACTCTACGCATAAGGTCTCCTTTTTCCTACGCGTAACAATTCTTACGCGTAAGTTAGGATTCTACGCGTAAGTTTACGCCTAAGCATATATCATTCCTGTCTACGCATAACTTTGCCAAAACTACGCTTAACCCTGGATTGACCTTCATGATGATCTGTTACGTGTACAAACTTGTAAATAAACTAATCATAACCTCACGAATCCAATAATGTCACTAATAAACTTAATCGTCTGATATGCTGTGAACAATAAGTGATAACATAAACTTTAAAACTTAAAGTTAACTAACTCACAAAACATTTCACGACATCATTGAACTATTGAACATACAAGTGACTTAGGAATCGTAACAATCATTATCACTGTACATTCAATAACTAGACAATAAGACCTTCTATTGACTAACATTATGTCTTTCGATATGTTGGTTCTTTTGGCTAATGTTATTTCAGATCACGACATGGCTGAACAAATGAATGTGGATGCACCTGAAGTTCTCTCCATTGCTGATATCTATCCTCATGGCTATCCAATGAAGATAGGAAAGAATAATCTCCATGTTGACTCTGACACCCTCACGTGCTCTGAATCATCGTGTTTAATTGCTATTGACATTTTGAGGACTCATCCGTATCAGAACATGCTTACTCACTCTGCAACTGTCCCTGAGATCTACATCCAACAGTTCTGGAACACTATGGAAAGGGTCAAAGGACAAACTGCTGTGACGGTGACTCTGAATCACAAACAAGTCACCATTACACCTGCAGACTTAAGGGTTGTTCTCCTAATTCCTGATGTCGATCCAACCAAACTATATGCCACACCTGCTGAAGAGCTCACTCTCCAATTCTTAATCGATATCGGTTATGACGAGGCTACAAGAGTAATCAACAAGCACTCTCACGTAGAGCTTAAGAGTATTCCTCAACCCTGGAGAACTCTCTACATGATCATCACCAAGTCTGTTTCTGGTCGTGACAGCGGCTATGAGCACCCTAAGCTCATGGAATTGCAAATATTCTGAGCATTGGTCAACAGGAAACACATCGCTATCGAAGCTCTGATTTGGGATGACATGATGTCATTTCTCAACAAACTTGGCTCAAAGATTCCCTACATCAGATATACTAAATTGTTGATCCAAAGAGCACTTGGACTTCATCCTGACATTCCCAAGAGGCTCAATGACCCCGACAATCACGACATGTTGACGGAACCTATTCTATCTGTCAGAATCAAGGAAACGTCTACAAAGAAACAAGGTGCTGTGCTGCCAGATTTCCTTCTATCTGAAGATGTCAGAAAGCTCGAATCGTACAAAAGGTATCTGGAAGCTGTCAGACAAGGCAAAGTTGGTCATCTCGACGAAAAATCTTCTGGAACACCTGTAAGAAGAACCAGAAAAGGAAGTGCTGGAAGTGTCACAAGTTCAGATAGTCAGAGGAATGTTCCAAAGAAGAAACCTATTCCAAAGAGGAAACCTACCACTAAGAAGAAAGTTCCTTCTCAGGAAGCCACTCCGATCCGTTCACCTGAACCGCAAAGACAGCTCAAGGACGAAGACTCTAGAGAAGTATTTTCCAGACAACTCACCCCTAACATCGTAGCATTGGTTAAACATACAATGGCCAAAGAAGCTGATCTCTCTGAATCTGAGTTAATCGCTAAACTTGTGATGCAAATGTCAAAGCGATCTGGAACGTTTACTTCGGATGAAGCTAAATTTTTCGAAAATCTACTTGATTTTCAACTCAGATCATCATGCAAGGAGTCAGCTGATCAACCCAAACGACCAAGAGATGACGATGATAAGGATAAGGACTCTGCACCTAAACGTCAGAAGCAGTCTGGTAAATCTACGTCTATGCCACCTCCTCCACCACAGACTTCTTCTCAACAAAAGTCTCCTCCACCTCGGTCTTCTACTGATAAACCTCGGGACGATTCCGAGTTACCACCCCTAACTCATAAAACAGGTGATTACTTTGAGTATACGGGTGGTGACGATGAAGAGGTCCTTGAGCCCCGACAACAACCCACCTCACCCAAACAAGTGCAGAAACCAGTATCATCATCAAGGCCTTCCAAAAAGAAGAAGAAGACGACTCAGCCTGGAGTCGTATCATGGCTAGATGACGATAAAACCGAAGAGTTTGAATGGTTCTCCACACTTGTCAATCAAATTCCCTACCCTGATGAAGGTCAAGAATTGGTAGACGGTTCTACATTGGAGCACGCAAAACTTTTGCAAGAAAAGTTCCATGTAAAGAAAATGACGAAATCTGAGTTGAAGCGAATCAAGAATGAAGCATTTCAACTTCTACAAGACAGCTCTGAAAGCGCCCTCGAGGTCGAATATCATCTTGAGAACATCGCTCGAGCTATGTCTAACAACATGGATTGGCTCAATCCGGAAGCAAACATTGACTTCACACAAATGGACAACCCTCCATACTACACCGACTGGACCAAACCTCTACCGACCATTGGCCAAGCAGACGAACCAAGGATTCCCTTCCGATACTTTTTTAACAGAGACCTGGATTTTCTCTTACACGGTAGCGATGGTTCGCGAAAATACGCTACATCATTGACTCTTCCATTCCCAGCGGCTATTTACTCAAACTGCATAGCTATCGAGGAACGTGCAAATCACTTGTTTTCTGACAACGTGCAAGCATACGACCAAGATGCATTGTATGGGATTCATCATTGGCCTGAACGCCGAAGAATCTACTACAGAAGCTGCCTGGTTCAGAAGTCTCAACATGCAGTGTATAGTTCCAAGGACATCGTGGCCATCAAACATATTGATCTCAAGTCTAAGTGGGACTACACATTCTTGAAGAATATCATAGTCAAACGACAAGATGAACAGGACTATGGATTCTCCGAGGCTGACTTTGAGAACTTGTCCCTCAACGACATCGAAGACATATACCTTGCCAAAGTACAGGGTCGTATGAGACAATTCTCGACTGAAGTTCAACGTGAATTTATCAAGTCAGTTCTCATCTTCATTAGACGCATCGTGATCAAAGAACGTGTCGAAGATATCCAGATGGCTGTTGAATCATATCAGAAACGTGTAAACTTCACTCCACCATAGCTTGATCTTCCCGACATCAACCAGCTTACACAACTTACGCTCATCAGCAAACCTTTCGGCGTTGTTTACCGCAGTGAACTTCAAAGAAACTGCTTAATGGCGTGTAGTGAGCTCCACAAATTCGGGGATCATACCTTGAAGCTGGTTAGGGATGGATTGGCGTACAGGTTGAAGGATATACGCCTGAAAGTTGGGAATCCTAAGCGCTGGAATTCTCAGGAAAGGAGGGATGTGAGACGTATCATCACCATGATTGATGAACGGTTGTTCAGAAGGGATCAGTTCAGACGATTGGAGAGCTATGTTGGTGGACGACCCAGGAGATACATCACCGGCTTTCAACGCCCTGTGCGCACTCCTGGGAACATCACTGTACTTCCTGGTACCCCTTGAATTGTTTCCTTCATATAATTTTGGATGTGTGATTATATATATATCGATGGCTTGTGCACACATAACAGTGTACAACCCGTAATTGTCAAGAAAGGACCCTGTGGTACGCCTCAGTGCCACAATCCATATAAAAGGAGCGAAAGCTTCTTATTTTTGAGTAAAACCTATCAAACCTTTCATTTTTCAAGGTTTTGCTCAAAAAGACAAGTACTTCCCCATATGATTTTTCAAAACCTCAACCGTTTATATCACTAGTTGAGGGGGAGTATTTGATTTAAAACTTTGTTCAAAAATTGTTCACAGTGGTCATTCTTCCCGCAACAATCAAAATGGTCATATTTATTCTCAACCGTTCAAAAATAACATTTTTATATGCCATTTTTGAGGGGGAGAAAATTTGTGTGATAAGAAATATGTTGTACAAAATGCAAATGAATCTGTGTACCTCAGACTTAACCAACGAATTGACGGTACTAAACTGTTTGTAACTCGAAAAGACTTGTCCTGGACGGGTAATAATTTCAAGCTAGTTCGCTAGTGATGTAAACGTGTCTCGCAAAGGACTTGTTTGAGTAGAATGTACCATTCGAGAAACTCTTGATAGACATGAACTCTGACGGGTATGACAACCTTTCGAGGTTTGTCTACACCTTCAAGGTAGTTATTAGAGCTAGTTGTCACCTAATAGCTGACAATGTAACTCTTTAACTATGCAACGTAACCGTGTCTCGCGGGGGATTGTCTATCTTCAGTGGATCAATTCAAAAAGTGCGCGCTCTTTCCTCACTGTGCATTTAACCATCAAAACTATTAAGCACATGTGGAGGGGGAGTATTTATGCAAAACATCATCTCTCACAGTGGTTCAAACAGGTTTTTCATTAACAAACCCTTTGAGAGATATTTTCACATACAGTGGTTTTAATGGCAAACATAGGTTAGTCATGGAGTTATAAGGTGACTAAGGTTAGGAATAACCGTCCTATGATCCGCCAGAGCCGGAGGGATCTACCCAAGGACACTACCATTAGTTAGTGTTAGAAGTCCTTAGGAATGATTGTAAAAAGGAGAAAATGAGAATCGGAGAAAGAAGGAGTTGAAGAATCAAAAAGAAATGTAAAGTAAAGGGTGAAAAGAAATAGCCCTCCAGATTATTCAACTTAGGGCAGACACCGGGTTCAATTCATATGTTACTGGTTGTCACTTAGTGACACCGGTATTGAAGATTAAAAGTCGTCATGGACCTAGTGACGCATGCACTAAACCTTCTTAGCCACTCAAGTTTTTCTCAACAGAAGCTTGTTTCATTCTCACAGGGAACCCTACGTAAACTATTGGCTTTCTCTTAGAGATCGCTGGTATTGAAGAAGGAGACCTTCTCCCTAGTCTCTGCTCAGGAAAACCAAAACGCACTATTGAGTCTAGAGCCACGAGATTCATCAAAAGATCTCTTAAGTACACTTGACATTTTATCACTTGATGATCAACAAATAAGATTATCAGTGGTTCATATTGAGTCCTTCACAGATCTTAGCAATCTGTCGAGAACATTTATGAGAGGTTCACATCTGTGATCCTCAGTGATTGAATGGAAACTCCTGCCAGGGTCAACATCAAACAGCCCTGACAGCAGGTCACTTCGGTAACTCCCCGTGGATTAAGCGGAGTGTGTCTCAAACGCTCTACAGTCGTGAGGTGATGCTTCGGTGTACCTCAGCGACTCATCTGAACTGTAGATGTATTTCGGTACATCGCGTTATCTCACTTGTGGGACTCCAGTTCTGGAACGGCCTTTGTAAGAATTAGAGTTGTGTTTTCACACTATGCTGTTAACACTCTCGAAGTTCAAACTTGTAAGTGCCGGAAACCGCTTATTACTAACCGTTTGAAATGTTTTCTTCTTATGGAAGCTCCGGAGCGGGATGATCGTGCTGATTCTTCTCATGCTCACGCCAACATCATCACTAATGGAAGTTCTATTCAAAAGCAACACAACCGTCAGAATGATTCTTCGTCAAACCAAAGAATCTACAAAGTTAAAGACTTATAGAACTTCATCAGTATTGAATTCCAACGTCATAGAGCGTGTGAGCATGTTGAAGAATGACGTGGAGACACTGGAGCAGCGAAGCAGACCTGAGGCAGACTGATGCAGACAACAACATACTATCACTTTCACCACAAAGAACAATGATCAAAGAACAAAGTTAAAGATGACGTCGAAGCATAACTATTCAAAGATAACTATCTCTCTACACTGAGGAGATTGTTCGAATCAAGGCAATTCCTCTCACAAGAAAGAAGAATGTCAGAAGACGTCACGGCTACTACTACATCAACGCCTTCACCGTTTACATTCATATATACTTGAGGGGGAGATTGTTGGAATCACTCCTAAACAGTATTTCAAGTAATTATATTTCATATGTAATAGGTAGCTTTATTATGGCCTTTATGTTTGTTTAAGGTCAAGCTTATGTAGAAGGCCCATAAGCTTAGGCCCAAGCCCAATAAGGAATAGGGAAGGAGAGGGAGTGTTGCCCTAGCTCCTTGCCTATATAAACAATGTAATAACCCTCACTTGAGGGTTGGTTGTTCAAGTTATTCTCTTTCACTCACTCTTTCTCTTAACCGTAATATTGTTTATACGTGTGTGTGTGTTTAGCTTGTTCATCCGCCTTCATCTCTTTCTATATAACTTGTGTTTGTAAAACTAGTGACCTAACACTTGGTAGGTATCTTTGTAATTCTTGGTAGGTGTTTTAAAGACAATAGACAATTTTTTATCTATTTGGTCTTTCACATAAAACACTTGTCGTACTTGTGAGGCTAATACGAACGGATCACCCTTGTGGCCTAAACTATTCAGGTCTACCAATGTATAACCAAGAGTATCGTGTTTGACTCCACCATTTTTTTATCAACCCAATCACATTTGAAAAGAGGAATTTTGCGGAAATGGTAATCTAGTACTCATATCTTTTGTAAAACCCCATAATAAAATGCTTTTCTTGTGGTTGCAACTTCTTTGGATATGTGAACATCTACTGCCTCAACACTAACCCCACTGTTCTGGTAAACTATGCCATATGTATCATATGTATCAACCCCTGTCTCAAATAAGGTATGCTATCATCAACCAACGGTTCTAAAAATACATCGATATCATTTCCCGAGTATCCTAATATTAATACCGAAAACATGATAAACTTTCTTTTCATACACAACCATAGAGGAAGGTTGTATATGATAGATAAAACTGGTCATACACTGTGATGCCTAGTTCCTGAGTTGACGCCAACCCCATCAGCTGATATTCCTAGCCGTAGATTTATCGGATCTTTAGCAATTTCGAGGAATTTTTTATCTATGGTACGTCATGCCTGTAAATATGCGGGGTGACGTAAAACACCATCTTTTATCCTCCTTGTTGCGTGTCATCTTAGATCTTCTGAAATAATTTCTAACTTAAAGAGTCGTTGCAGTCTTGGTATAATTGGAAAGTACTACATTACCTTTGCCGAAATTTTTTTGTACACTTTATGTGTCTTATTATCCACCTTCCATCTTGATATCCTACAAGTTGGACAAACAGTTAGCTCTTTGTTATCCTTCTAGTAAAGAATGCAGTTTTTGCTACATACATGTATCTTTTTGTATCCTGATCCCATCATTCTCATTAGTTTTTTGGCCTCATAAGTTTTTTCAACCATTTCGTTACCAACAGGTAGCATCTTTTTTGATAATCCTAGTAATTCAGTAAAGAACTTATCAAAAGCTCCATACTTACCCTTCAAGTTGAGTAGTTTAACTATTGCGGACAACTTTGTGAATTCAGGACATCCTTTGTAAAGTGGCTTCTCCGCGTCTAATAATAGTTCTTGAAACTTGGCAAGGTCAGCCTCATCAAAACTTTCTTTTCTAGCATTAACCATTTCTATTGTTGCTGAGCCATCCTTTGGAATTTCTGAACCAAAATCCATGTCAAAATTCGTGTTGTCAACAAACTCTATTGTATCATTAACAGGTATTTGGGCAGTTGTTGCTTGCTCATCCTTTTCTCCATGTTTATCTCATTTTGTGTACCTTAGATCAATATTGTAGTAGAATAAATGGAACTCCACTTCCTCCACTTGATGCTCTATGTGGTTTAAACATGTGGTACACGGACATGGCATCTTAAGCTATTGTTTATTAACTCGTGGGTCGATGTTCCTCATCTTCTTCAAGTTGTTTATTGCATACTTAATAAATGCTTCTACTCCATCAATATATTGTTTCTTGGTCCTACTAGTTCTCATCCAAGACTTGTCCATGCTATTGTTGAGGTTAAATGGTAACGTACATATCCTACGAGTAACAAATTAAACCAATATAAGCTTCAAAGAATTTGTGTATAATTACAACTGCTAGTGGAAGTTAGTACTGCTAGTACAAAATTTACTACTGCTAGTAGTTAGTATTGCTAGATCATAGTTAAGCTTTATATATATATATATATATATATATATATATATATATATATATATATATATATATATATATATATATATATATATATTATATATAACAGGAGGCATTTGACATTAATGCCACCTCAATGTCAAATAATCATATTTCATGCCACATAAGCATTTGTTGTCCAACTAAGCAATATTTTTATCCACCTAAGCATTAATTGTTAAATTTCATATTTTTATTAATTTTTTTGGTAATTTTCGGATTTTTATTAAACAATTTTGAAAATTGTTTATAAAAAAGGTGCCTTGCAAGGATTGAACCTTGGTTGTTTTGATAAATAACTTGTGTGTTTACCACTTAGGCAACACGTTATTTTGATAATTATGTTGCATATTATAATCTATAAATGGCTATAATCATATTGGAATCATATACTAAATACAATTTATCTACAAAAATTATATTAAGTAATTATCTTTTTTAAAACTTATTATACATATCTTTTCCTTAAATATATATATATTTTTTAATTCATTCATTATATACTTTTTTACAAAACCCTAATATCCTTTTTCCTCACAATATCCTGCTCACCAGAAAATCCTAATGTCAAGTGAAAGCCATACAGAATCCATGGAGCTACCATTGTTTAGCTTCTCTAGGGTAGCTAAAGCTACTGCTATTTTTTCACCAAAATGGTAAAGTGACTCATCGAGATACAATCATGGAGACCAATAAACGTTACTTACCTTTTTTGCTTGGTGCGTTTAAGGTGCCAGTGTTGACCAGATGCAAAAGGATATAGTGAGATGGGACAAATATATGAAAGAATCAACATGGGAAAACCATTATCGATCGTCAGTTGGTGGTTTAGAAATTTGGTACAATGATCAACTGTACAAAGACATGGGCATGAACCGGATGAGAAAAACTGGACTGTTGGCTAACCTATTTGAACCTCATGGTCCCATGGACTAGATCGAAAAATGAGCCCAGTTGTGGTGCATTGCATGGTCCTCTTCGTAAAACTACTATCAAAAGTTCCGAAATTCTAATCAGTTATGGACTTTGTTCTAATCAAGTTTTGCGCTAAATCCATGTAATTCATATCAGCATATGTGTTAATTTCATAAAGAGATTGTTATAATATTATATATGTACTCTAACATGACTATGTTGAATCAAATTTTGTTAAATATCATTACATTACAATGACTATCCAGGAACATCATGGTCTCTTATTCACTGCATTACCAACTATTGAATCTGCTCTTCAGGTACTCTTTAGTTGTTAATAGTCTCTTTTAATTCAGTTGTTTACGGTCTCTTTTGCTCTTCATTTCTTAATATAAACATGTAGGTATGCTTTCCATAGCTGAAAAGCACACTGAACTAAGCTAATCCCAAACCCCCTTAACAATGTCAAGTGGGCTGTCAAATAGTATGTATATGTGTGTGTGTGACAAGCCTTTTTTAATTAACTTTTTTTGTATGTTTCAGTAGCAAGAGCTGGAGTTTCAAATAGTATGCCTTTGAAGGGATGGCCAATGACGGTACTCTTGAAACTTAAGCTCAATCACATAGGCGTTTGGATATGTATTTGAAAACTGAGTTTGTGATTATTTCAACTTGACGTTGCAATGTTATACTTGATGCCCTTTTTGGTCACTTTATCTTTTAACTTCTTTATAAATCAAATTTACATACACTTGAACATCTGATTATACTGATTATATCGCAATATCAAACAACTTGAATAAAAAAGCAAGGCTTTCTGATTCAGCATTACAGGTGTGGCTTGTGGGATATGTTGTGTTATTCTTTTTATTTCTAATATCACTTCTTCTGCAGAGCAGACCTGCAAACTGCAATCGAGAATGAAAACTATGTACTGGCAGCTGAAATACGTGATCAAATGTCCAAGCTGGAGGCTGATTCACTGGCTGCATCAATAAAAGCCCAAACCTTTGAACAAGCTCAATTTGAGTTCCGTTTAGGCCAGAAAGTGAGACACAAAAAGTTTGGTATATCTCTCTCATTTCTTCCATTTTCTTTCAGATGCTATTGTTATAACCTGTCAGAGACCGTGACGTTAATAATATAAACCTTTTGTTAATATTTCAAAGTGTAAGAGCATATAAAAATGAGTACTTACTCTAACGCGATGAAAGTGTCTCAAAAATCGATTAAACAACCATTTCTTTTCCATGTTACTCATAAAGCTCAACCTTCATTAGATATATATCAATGGTTATTCAGTTTTATAAGTAAGACATATATATCGCATTCTATATATAATATACTTGGAGAGGGTGTATTTGACTAAAACTGTTAAAGCCTCATTCTACTTCATCATACATAACAAGAACATGAATATATGGTATATTTGTAAGCATGTCGCTGATGCAAAAAGTTATGAATGAAATTTACCTTTGCATTTAGTACATTTTTTGACATAAAAAGTTTGGTGACCTTCAGGGTATGCTAGAAGAAGGGCAAGAAATAGCAGTTAAGTGTCTCTCCCAGACATCGAGTCAAGGAATTGATGAGTTCAAAAATGAAGTCATCTGCATTTTAAAACTACAGCACCGTTGGTCACTATTATATCATTTTTGTTTATTTAAGTATATTTAACAACAGGATTATATAACCCATAAAATGAAACTCTGAATAATCAAACCTAGATGTCGGGCATGCAGATAATGTGCGAAGCACACTCCTTGATTGGTAAAGGAATTGCTCGTGGACTTCTTTATCTACATCACGATTCACGGTTAAGAATCATCCACAGAGATTTTAAAGCTAGCAATATATTACTGGACCTCGACATGAACCCTAAGATATCAGACTTTGGGATAGATAGAAGCTTTGGTGAAAATGAGACTCAAGGAAACACACGAAAATTCAAAGAAGCAGTTACAGAAACAGTTACTTAGCAGTTATAAATAACTGCTCTTATGCAACGAACCGACACAATGGTTCTATGTACCCTTTCATTACAGTATATATAATAGATACATTTGTTGTAAAAACATGATGACATATTTGATTAATACAAAGACTTATTTACAGTTTTATTAATCCTTGCACATTTACTCGGTACACTTTTGATTGAAACGTTAAAGACCATAGATCCCGTTATAAAGGCCAACAATTGGTATCAGAGCGGTTTGGTCTATTAACCAACAATCATCATTTACCTTGACTCGTAAAAGTTCCAGAATAAAAAAAAAACACAAGACCAGTTTCGAATAAATTTTTTTTTTTGCAAATCGTTAAGAACACAAATCCAGACGTCATTTTTGTGTCTCAAACGTTTGTCGCAACAGGGGTATAATCACTTGGTGATTACTCACAACCCGACAACAAATCAAACAAGCACAAATCTTTCCGAAACCAGTCTCGAATAACCCAATCCAAATAGGATCAGAAAACGAGCTCAATCGTTTAAACATTTGATTCAAAATAAAAACTAATACGAGCTTCATCAATTAGGGCACAAAGTAAAGATTCGAATTAGAACGAACACACCTGTTCTTAAACGGAATCAAGCCCAGAAGGATCAATTGAAAACCCCAATTGATTCATTAGCAAACTCCAATCGTAAAATTACTCACAGATCAGAAAACCCCCAAAATAAACCGAAACCCTAGGTTTCAAGTTGGAGGGATAGCAGTGCTCGTAAAGAACACCATACCGGAGAAAGTAGAAGGGGCGGTCAAAAACCACAGCCATCAAAAGAGGCCGGTCAACCGTCGTTGTTTTATTGGAGAAGGAAGAAGAAGATCAAAAAGTTATCTTCTTAGAGAGAGAGACTAATAATATTACTGTCTCACAAAAGTAAAGAGTACGCGGGAAGTGTGTTTTTATCTCAAAAGAGATAAGAAACAAAAAGGTTATAAGAAGGACGCGTGTATAAACAAAGGGCCACACACAGGATTTTTATTTATTGAGGCATCGGGTTAAACCATCAACCCCTCCAGGTTCCAAAAGATTTGAAAACCACCTTTCATTTTTTACTTTATATATTTTGATATATATTGTTTTTAGATTGATAAGTTATTTTAAAACATTATTAAAATCTTATCATATTTGTTATAGTATATCTAACCTAGTTTTTACACTACTTAGAATACTGACTAGGAATAATTTGTAAGGAGTAATTAACCTTAGGTTATTCATTTTAAATTTTATAATCTCCAAGGATAGTTTAAAAATTGTTAAAACTATACCTAGAAACGTTTTACACCCATTTGAGGAAGATAAAACATTAAGAGCTCATTTTTGAAATAAGAATTTTTTTTGAAACACTTTGTGTTAAAATTCTTTGTTGGAGATTTATTGTCATTATCATTTTAAGATATGACGAAAGGAAAGGAACCTAGTACTAACATTACAAATAGTACACCCCAATTTCAATGCCCAATCCTAAAGCCCGCGAATTACTCATTATGGGCAATTCGAATGCAAATCATTCTCGAAGCGAATGGTTTATGGGAAACAATTGAGCCGACTGAAACGACTCAACCCGATAAGAAAAAGGAAAAAAACCGCTATTGCTTTCCTTTATCAAGCCTTACCCGAAGAACAATTACTTCAAATAACAAAGCACAAAACCGCAAAAGACATTTGGAATGCTTTGAAAACTAGACACGTTGACGAAGACAGAGTTAAACAAGCAAGAATACAAACACTCAAATCCGAATTTGAGATGCTATATATGAAGGAAGATGAAACAATCGACACCTTCACCACAAAACTCACTACACTCGTAAACAAAGCCGCTAATCTAGGACACACAATAGAAGATGAAACCTTAGTACGGAAATTACTAAATGCTGTACTCGAAAGGTATCTGCAAATAGTCGCATCTATAGAACAATATTCCGATCTAAGTGAAATGACATTAGAAGAGGCAATAGGAAGACTTAAGACCTACGAAGAGAGGATTAAGTTCAAAAAAGGAAAACAAGTGGACAGTCAAGACAAACTGATGTTCACACGACATGACAATAGAGGGAAAAATTTCAGAGGACGTGGACGTGGAAAATATAAAGGATGGAAGAACCACGATAAAAATAACCACGAGAAGAAGGATGGAGAAAACACTCACAATCACTTCAACAAACAGAATATTGATTTCAGCAAAGTTAAATGTTACAAGTGCAATAAAATTGGTCATTATGCATCTAAGTGTTATTCAAAACCAAACACTAGTATGCAATCTAATCTTGTCGATGAGGACTTAGAACCTACCTTATTAATGGCAATATTAGAAGACCCACATGTAACAAAGCTAGAAGATCAAAAGGTCTCGCTACACGAAGAAGATGTAGGATATAAAGAGACAAGTGTTGATAGTCAATGGTATTTAGACAATGGAGCAAGTAACCATATGACTGGGATAAGAGAACACTTTAAAGAACTAGATGAGAACGTTAGTGGAAAAGTAATTTGGAGATGGATCTCATGTAGAGATTAAAAGAAAAGGTTCAATCCTATTAGAATGTGAAGACGAGAAACAAAGAATCATATCTCAAGTCTATTACATTCCTAGCTTGAAAAACAATTTATTGAGCCTTGGATAATTTACCGAAATAGGTTGTAAAGTTGTAATGGACGACGATGAACTACGACTTTATGACATGGACAACAAAATCTTCTTGAAAGTCACAAGACAAAGAAACCGTCTATACAAAGCAAGTCTGAAGATAGGCACACATGTTTGCTTATTAGCAAACTTAAGTGACAACACTTGGTTATGGCACGCACGATTAGGACACCTCAACTTTGAATCATTAAAATCTATGACTCAAAGGGAGTTAGTTCATGGAATACCTGCCATTAAACATACAACACAAATTTGTGATGTTTGTTTAGTTGGTAAACACAACAGAGCACCATTTCCCAAGAAAGCAAAAACTAGATCAACATCACCATTAGATTTAGTTTACGGAGATTTATGTGGACCAATAACACCACCAACACCATCTGGAAAGAAATATATATTCTTGTTAGTAGATGACTACTCAAGATATATGGGGCGTATTTCCTAAGTACGAAAGATCAAGCTTTCGGTACTTTCAAGGAATACAAAGAAACAATAGAGAAGGAGCTAAGGATAACATTGAAAATGTTAAGAACTGATCGTGGAGGAGAATTCACATCTAACGAATTCACTCAATACTGCAAAGAAAATGGCATAGCACGACAACTAACCGCACCTTACTCACCACAACAAAATGGAGTTGTTGAACGAAGAAATAGGACAATCATGTCTACTACGAGATGCATGATGAAAGCAACTAACATGCCGCAAAACTTTTGGGCTGAAGCTGTTAGACACGCAATATACATTCTAAACAGCGTTCCTACAAGAGCCTTAGAAGACATTACTCCATATGAAGCAATTAAGAAGAAAAAGCCAAACTTAGAAACTTTAAGAGTTTTTGGCTGCATAGCATATGCAAAGGTACCATCACAACATCTGACAAAGTTAGATGATAGAAGTAACAAAATGGTATACTTAGGAAGCGAACAAGGATCAAAAGCTTATATATTATTTGATCCAACAACACAAAGAATATGTGTTAGTAGAGATGTGAAGTTTAAGGAGGATGAAGCATGGGACTGGAAGGATTACCTAGATGAACACACCAATAATGAACCCGAATGGTTTGACTTCAAAGTCGAAAACCTTGAAGCCACAGATGAACATCAAGAAAACGAAAACCATCCAGATGAAGAAGACAATGATATCCCTGCAAATGATGATCATGAATATGAAACATCAGCAACTGACTCACCCTCACAATCACAAACATTTCGCACACCATCTATAATTTCATCACGAATAAATACTCAAAATACACCAACTACCTCAAGACATTCAACCAATCAAAGTAACTCAACTACAACCCGGAACTTACATCCAAACTTTGATCATACACCACTACAAGGTTTTAGAACGTTGAATGATTTATATGAAAACACCGAGGAAGTTTTACCCGAGCATTTATTACTAGCTGAAGATGAACCTAAGAATTACAAGGAAGCATCGAACGATCAAAAATGGATCGAAGCAATGAAGGTCGAATTAGATTCTATCAATAGAAACAATACATGGGAACTAACCACTCTACCAAAAGGACAAAAAGCCATTGGATTAAAGTGGGTATTCAAGACCAAGAAAGATGCTAATGAAAATATAGTCAAGCATAAAGCTAGACTAGTAGCAAAAGGCTTCATACAAGAGCATGGCATAGACTTTGAAGAAGTCTTTGCACCTGTAGCAAGAATGGAAACAGTACGATTACTATTAGCCATAGCTGCTAATAACAAATGGGAAGTACATCACCTAGACGTCAAATCTGCATTTCTGCATGGAGACTTAAAAGAAGAAGTGTATGTTACACAACCCGAAGGATTTATAAAAGAAAATGGAAAAGTCTACAGATTGATAAAAGCTCTATACGGATTAAGACAAGCACCACGTGCATGGAACATAAAGTTAGATAATACCTTGAAGTCCTTAGATTTCAAGAAGTGCGCTTTAGAACAAGCTGTCTACACAAAGAAGTCAAAAGACTCAATACTTCTAGTAGGAGTCTATGTGGATGACTTAATCATCACTGGCACACCAAAGAAAGAAATAGACAAGTTCAAAGCTCAAATGGAAGAGAAATTCGAGATGAGTGACCTAGGATTACTATCCTACTACTTAGGAATTGAAGTCACACAAACTGGAGGTGACATATCAATAAAGCAATCCGTCTACGCAAGCAAGATCCTAAGGAAGTTGGAATGCTAAACTGCAACGAAACTTTAATACCTATGGATCCAGGAACAAGACTAACAAAGAACACTGAAGAAACAATGGTCAAGTCAACTGAATATAGAAGCTTGATTGGATGCTTACGATATTTGCTACATACAAGACCCGACTTAAGTTATTCCGTTGGATTACTTAGTCGTTTTATGCAAGAACCGAAGGAACAACACATGAAAGCTATAAGGCAAGTACTACACTACGTTAAAGGAACAAAAGACTATGGAATCACCTACAAGTACAATGGAAGAAAACATATACAAGGTTATAGTGACAACAGCTATGGAGTCAACACTCAAGAAGGCAAAGGCACTACTGGAATTATCTTCTACTACGGTGAATCACCAATCAGCTGGAGTACACAAAAGCAAGCCACGGTAGCTTTATCATCATGTGAGTCCGAATTCATTGCAGCAACAGCAGCAGCAACACAAGCATTATGGTTAAAGAGACTGCTTAGCAAGCTTACACACACGGAAGAAGAAAAAGTTACAATACTGGTAGATAACAAGTCCGCCATCGAACTAATGAAGAATCCCGTATTACATGGAAGAAGTAAGCACATTGATATAAAATACCACTTTATAAGAGAATGCGTCGAAAGAGAAGACCTACAAGTCGAATTCATTAGTGGAGAATTTCAGAAGGCTGACATACTGACAAAGGCATTACCGAAGATCAGATTCCTCACCATGAGACAACTAATTGGAGTCAAAGATCTAAAACAAGCCGATTGTGATTAAGGGAGAGAATATTGGGTTAATCACCATCGACCCAACCATAAACCCGTCACAACCCAAATGACCCGGTCAACAAAAGTCAACCATACGAAAATTCAAAGAAGCAGTTACTTAGCAGTTATAAATAACTGCTCTTATGCAACGAACCGACACAATGGTTCAATGTACCCTTTCATTACAGTATATATACTAGATACATTTGTTGTAAAAACATGATGACATATTTGATTAATACAAAGACTTATTTACAGTTTTATTAATCCTTGCACATTTACTCGGTACACTTTTGATTGAAACGTTAAAGACCATAGATCCCGTTATAAAGGCCAACATATATTTGTGCATTCATTATTTTTTCGTAGGACATAATAATTTATGGTTGTTACGGTATTTTACGTATATAGGAAAGCAATTAGTGAGTTCATATGAAATCGAGCTCCGCGAGTCAGCGTCCTTTGGCTAAGCTAGCTAGAACTTAACTCGATAATTTCAAACCTTTAATTTCAAACTCAGCCGCCACTAAGTACACCCTTCATATACTATCTTCCCATCCTTCTCATTAATGTTTATTTTTTGCAAGTTTTTGGTCGTTCCAAATTCTTCGGTTGCATATGGTGGTGGTATTATGTTTTCAGGTCGTGATAGTTATGGTTCAGATTGCTGCAAGTTGGATATGATTCTGGGGTGGATGTCGTCGGTTCACTTGTGGGTGTTGTTTGATTTTTGTTGTAAGGTTGGTTGTTTCGTGTAATGATGGTTGTTCGTTCCTGGGCAGTTTGTTCTCGGCTAATGGTGGTGTCATTTTAGAGTCATGGTTCATAATGTTTTTTTACAGGTGTGTGCTCTATTTTGCGTACGGATGTAACTATTCATTAACCCAATGATACATGTATCTTTACATAATATGGTTATTAGTAATAGTAAAAAGTTTCATTTGAATGAAATATAAAAAGACAGTTTAACTTACATTTACTCTTTGCAACGTGCTTTTATCACAGATATTAATCAAAGATCAAAAAAGAATCCTGAGTGCATTCATGCTAGCAACAGATGGGATTGTCGTATGAACCAAGATATGTCAAATCTTTGGTTACCTACCAAGTTAAAGTACTATATATGGGATATAAGTGACGGTTTACGCTACACTGTTTCTTATAAATTTTCTCTATTTGTAGGTAGTAATGAAGGCCCAAAAAAAGGTTTAGCAGTACGCGTGCCACCAACAGTGAATCGCAACCACAAATGCAAAAAGTAATCGATCATATTTTGTATCACTCAGTTGGTAAGAATTCGTAGCGTTCATGCGATTCCAAAAAACTCAGACACACATCAACATACTGATTTTTATAAATTTGCTTCTATTGTAGGTATTAATGAAGGTTCACAAAAAGGTTCTAGCGGTACGCATGGCAAAAACAAAGAATGCCAATAGCGAATGCAAAAGTAAGTCGACCACGGTTTGTGACAGTCAGTTGGTAAGGATCCATGACGTTCATGCGATCCCAGGCTGTAATTGACAAGAAAACTTCTCAAGAATAGTAGATTATGCATAATACTTTTATTAATTGGGATTCGTAATTATACATAATACTATTAGCCATTTGAGACGACGGAGTTTTGATTATTCGGCTGTCCTTTTTTGTTAGTGTTTAGTCTATTTACCAAGTGACTAAAATACTACTTTGACATGATTTTAAATGTCTACCTTACCCTCAGGTTACGTGGGGTTGCCTAGAAGTACCAAAGCAACCCAGAGTTTCTTTATGGGAAATTGAGCCACGAGGTTCGGTTTCAGAATTTGGAAGCTTTGTGTCACCCTTAACGAAGAGGTAACGACCAGGTTTTCTGTTGTGCATGATTTTGCTACTGATTCTTTCAATGTGGTCGTCTATATGGTATTCCCACTTGCTTCTTAAACATTTAATCAAAAGTTTGTATATTATTTATTGTTTTTCTCATAAAATACTTATTGTACGTTTGTCATGGCTGCACGTATGGATGCTTGCGAGGTGGTTAGCCTGATACAGTTTACATCAATCACATTGAGAAGAAAAAATAAGACTGCAGAGAAGCTATAAAAGCAATAAACCTGATATGTGATGAATTGAACAAGAATGTTGGAATTTTTAATTACAACGAGCTTTATGGAAAGCCAATTCTAGAGGTTGTACGTGTGGATGCTTGCGAGGTCGTTTTTCAGATTCTGTGTGGTTCCGAATACATCCACATGTGTACGAATGAAAGAGGGCATGATGTTTTCCAGTTACCAATATTAAACCGTTTCAGACAAAATATACAACCGTTTGTCTCCCTGGATTAAGCATAGTGATTCTCTTAGACTTATCTCGGAGCGAATCAGCTTATGCACTTGGCTGCAAAATTGGCATCTTTAATTGTAGCTATTGTTGATCCCAGTTGAGCAAATGATCTAATATAGAAACTGACTTGTAACAAAAGCTTATCAAGTATTACGCGGAATTTAATACTTAATCTTAAGAAGAAGAACAGTAAACATTCAACACCTCAATATTATTTATTAATACGAATACTCTTACAGTATTAGGGTTTTGCAACCTTGAAGTGTATCGACCTTAGATATAAAACATACGTATATCTAACCTAACCTAGAACCTCCTTTTATAGGCTAAGGAGTCCTATACAATATACAATACGTAACCTACAAGATAAATATCTTTTCCATATTTATCTAATACAATAAACTAACCGACTATACAAGACTAGCAGTGCTTACTATATATTATCAGTGGTTACACAATACTACTAGCCGTGGTTGTCTTCATCCGTGGTTACACTCTTCTGTCCGTGGTTACATCAAGCCTGTCCGTGGTTCCAGTACTTAGAGTAATTCTTGATGCAAGGAACCTAAAACCCAACAATCCTCCCCTAAACTTGATAAATTCCAACAGAATTCTTCAAGTTTTCTTTAAGCTCAAAACATCTGAATTGGAGGATGTAGCCAAACACTTACTAGCTTTAAGTATCTTCTCATACTTCTGCAACAAATCATAAGCTTGACCATCATAAGATACTAACATCTTGATACAACCAGGCTTCAACATCTGAGAAATTATTCCTGGATGCTTATTCGGTTGAGGATAATCACCTTCTACAAGCATATGAATAACCTTTCCAGAAACAGTTAAAACATGAACTCCACAAGTTTGATATAAAAACCATCTAGTAACTTGACCATTGAAGAGTCCTTGCCATTCAGGTTCATCATGAGTAGGTTCAAATAGAATCTTCAAATTATGATACACCATCCTCTCATGATAATCATTTGGATGTACTTCACCAAATTTATTCTTGTAAAGTATCCAAAGATTCATCAAATCATCTCTATCAAAATACTGAAGCATTTGTGAAAATTTATTATACTCAGAAACTTCATTTTTGAGTCTTTGAATTTTCCAAACTCCTTCACTTCCAACTAAAAGCTTAAACTCATAAGAAATGATTTGATTTACATCTTCAACAACTTTCAATCTCTTAGAATCAGATGTCTCCTGAACCTCATATTTCTCTTTCTTTTACTTTGAATCCATTCATCATTCTTTTTAATCCACTCATCTTCCTTTTTAGAATTCATTGGACAGAAATCATCATTAATTCTCATACATCTCTCATAAATCTCAAAAATTCTTTCAAATGAACACCTACTGAGATTATCAGAAACATATATGCCTGAATTCTTGATAAGCTTCATCAATACATTCCTCAACTTAGCAATAGTAGGAGGTTTCTTTATTACAACTTGCTTCTTTTCTTTACTAACCTTCCTTTGCCAATATACCCAAAAGTCTAGCTTTTTATTCATCATCAAACAATGCCCATTCTTGTGCAGTATACTCAGCACTTATTAATTCAGAAGCTTCAAGATAGTTTTGTGATTCATACCATGTAGCTAACAATTTCTGACTAGCTTCCTCTTCATCTTGCTTTCTCTTCACTAAAACTGCTTTATCCTCAGCTTCAATACTTTTAGCATACTCTGCATCATAAGCTTCTTGTTCTGCTTTATTTTTAAACTTCAGCACTACCTTTTTACGTTTTCCAACATTAGATTTAACCACTTTCTTCTTCAAAGAATCACCAATAACCAAACTTTTAACCCTGGGTTTAGTAGCAGTAGACTGAACAGATAAAGCAGGTGCAATGATAGGTGTAGGAATAGATGATGTTTTGCTCAGATTAATCAATGTACTTGCAGCTTCTTTCTCTACTTCTTTAGATTTAGGTGGTAATATAGAGAGAGTTGTGACAACAGTGGAAGTGGTTATGATAGCAGTGGGCGTGACAGTAGTAGGAACAATAGCCAAGTCTGAAACTGCATCAGTGGTTACAAGAGTACTAACCATGGTTTCAGGTATACTATCAGTTGTTGTGTTCTGCACTACTTCAACATTCTTCAATTTTTCAAGAACAACCTCATTCCCATCTTTATCAGAAACCAAAAAATCTTGATCTCCACTATCAACATCTTCTTCCATAGGTACACTAACAAATACATCCACAGCCTCTCCTGAATTCATGCCATCACTCCTCCCCTGTTTGGATACATCCTTCGCATTCAGAGCAGTAGAGGAGTCCACCCTCTTTTTCTTGCTTCTCATAGCTTTCAAAACAGCAAGTCCAGGTCTTTTCACTTTCTCCAAAACCAATACTCTATGCTTCAACCTCCGAATATCCTTACCTTGAAACACAGTCAACTTCTGGAGACCTGAAATTTTATCCTCCATTTTAGCACATTTAACCGTCAATTCATGTTAACGTTCAAGAATATCCTCCCCACTTCGACCTGTATTAACTGGTCCGAGAGGTGGTTCATTGGAAAAGTCATCATGTACAAAGTCATTAACCATCAATTCAATGTCAGGTTCCAATCTATCCTCATCACTTCGAGCTGTGTTAACTGCTCCGAGAGGTGAATCCTTGGATATAGAAGACATAGCACCAGACCTAGCCTGATCATCTATGTACCCTGTAGCAGCCAGTTGGCTAGGGATACCTCCACCTGTGTTAAGTTCCAAAGAACTCTCCACATTAGGAGTTGCCAATGGTTGGGTCTTATTGATGTTTCCACTATCCTGACCAGCTTCAAAGCATGAATCAGTAGTGGAAGCCCTTCCAATCATGTCACCTCCACCCTATGTGACAGCCTCATTAACTATACCACTAACACTAGCCTGAGGAAGCTTAGTGCCCTGTGTTCTCCTAGTCCATGATGCAAGACCTTCATTAAACTCAAAATCAGTAGGCAAAGTAAGCATGTGAGGAAATAAAGGAACATCTCTAATGACAACATTTTGTGGCTGCTTCCTCATATGTGCAAAAACTCTAGGAAGCATATGATGTACTTCATACTCTCGAGCATGTTCAACATGTTCCACTATTTGATGTTCCACAAGCAGTTGAACAAACCTAGGATACAAATAGTATTTACTCTTCTTCCTAATATTCTGTACTAACCCCTCATATATCATTCTAGACCAGTTAAATTTCCTTCCATCAGTCAAACAAATAATAGCAGTAGCAATTTTTGAAGGAAAGTCATTAAAGCCAGTGGTCTTGTTACTCATACACATCAACAAAGTGTGAATCAAAAACTTCCATTGTTGTGAAAACAAACTCTTAAAAAATTGTACCTTTTCACCTCTGTGTGTATATCCTAATCTCTCTAAACCAGCAACAATCTCAACATCTGAAAGATTATCAACACCACCAGCATCATCAAGCCTTAAAACTTCTCTAATGATCTCCTCAGAAACAGAAATATCATTCTCATCCACAATGGTACTAAATACCTCCAGGCCATCAACCTCTTCAAGTTTAGCATTCCTCCAAAACTGATGTATGTAGGCTTTAAGAATGGTAGGTTCAACCGTTAAAGCATAGTGAATGGGACTGTGAACTAGGAAATCAATCATTTGATGAAACCCTTCAGAGCGAGCATCCTTAGTGAGTATGGCAACAAGGTTATGAGAAGTGGAATACGTTTCATCCATTGTGATTAATGATGGATATGAAGTGGGTTTTGTGAATAAACCAAAGAAAGTGATTAGGGTTTAAGTGTATTGTCAATTGGAAGTGGTTAGAAGATCAAATAAATTGATCCATCCGTGATTTTGAGGAAAGATATATACGTTTGCCAAAGTGTCGAAACAACCCCTGTAGTATCCAAAACACAGGATTATACTATCCGCGGTTCCATAACAGCTATCCGCAGTTGTAACAAACCATCAGTGGATATAGATGATTACTCCTCCAAAAATCCAAGAGATAGAGCAAGTAAAGCAGTGAAAGAGCACACACAAATATGAAGGATTACACAAACAATTTTTTTTATTTTATTTTATTTTTTTTTTATTATTATTTTTTTTAACAAACACAAGCAGCTCACACACCAGCTCCTATGGATACAAATCCTTCATACCTGCAAGTCAAAAACACAAAACAAACACAGAGACAAAGATTATGGTTGTCAGTGGTTAGGAATAGCCAGAAGTGTTTACAAAAGACCTATCCGCGTTTAGAACAGGCAAGTCAATATAGTCAACTTCTAGAACTTATCTCAGTCCAATACCCAAGAAACTCATTAACTCTCCAACCACATTTAACCTGCCCCATATTTACTTCAATAACCCTAAACTTCACTTATAAAAAGAACCCTTAATCTCTTATAACGCACACACAATCCAAATCAAAACCCTAATTTCTCCAAAAATCCCAATAATGAGCAGCTCCAACCCAATCAATCTCTCATCAGATGACAATACCTCCTCCAACAGCAGTCTGGAGAGATGGAAAAAGAACTACTTAGCAAGCAATCCAAGCGAAGGAGAGAATATCTCTTCTTTAAGTTCGTATGTATCACCCTATGAAGATACAGACGAAGAAACATCTCTCATGGCGATCAGTGCACTTTCACAAGAATCCCATCCATGGCGATTTGACATACCTCCACAAGATCCACGACCATTAAAATCCCCATTTCTTCCATCATCAGAAGATGATAGTGTAGTGAATCCAAGTGATGCCTCTGAAGACTCTGATGACTCTTTTAAGAAGAGGACTTGAAACCCCAAACCTTCATCATCTAACCCCCAACCAAGACCACGAGCAAGAAACCCACCACTCCCTAAAGATAGAGAGGTGGTTCTTGGTCTTAGTGCACCAAGTCATGGTGCTTCTTCCCACATCGTAACAAGGAAGGGAAAAAGGAAGATAGAGTAAGTTGCTGAATGGTAGAAAGAGAAGATGGAGAACAAGAAGAATATCATATCATCCATCTATCTGCCACAATCAGCTTCAGCTTCTTCGTTTGCATCAATCCATCCTTTCCATTTTGATCCTTAGCTGCTTCGTCGTACTGGTCATGCATATGATAAATGCATATCCAGCATTCAAACGATATAAGCAAGGATAGTAGTAGTAGAAATATTAGGAGAAAATCATGTATAGATGTAGTCTTTAATTAGCACTTGAAGTTTCATTGTAAGTTGTAAGCTGTAAACTGTTTTGTTGAATGAACAATGTAACTTCAGTACTTCTTGAATCTCTATAATGACTTGTCTTTTATCTGCACAATGGTTAGTGGAAACACAGAACAACTAGCAGTAGATAGATCAACTTTATCAGTGGTTAGAAGCAACACTATCAGTGGATAGAAACAGAAATAGCAATGCTAAGATTTCATAATAACAGGTCAATTCTTTTACAAACTTATACAAAACAATTTGAGAGATTAGAGATTAATCATTCCAATACTAACAACAAGATATTGAAACCTCCCCACATCAAAAGCTTTGGTGAGAAGATCAGCAACATTGAAATCAGTATGGATTTTTACCATTTGAATCAACCTTTTCTTATTACAATCTCTAATAAAGTGATGTCTTATCTCAATATGTTTAGTTCTAGAATGTAAAACAGGATTTTTGATAATGCAAATTGTACTGTTATTATAAATGTAAATCTTAGTATGCATAAAATTGTACCCAAAATCCAGCAATTGATTCTGAATCCAAAGAACTTGACCACAGCAACTAGCAGCAGCCACATATTCAGCTTCAGTTGTAGAATTAGCCACAATAGTTTGCTTTTTACACTGCCAAGAAATTAATCTACTTCCCAAGAACTGACATCCTCCAGTGGTAGACTTCCTATCCAGACTAGCTCCAACATAGTCACTATCAGTGTAGGCCACCAAATCAAAAGGGGAATCCTTAGAGTACCAAAGGCCCAATTTAGGATGACCTTTCAAATATCTAAAGATCCTCTTAACAGCATTCATGTGTGAGGTATTTGGTGTTACTTGAAATCTTGCACACACACATACTGAGAACATAATGTCTGGCCTAGATGCAGTAAGATACATCAAAGATCCAATCATGGATCTGTACAACTTCAAATCAACTTTGGGACTTCCATCATCTGGTAGCATAGGTTTCTGAGTCTCCATAGGTGTACTTGCACTCTTTACATCTTGAAACCCAAACTTCTTCAACACATCTGCTACATACTTGTCTTGACTAATGAAAATACCATCAGTCCTTTGTTGAACCTGTAGCCCCAAAAAGAAAGTGAGTTCTCCCATAGAACTCATCTGAAACTTATCATGCATAAGTTTCTCAAAATCTCTGCAAAGCTCCTTGTTAGTAGAACCAAAGATGATGTCATCTACATAAACCTGAACCAGTAAAATATCATCTTTGTACTTTCTAATGAACAAAGTTTTATCAATCAGTCCTCTTTTAAACCCATTGTCCATCAAATAAGTAGATAGGCATTCATACCATGCCCTAGGAGCCTGATGCAATCCATACATAGCCTTCGTCACCCTGTAAACCTTGTCAGGATGATCAGGATCTTCAAAACTAGGAGGTTGACAAACATAAACCTCCTCATCAATAGTGCCATATAAAAATGCACTTTTAACATCCATCTGATACACAACAAAATTCTTAAATGAAGCATAAGCCAGAAACAATCTAATAGCCTCTATCCTTGCAACTGGTGCAAATACTTCATCATAGTCCAAACCTTCAGTTTGTGTATATCCTTGAGCAACCAACCTTGACTTGTTTCTCACTACAATTCCTCTTTCATCCCTCTTATTTTTGAACACCCATTTAGTCCCAATAGCCCTCTTCCCATTTGGAAGATCAACCAATGTCCAAACCTCTTGAACTTTGAACTGAAGAAGCTCCTCTTGCATTGATTCTACCCAGCCTTCTTCTGTTAAAGCTTCTTCCACTCTCTTGGGCTCCTTTTGAGACAGAAAACAAGCAAACAAGCAATTTTGCAGATCTTTATGACTGTTTCTTTTGTGAAGAGATCTTGCAAAGAACCCATGTTCAGGAAAGGGTTCTATGTTCTTTATCCTGCTTCTTGTTTGAACAGGAGTATTCAAATTTCCAAGAATCTGTTCCTTGGGATGAATCTTGTGAATTCTGGTAGTAGTAATTGGACTTTCATTAATTACAGATTCCAAATTAGACAAATCAGCATTGAAGAATTCATCCATGTCTTCATCATCAGTAGGAGTATCAATCTCTATTAAATTAGGCATATTAGGATCATGTGGATACTCCTCATCACCAAATAGTGGCTTTGGATGTGGTCCAAAGAAAGTACTATCTCCAGTACTTGTAGCCGGAATTTCACTTGAACTATCAGTGGTAGAAGATGGCTTGTCAGCATTTACAGTTGGCCTATCAGCACTTTCAGTAGGCTTAGCAGTGCTTGCAGACTGCTTTTTCTTCTTTTCAATTTCTTCTACCGACACTGAGTTATCTTGTAACAACTCATCCTTATCTTGATGATGATCAACATTGCCTCCAGTATTCAGTATATCATCATCAGTGGGACCTTGCTTGTGAATGATGGAAGGAACAGAACCAGCTTTCCACTTTTCAACCAAATAGAACTCCTTTGGAGAATCAGCTTCTTTTGAAGATGTATCTGTCTCAGAATCCTTTTGTGTTCCTGCATCAGCATTAGTGGAAGTTCCTGCAATGATAGGCTCATAATTCATAGATTTGGTTGGCATATCAATGTTAAACAACCAGTCTGGTCCTTTGGTCTCAATACTAGGAGTCTTTTCACTGAATTGAACATGCAAGTTCTCTTCAACAATTCTAGTCCTCCTATTGTATACTCTAAAGGCTTTGCTATTTGTGGAATAGCCTAAAAAGTATCCATCATCTGCTTTTTCTTGAAACTTGCCTAGGTAGTCTATGGTATTCAAAATGGTAACAGGACACCCAAAAGGTTTTAGGAATGCAATCATTGGCTTCCTATCATGTAACAGCTCATAGGGGGTCTTGTTATGAGGCTTCACTACCTTACTTCTGTTTTGCACATAACATGCAATTCCTACAGCTTCAGCCCAAAAGGTAGTTGGTAACTTAGACTCTGACAACATTGTCCTAGCAGCCTCAATTAGTGTTCTATTTTTCCTTTCAGCTACACCATTCCGTTGTGGTGTTCTAGCAACACTAAACTGTCTTTCAATACCTTTAGCTACACAGAACTGATTCATCACATCATTCTTAAACTCAGTTCCATTATCACATCTGATTATTTTGACCTTATGATTTACTAGATTTTCTATCTTAGTAATGAAACTCTTAAGAATCTCACTAGTCTCACTCTTAGTAGCCAAAAAGTATACCCAAGAAAATCTACTATAATCATCAGTGATAACTAGGCAATACTGCTTGTGGTTCAAGCTTCTAACAAAGGTAGGTCCAAATAAGTCCATATGAAGCATAAACAGTGGTTGTGTTATGGTGTTTACAGTTTTGGTCTTACAAGAAGCTCTATGTTGTTTTCCTTTTTGACAGGCTACACACAGTTCCTTACACTAAAAAACCTTTGAAGGTAACCCTCTCACTAAGTTTCCTTTTACCAGTTTATTGATTGTTTTGTAATTGAGATGACCTAGCCTTCTATGCCACAATTTTGACTCATCAACAGATGCTTTAGCAAACAAACATAAGGACCTTTTAGGAAGAACATCTTTAAGATCAAAACAATATATATTTTCCTTCCTAGGTACCCTAAGTTGTATAAACTTCTCATCAGGCATCTTAAACTCAGGAGATAACACCACACACTACCCAGTTTTTCTTATCACACATTTGAGAAACACTGAATAAATTGTACTTAAGTCCCTGTACCAAATAGACTTTTTCAAAGTCTAGATTCCCTGTTCTGATTGTGCCTCTGCCAAGTATCTTTCCTCCCTTTGGATCATTGCCAAATGCCACATATCCCCCATCAAAAGCTTCAAAATCTTCCAGATTGCTTCCATCCCAAGTCATGTGCCCAGAGCAACCACTATCAAAAACTCCTTTATCTTTTAGCTCAGTTTGAAGATTGCCCTGCACATAAAATTACACAAGTTAGTTCCTCTTGTGGACCCAAGCCAGTATTGACTTGGGTCTGCCCTGTGCATCAAAATATTCAAATTTCTTTAGGTCCATTGATGCACAGTTGACATGTGGTAATACCTTGGTCTTAGGCTTCCATTGCCAACTTGCTGAGGCCTTAACAACATAAAAATGATTTCCAACCACTGTATCAGTTATCACTTTTGAAATTTTTAAAACTTCTTTTGAATCAGTGGTGATATTTTGCTTAACAGTGGTTTGATTTTGCTTAGCCGTGTTTACATTTTGCTTAGCAGTGGTTGGAACCCATTTAGGTGTAGCAGTGACAATTGATTTTGTATTCCCATTCCTCATCAGCACTGCTCTTGGTATCATGTTACTGTTAGGATGAGGGTTTGTTTTTCTTGAATAGTTTTGATGATTTACCCTCCTCCAATGATTCCAAACTTGTGGTCTGTTTTTATGACAATTTCTCTGTAAGTGTTCAAAACTACCACACACAAAACAAGCCTTTTTAACACATTGAAACTCATCACCTAATCTGTTAGAAATTAGACCATTTAAGCTTCTTTGATTACCCCTAGGTTTATATTGTTCCATCTGTTCCCTAGGAATTTCCCTGTACTCTACAACTTTCTTGGTAACTTTAGCTCCAAATCTAGGTACAAGGTTGACTTGCTGAGAATCAACTTTCTTAACTTTCTCTATCTTTTCAGACTTAGTTGATTCAGTTCTATCATCCTCAGAATCTGATTCCCAATCTTCTATTATGGGAGCATCAGATAACTTATCAGAACTTATCTTAGGTGTTTCAGTCTTATTTATCTCTTCTGCAGGTTTGTTAAAACTGAATTCACTACTAAATGACAGTTCTTTAGCAGGTGGTGCATTTTTCATCAAAGGGGGGTGGCATATTATTGTATCCTAAACCAGTACCATCTTTGAACAGTTTTTTACCTATTGGCTTCTTAACTAGATCAGAAGCATATTGTGTTTTAGCAACCCTAACAACATGTTTTTCTTTTTCATCTAGGGCCTCTTGTTTTACACTCTCTGCCTCTGCTAGTTTATCTTTAAGCATTTTAATCTCTCTGTTTTTAAGATCAATTTCACCACCTAGTATATTGATCTTTTCTACATACTCAAACTCATATTTAATACATAATTTTAGCTTCTCTTCCACAGCCTCTAGACCAACTCTATATCCTAAGTTATCTAGAGTCAATCTCTCTACTTCTTTTCTCATACTTTCAGTGATAGCCTTTTGAGATTCTAAGTTATCAGAACACGATTTAAAAGAACAAGTAGATGTTTTAGAATCATTAGATACCTCAGAATCTGAACCAGAAGATGAAGCATAGGCCATTAGAGCAAAGTTATGCTCTTTTGAAGCTTCACTAGCAAGAAAAGCTGCATTTGGACCTTCTTCAATCTGATCACTCCAATCATAATCACCAAGCCCATCCTGAGCAACCAAAGCTGAAGAAGCAGCAGGCTCTTCTGTTGTTTTCTTAATGCTTTCAATTCTTTTAGGAGCTCGACATTCCCTAGCAAAATGACCTTTCTTCTTGCAGTTAAAGCACTCCATCTTGCTTTTGTCAAATCCAGCTCTCCTTTGACCATCATACCTAACATGTCTTCCAGTCCTCCTCAGAAACTTCCTTGCTTGGAGAGTCAGCATTGCCATTTGCCATTGAAGGTTAATTTCATCAAGATCATCAAGATCAATTTGATCTAGATCTTGATTCAAAACATCAACACTAGTAGTTAAATCTGACAGAAAAGCACAAATTGCACCATCACTGACATTATCACTAACAGTGGTATTGTTTGCAATAGCCGTGGTTATACCATAAGCAGCAATGGATACATCTTGTGGGCTTTTGTGATTAGTGGATACAAAAGCAATGTTTTGATTAGTAGAAGACGAGTGAGCAAAGTTATTCTCAGACTCATAAACCTTCAAATTATTGAAGAGATTGTCTAGAGTCATTGTAGCAAAGTCCGTCTTATTTCTCCACACAATTGTATGAATAGCCCAATCAGATGATAAACTCCTAATGAACTTCAAATTAATATCTTCTTGAAGGAACTTGTAACCCACTGCCTTCAGTTGACTGATAAGTTTTTGAAGTCTATTGTATGTTCCATCAATCTTTTCTCCACTAAGAGCAGTGAAGGTTTCAAACTGATGCTCGAGCATATTCATCCTTGACTTCTTAGTAGCTTCATTACCAGCAAACCTTAATTCAAGAGCATCCAATAATTCTTTAGCAGACTCATATTGATCAAAGTCCAATGCAAACTCATTAGGTATTCCCATGGAGAGAATACTGTGAGCTTTGATCTCCATTTTTCTCTTAGCTTTATCAGGTTCACTAATAATAGCAACCTCCTTTCCATCCACACCCTTCAAAGGAAGAGTGTCTCCTTTTTCAACAACATCCCAGAGAGCATAATCAATCATACGAATGTATTGCCTCATTCGCATCCTCCAGATTTGATACTCACCATGTTTGAGCATGGGCACTTTTGAAGCAGTTACCATGTGAGTTTCGTCAGACATCTTACCTTACTTGAATAAAGATTAACAGACTTCTTCTTGGTTACAGTTTCTAGATCACAAGCTCTGATACCACTTGTTGATCCCAGTTGAGCAAATGATCTAATATAGAAACTGACTTGTAACAAAAGCTTATCAAGTATTACGCGGAATTTAATACTTAATCTTAAGAAGAAGAACAGTAAACATTCAACACCTCAATATTATTTATTAATACGAATACTCTTACAGTATTAGGGTTTTGCAACCTTGAAGTGTATCGACCTTAGATATAAAACATACGTATATCTAACCTAACCTAGAACCTCCTTTTATAGGCTAAGGAGTCCTATACAATATACAATACGTAACCTACAAGATAAATATCTTTTCCATATTTATCTAATACAATAAACTAACCGACTATACAAGACTAGCAGTGCTTACTATATATTATCAGTGGTTACACAATACTACTAGCCGTGGTTGTCTTCATCCGTGGTTACACTCTTCTGTCCGTGGTTACATCAAGCATGTCCGTGGTTCCTGTACTTAGAGTAATTCTTGATGCAAGGAACCTAAAACCCAACAGCTATTAATTTACATTTCTATCGGTATGAACAACAGTCGATAGATTTTGTTCAAAAATGTTACTTTTTTGTTGGATAATGTGTGATTGTTATGAACTTTATGTGTCTTACATAATTCTTTAAGATATGGGTTGATTCTTATCTGATGTTTATCTGAATTATTTTTAGTTGCAGGTGGAATGACATAGAGCAAGGCTTCAATGCTTGATGAGATCATAGACTACATTAAATTCCTCAACCCCCAAGTCAAGGTTATACCAAGTTCTTTAGCCCCCAACCACATTCAGTATGTTTTCTTTTTTGATTTAGAAAGTTACTGTTACAGTGGGTTACTCTAGCTTGATGCTTATTTATAGACTACATACTACACACAAGTTAAAATAAAGAGTATATAATACTAAATTAGTAAATATCAAAGAAACAAATTTACATTTTGATACGTGCCTTATATGGGTCCATATTTTCAAAGTAGTCGTCCGTCATGTGGTGAGTTGTTTGCTTTAATGATCAAGAAATTTGTCAATTACCAGAATGTGAACTATCGGGTCAGACATGAGAAGGGTGAGTATCGGGATCCGTTGTGATGTCAACATAGCTATGGGAAGAAAAGGGATTTCAGATAGATTAGAAGCAGAGGTTGCAAGCAATGATGAAAGGGTGGTAACGTATATGATTTGGGTGTGGATGCAGGGATTTCACAAGGCGAGTATGTATCTGTCTTAAAATTATTTATAATTATAAAAGAAATGAAAAAGAGGAAATCAAAAAACTGCAGCCTATAAAATATAGAACTTCAACTGCATTTGATTAATTTTTATTTATATGTTGCTACACGCTTTAACAAAATATCAGCAAAGTTCACAGCTTTTTAGGATGACGATAACAGATGCAGTCATTCGGTAGTGCTAGGGTAAGTTAACACGTGAGTTTTTCATTCCTGTAGTATGTCCCTATACTAACACTCTTCTCTGACTCGGTATCTTGGACCAATGGGTTGTGAAGAGGTGGGATACTTATGCTCATACCAGGCCCACCAGTCACTAGGAAGGCTGGATCTGAAGAGCATATGTCAATTACCAGAATGTGAACTATCGGGTCAGACATGAGAGGGGTGAGTATCGAGATCCGTTGTGATGCCAACGTAGATAGGGGAAGAAAAAGGATTTAGATAGATTAGAAGCAGAGGCTGCAAGCAGTGATGAAAGGGGTGGTAACGTATATGATTCGGGTGGATGCAGGATCATGCGTGAGGGTGGACACCAACAGTAATATGGAGAAAAGGCCCATGGTACTTGGGTTGGGAAATTTGTATTAATTTACTATCATGCGAGTAATTAAAAAATTTAGCCTAATATGGATATAAATTATGTTCAATGTATGGTTATTTTTCCGAATATGCTTTTAAATCTAAATGCAGCTATAGAAGTAAAAGTGCCATGACTCTTTCACTATTTGCTAAAAAAGAAAGTCAATTGAGATCACATTGCGGGGATCCTTTATAAACTGTATATGAACAATATTGTTTAAGCTCATAATGGGCTGTTAAATGCAAACTTCTATTAAACATTAAATTCAGTTAAAGATTATATTCCACGAGTTTTGCACCATACTTCTATTATGTCACATTCTTCTTATTCATGCTTTTCTAACAGAATACTATGACATGGGGGCCCAATTGAATGTAAGCAAAGAGCAAGTGTTTTTTGATGCAACGCAACTGCTGATGGGATAATGTGTCACGTCAACCATGATCATCCAACACTGACATGTATGAGTAAGTGGTTTATTAACCACAACTACAACTACTTAAACTTTGCTGGTACAACGTCTTTCTTATCTTTTTCCTTTAGTCGTACATCTCAGATACTTTTTATGATTATTTCTTATCTGTTTCCTTTAGCGGTATCTCCGAGATTTTTATAATTCTAACTGTAATTGACTTGAATGGCTTTATGTATATTCATGGTTGCAGCGATCTCGACCCTTTACTGAAATTTTAAGCTAAGGCATATAATACTTGATCATGTGCATCTTTGACTATGACTTGGTAGTGCTTGTCCAAACAATGCTTATGCTTGGAATTAGTCTTGGATTAGCCTTCTATTTTATTTTTGTTAATTGTTTAGTTAGAGTCCTATCCGCTAATGTCTACACACCCTATAGGCTTAGAGGAAGACCTCACCCTACTAACAAACCAACTTGTAAAATCATTGGATTGTCACCAAAATTAATAAACTTTGATATTTGTAGTTAAGTTTAATTGATCATGTTGATTACGAAAAAATGGACCTTCGGCAGCTTAATGAATGAAACGGTTCTTTTCCTCTTAAGTGGAAAATAGTTAAGGATATTCCTAACACACTAAGGTGCCACATCTTTCATGAAGATAATAATAGTAGGACTGTTAATTACAAAAAGGACACTCAATAGGTACTTTTCTTAACAATTTAGTTTTACCCATTTCATGATTTGCCGCTATGGCCACTTCTTGAGATATGATTTGCCCATCCCGCTTGAAGTATGGTTTTGACCCATTTCATGATTTGCCGATATGCAACACTTAGAGCTTGAAATATGAGTGAACGAGTATTAGTCAAAAACATACCAGATTGATATGTATCATATATAAGTAGATGAGGTAGTTATTTTTTTGTTAAGATATTATGTTTAAAGTAATTTGAACTAAAATTCAACAATCGCAGTTACAACATAACATAGTTGCTCGACATAACATATTTTGAGTAGATCTTTAATAATGCCTTTATAGGTATAATAAGACGTAGGTGGATGGAAACAAGTATTGCAATGAAATGGGTATTGGTTAGTGTCACGAGAAAACAGTGACTGAAGGCGTGTGGTGCAACATTGAATGAGTGTATGTTGCAGTTACATTTCGTTTGTGAAGAGCGAGCAACCATGTGATACATACAACAACCATGCTCTCCGCCAACGTTTAAAGGTTTTGTAAGCCCTTCTCCTGAACCAATTTTCTTCCTATATTTTCATGTGTTCTAAGAGGCTTCGGTCAGCCAGTTATTTAATGAGGTTGCTTAAGTGGTTTGTGTTAGTGTGGTTAGTTCAATGGGTTTGTTTAGTGGATTTATTCATTTGATGGGTTCAGGGGATACAAGGGGTGGATGGCTTTATTGTGTTTGTACAGTAGTTTGGTTCAGTTTATGGGTTCCATTGGTGGGTTCAGCGGGTCGGTACAACCGAAAGTATCAAGGGCAGCTAAATAAGCAAGTTGGGGTTGGGTAACGTGAACACATGTCACCTTTAAGTAAAGAGTATTGGGATAGGCTTACATATTCTTTGGATGGGAATACTATTGCTCCAGTTATTTCTGACGTGTTTTGGGCTTATTTGGATGCTCCGGAGTGGAAAAAACGCTACGGGGCGCTCATTGTTGTAGCTCAAATTGCAGAAAGTTGCTCAAAAGTATGAGTCATAATTTGTTAATGAATAGTATGAACTGTATGTGTTTTCTCTTTATTGTGGTGTAAAGGTCAACATGTATATAAACAATGTTCTGCCCAATCTGCACATTATGACCACTATGAATATTCTCATCACTAACAGTTCTCCATGGTAGTGATCCCCCATCCAACGGCTTCCTCTCATCTTCATCAAAGTTCCGCCCAATCTACACATTATGACCTAGAAACGGCGTCTTATCGTCATAAGTCCTTACTGCACTAGCTGAACCTGGACGCAACCTGTGATCTTGCCTTCTCATAGGATTTGTCCATGCATTGTTTCTATCCAATCCAGTATGATTCAATGGCCTCACAGTCTTATAGCAACATTGACAAACACAAACAAACTATTAAACAAAACACCAAATCATTTAAAAAAAAGTTTAATAGCTCCTCATAACCTAGAGGGTTTTGGTATTGCTTATTTTTCCTGCTTATCTGCTTATCTTGAGGTAAAATAAGCAGGATTAGCAGATACAAAGCTGATTATTTCAAAGTGTTATTTATGCAGAAAATTAAAATTGCATTTCAACAAACACTTGCATAGTAAATTCTTCCTTTTTCTTGCAAAAAAGGGGCATATAATTAAAGTTGTGTTCTTACAACAGAAACAATAGTTGATATTTTATCTCTTTAGTGAATATAACTTACGTTACTTATCTATTTCAGCACATTATATGGACTGTGTTAGGAGCAAAAAGGCTTGAAGATGGTTATTTATGACGAAGACGGAAACCTCACGACTAGCAACACTTACACGATAATCTTTATCTTTGATGTTTATGTTGCATTAACATGTGAACAACGGGCAGGTATGCGAATTAAATCATCCGAACCAGTCGGGGAACTTTATTTTGTTGCTCTACACTCTTTGATTTAGAAATAATTCGTTGTGTGTGCAACACTAAATTTCTGTAGAATGGATTTGCCACTGAAGGTTAACTCTCAAGGAGAGTATTTGAGGGCCACGGTGGAACCGGCTACATGTTTGAAGATTAAGGTGCATCCTCTATTTTCACCTTTATAATCTTCGACTCTTCGTTTTAACTTTTCATCACACTCTTCTTTCATTTTCATCTCGATACATGTAGCTGATGCTTGCATACCAGAAAAAAGTTGATTAATTTTAGCCATTTCAGTTTGATTTAGTCTGGAGACAAGGGATGTTTTTGTAATGAATGCGACTTTGAACATGGAGTATTTAGGCAATCTTGGTCTGAGCTCACGCTCGGAAAAAGACCGAGCCACTTCCTCCCTCTTCATACAGTCCTCATCACTGAAACAATCTGTGTTAAACATGCATATCGGATCTATGATAATTTTTCTGAGTGCAACAACATTATCTATCACGTGCACAACAAGCTCAAGATCACCGATTCGGCCAATATACTCCAATATGAAAGAACTTAAGGTGCTCATGACGGTGAGGAGCAGCATGCCTTACTTTCGTTCTTCTTTGGATTGGTGATTCCCAAAGTAGCTGCAAAAAGACCAATAACGTGGTAACAATTTTTTGATAAAGTTACATTACAACCAATTGCTGGTGTAAGCCCCATGAATGTCATACTAAATCTGAATTAGCAAAGGAAGAGACGGGATCTGAAAGTCCAAAAGAAGAAGATAACTTCATGGGACTGATAAATGATATGAAATCTGTTTTTACAGATGAAGTGAAGCTTGAATTAATAAGTGATATAATTCCAACAAGTGTGGAATTAAATCTTGGGTTAATATGTTAAACTGGATTTAATCTTGCTGAAAAGGAAGTCCCAGATGGATCAAAGAGTGATTGTGATTCCGATACTAAAGAAACAGATTCTGAGAGATTCGAGTTTGCAGGTGGTTCAGATGTCAAAAAGGTAACTTTTATCTCATGTTTTTCATGTCATTTCAGTTAATGTTATCTTTTACTGAATAAGTTCATCGTCAGTTTCCGATACTAAAGAAACAGATTCTGAGAGATTCGACTTTGCAGGCAGTTCAGATGTCAAAAATGTAACTTTTTTATCTCATGTTTTTCATGTCATTTCAGTTAATGTTATCTTTTACTGAATAAGTTCATCATCAGTTCGTATAACTATCGTGAAACAATTTGCATCAGTAGTGTTGGGAACTAATTAGGATTTCAATATTGACGTCATTTTAAGTGAAAAACAATCTGAATATGTTTTTTTAATGAGTGTGCCTGTGTGTCATTGCTTGCATGCTCTTATATAGCTTCCCCATTTCCAAATTACAGAGTAAAAGACGCTGCTTGATGGCCATAATTGATCAATCTGATTTTGACGTGGAGAATATAGTCAGGAATCATGTTAGCAGTTTCGCCATTGGTACAACCAATTGGTCATACAACAGACGTTCATGTATGTGCGGGTATCCAGATTCAGAGATTTAGGACACGGTGACTCGTGTTAGGATCAAGACATGGCAGGTATAAAGCTACACTATTTTTTATTTTTTATTAAAGCTGAATTATCTCATGATTAAAAGTATGAGTTAATTTTAATTTACTTGTGTAGGGTGCAGCGGGGTTGGTTCTAGCAGTGTTTTATTATTTTAGTGCTTAAACTGGAATCTTAATTCATCCTTGTGACTTCAGGAAATGGCTGAGAATTCCACCGTTTTTAATGTTCATGTGCCCGAATTTGTCGATGCCATCTGGGTGGCATTGAGGGATCCGACATTAGCTGTTAGAGAGCGAGCTGTTGAGGCATTACGAGCTGTTGGGTGGCATTGAGGGATCCAACATTAGCTGTTGGTATTAGCTGCTTGAGAGTAATTTGTTTAGGGAACTATATTTGAACAAGGTAAAACACAGATTGTGCAAGTTTAGTTGGATAAAATGTGATTTGTTACTTTGTTAATTCATATTTATCCATTTTCCTATTAATTCAGTTTTAAATTATAAGCATGAAGAAACCATAAGGTTAGTTATATTGAGATCATTAGAAGGATATTACATTTCACTGTATTTTTTTGCTTAAGATTGAAATGTTCAAGTGCTCAACATTATGACTTGCGTCTTTAAAATAATGTTGCAGGTTCTAAATAAACACGAGTACAGTGGGTTGGTGGTTCAGCGGGTTGGTGATTTCGCGGGTTGGTTCGGTGGTATATGCTATAGTAAATAAGAAAACAAGTACTTAAACTCTGAAAGTTTTGATGATATGTAGTAAAGTTAATCAATATTGTAGAAAAGAAAGGCGAAGGGTGTGTTTGGGATTGCATATTCAAAACCGATTATATTCTTAAGATGCAAATAATCACTCTTTTAAGGTTTGTCGAACATTCTGATCTTACTCAAAATATAACCTTAAACACCCTCCAAGTATCAAAGAATAAGTATGATATACTTTAGTTTTGTAAACTTATATGCTACATTAATATGACGACTATTAAGGCCATCTGAGAATATATAGTTAATACAAATGACAAGTCTTCTACACTTTTTTTTTCAATGTCTATGATCTTTTCTGTCACAAAGACTGTATAGTGCTAAATTCTTTAATTTTATGGGTGTTTGATGTCAAATTGGATTAAAAAAAGAGGCGTCTCTTTAACTTTTGTGAATTTTGATTAAAACAGGTATCGAAGAGTGACTACAAAAAATGGATTTTGCATTTGTGGTTTTGTTGATGGAGTTGATAACAGGTAGAAAAGCCCTCTGTGGAAACGTAGAGGGGGGGGGGGTGAATACGTTACCGTTTAAAAACTTTAGATCTTTTGTATCAAATCGCTTATTAAGCTTGTTATAATATGAAAGTACCAATTATTGTTTGTGACTAATATAAAGCATGGTAAACCAACTTGTCACACAATCATGAACATCAAACCACATCACAAACAATAGTATAGTGCAAGTATAAAAGTAAAGAGATAAAGAAAGGAAAGTGCAAACCGAACACGAGGATTTATAGTGGTTCGGTCACGGATCTCCTTTCCGCCCTACTCCACTCCCCGAGTACCCAACTCGAGAGTTACTTCACTAAATCAACAAGCTCCCTTCTCGGCGGAGAAAACCTTACAATAGTCGCTTACACTTTTTCCGGTACAAAGCTAAATACCGGGTTCTAGTTCGAGGTAGAACCAACCTAACGTCGCCTATACAATATTTCCGACACTAAGCTAGATGTCGAGTTCTTTTACAAGGGTACAACCACTCCCAATATGTTTTATGGCCCAACATAATAAACCTTGTGTTTTATGGGACAAACACATAAACCATCTAATCTAGTTTGGTGAAAGTGTTGTTATGATGCAATGATGTTTACACTAATGATCCATGACACAAATGTCTAATGGATATGAATAACTACTTCTAAATGAACTTCCATTGATAGGAAGCCTTCATGATGAAGATCACAAGTTCCCTAAACTTCTTGTGATAGATCTTCAACTTGTGGTGAGTGGGGATGGCTAGATCTCCAAGATTTCCTTGGTTGATCAAAGAGTATGCTTACAACAAAGATGAATATTAGAAGCATTATGATCATGATCATTAGGGTGTTTAATGTGTGTTACCACATTGTTAATGATTGATCTAAATGTATGCAAGAAGGTGGAGAAGATGTGCTTTGAAGTGGTGAAGAAATGGGAAAACAATGGGCTTCTATTTATAGCCAAAAGTGGACAGGAGCGTCCACGGACCAAGGAGCCCTTTAAAGGGTTCCGCCCTTTATAGAAAAGGGTTCCGTGGGTTCCTGACAGAAAAGCTAAAAAATCTTTCTTCAAATCTTTCCAAGATATTACCAAATCTTACTAAGATCACATTTGATATATTGTGTGTCAATCTAACCAAAATATTCAAGTGATCTTCCAAGGATTTCAAAGATGATGCATGACATGATGTAACATGTATTTCCATTTTTAGATTAAAAAGTTTATCAAGGTAAACTTATAAAATGTATTATGTAACTAGTTAATAAAATGTCTAGTTACCTTTTGTAAAAGAGTGCTTGTCAAAATAAAATATATTTTGTCAAGTGTAAGTAAACTTTAGTATTTGTATGAAATACTTGTGAATGCAAAATGTAAAATGAGGTTCGAAATAGAATGGTTAACCTATTAAAATACTTAGTGACTCTAAACGTATTTTAAACATTCTAAATGATTTGTTAATGGGTTTGATCATAATGCCACATAACAAACATGTACGAACCTGTGTTGTAACATACGAGGACTTGAGACATCGAGAGGTGTTGAATGTATGTTGAGACAACGTGTGATTACAAGTAACTTGTACATTTTACGTTATGAATTACAAGTTACATGTTTGTCATCAATCAAAACAAACGAGACTGTATAGATTAAATATCGTAATATTTGCACTAACAATCTCCCCCTTTTTGATGATGACAAAGATATGTAAACGTAATAGAAAGTAAAATGTAAAAAGTTACTTGTATCCTTACTACCTTTACATTACCTTCTCCGTTTACACTCTTCTCCCCCTTTTGTCGAAACAAAAAGGGCGTGTCCTTGGAGTTTAACTTAATTTCTCCCCAAAAAGGCGAGCTTGCATCATCCCTAGTGAAGTTAAATCGTCCACTACAATCCGTCCCTTGTTTGGTAGCGGATCCATGGATCAAATAAAGAGGCTTAACCTACATCAAGGTTAGTTTTATGCAACAAAAATTATGAGAAATATATGAAAAATAAAAATGCATAGCAATGTTAGTCTATTTTCTCCACTTTTTATCGAAGCACAAATGCGTGTTGAAAAGTGAGAATGATGCTAAATGCGTGCATGCTTCCCCTTGACGGTTTCTCCCCCTTGTTTAAGGCATCAGGGTATGATTAAAAACCTACAAAATAAATATTAGTGCAAAACTATATTCGTCATTGGACGAGTAAGTGTTATACAACAAAGTGTGTATAAGATGCATTCAGTAAATTCTTGACGGAAGCTCCCCTTGCTCTAGGGCGTCAAGATGAACCTTCAAAATAAATATTAGTATAATAGAAGCTTTGTCTTTAGACAAATATGTCATATACAACCAAGTGTATAGACGATGCAATATGGGTGCTTAAAGGATATTCCTCCTTGTTCTAGGGTGTCAAAAAGCACCTAAAATAAGAAAAATAATTGATGCAAACTTCATCCTTAGATGAGTAAATTATATACAATCGAGTGTATATGATGATGAACCTACAATGAAAAACATTAGTGCAATATATTTCATCTTTTTCACAAAGAAAAATAAGATGTATATATGTGATAAATGATATAATCAAAGATCTCATGAAGTGTAGTCTCCTAATTACAATCATAAGAAAAGTAAGAATATAATATGATAAAAACCTACCAAATAGCTCCTAGAAAGAAGATATGAAGTCTTCCACCGGGTCTGCCACTAGTGGTGCTAGTGTTGGTGTCAGTTTACTAGTAGGATTCATGTGGTGATGGTAGATGACTCGAGATTTACAAAAGTAAGTTTTCGCTAATCCATGGTGGTGATGATTAGTGAAAGTGGTGATGGAAGGTGGTGGTGATTAGGTAAGAAGCTATTAAGGAGTTAGAAACTCGTATGTATAGCAAAAAAAAATATGGACTTATGCAATCCTTACGTAATGTCAAGTGACCAAAGCTAAGAGAAAAAAATATGAATGGACATTGTATTACAATGATTCATAAAGGTTATGATTTGAATGATTTATTGATGCTAACAACCTATTATTTTGAGCAAGTTCTCATATGCTTCAACCCAAGAGTAATCAATAATGCGTTCTATCTAAGAATATTATAATGAAGATACCAAAAGATATAAAAGTGATGAAGATAAATTCGTTCATTAATTGACACGAATTATGAAAATGACCTATTCTAGGTAACAATGGGAAAGGTAGTATTAGCATGGTTTTGACCGACATGGATGATTATTACTTTGAAAAGAAGTGAAGACAATATGGAAAATACTAATAATGAGTACCTATATGAGGATGAGAATGACATCATATGAGTGAGAGTTGGATAGACCAACGTGTTGGAGATGGCTGTTTTGATTAATATATCGTTTGCACTGACAAGGACATGCATGATAAGCGAGAAAAGGATAAGATCCTATGATGGTGTTCTAGATAGTGAAGTTGTAAGGTGCTAGTTTAAGGAAAATCCTATATGTGGAGATGAAGACGTTTTGTAAAAACACATGATGCGTTTTTCACTTGATGAGGTATTGGTGCGAAAAAGGTTGGACTAGTTTGTGGTTTCATGAATCGGTTTTAGCTAAGTGGTGTTTACCTATGTGTTGGTACTGTAGATTCTAAGAGACATAAAATTTTGACAAAAGACAATTATGTGAATGGATTTCTCTCCCCCTTAATTGGTGGACATCCAACATAATGTGTAATGTATCAAATAAGGAATGACAACAAAGTGTTTAGGAGGTTTTTCGGGTTAACGAAAGAGATGAGCTTAGTGATGTTTTTCTGGATGATGGTTAGCATACAATGAACTTCATCCTTAAAGTCACGTACCTCTTCTCGATTAATACGAGATGATCGTATGATGAGGCATGTGGTTTCCTAATAGGAAGTGAAGAGGATTAGAGTATTGTTATAACTAAATAATGATGGAGGTGATTTTTGGAAAGCGGAAGCAAAAATGAGATTTGGAAAAAGGTCGGTTGAAAGACAAAAATGCAAAGCCAACCCTCTAGAACTTAATTCTATATGCTTTTAAACTATATGCAAGTGTAGGGGTCCCATAAAGCATAGTACTAATCTACGTAGCAATAAAGGGGATTATGCAAAATGAGCATATAAAAGTTAGAACCAATTGAGATAACAAATGATTTGTTATCAACCTACAAAACAAATTTGTTAGTTACAAAAGATGTTAACTTGATAGAAATCAAATGATAACATATTATATAAGCAAAACCACATTGCACTTTAGTAGACAAGAAATCACCATACAAGATAGCATCAAGACAATCATATTATGCAAGAATACAACTTTATTCAAGACATTTCATTTTGAGGTTGTTTTGTCGTTAGACTTAGACGCTTAAGCATACTTGGCTTGTAAATTAACACAACAATCTATGTGATTAATTTGTAAGATAAAAATGCTTCTAAAAGTTTGTCATACCAAAAGCATTTTGACATATTATATGTGCATATGTAGCAAACAAATAGTGTGACAAGAAGCAAAAGAAACAAGATGAAAGATTCATGCAAGCCATGTTTAAGACATAACAATTTGGAGCATGTATCATTTGGATCGTACTACACATAGATATAATGAATGCCAACTAATAGCTTTCAAACACAAATATATCATATCAAAATTATCACGTATCAAAATGACATATTATGAGTTCATAAGCAACATGTTAATCATGCTAAGGATAATTCAAAAGTAAGTATCATGAAAATAAAGTTTAGGTTTAAACGTTTTGTAGCATGAAACAGGAATACAGGCATTATAAAGATAAATCCGTACTAAGGTTTACACATTCGACTAGTTATCAAACACTAAGATAATGTCAAATCAACTTATCGTATTAAACAAGAACATGTAATCAACACATGTAAGTGCAATGCAAGTGGTTTTACTAAGGTTTACACATTTATCAAACACCAAGATAATGTCAAATCAACTTATCGTATCAAACAAGAACATGTAATCAACACATGTAAGTGCAATGCAAATGGTTTTAAAAGAAAAGTCATATATACTACTTGTTTGATTAGTATTCCTAAGGCGAGGCAAACTATCAATGTTTTAACACTTACTTTAGGCAAGTATAGGAAAACAGATTTTTTCAAGTTGGAGAATGAATATGAGACTATTACTAGCGGTGCTCAATTAAGGCTAAACACGACCATTTTTACGGGTGATTCCACAAACCCAACTTCTCTCCAGGAAGCAATTCAACCGTTAGGTCAAATTGAGTTTCTAGTGCAATAGATTCTCCAGTAATCATTCTCATGTTAGAAAGATGGGAACTCCTACTTTTGCCTATTAAAGTGTATAAAGGATGATAGTTTACCAATACTTGGCTTAATGTAACACAACTAATATGCAATATAACTAAGGAGATGAAGATGTCATGTTATACACATGAATTTTAACAATGTTGTGTTTGATAAACAATGTGTTTTATTCTTGTGTTTAGAATCGAAAGTTGTTTAAATTACACAGCTAATTGTATGGTCTAATGGATGACATCTTGTACTTTAAATGTGAATTGATCATCTAAGACTAGAGAATGGAATATGTTAAACTAAGAATGTTCTCAAGAAAGCTCTTTGGAATATTATTTAACAAGAATCTAAGAGAGGTTACCAACTTCAATAGATCTTGTGTATGCTCTAAAATTGTGTAGTTTTAACCTTGGATGTGCACTCGATTTGAGCAAGGTTAGGTTATGATGTACGCTTGAAAGGAAATAGATACAAATAGTATCTTTCAACAAATGAGATTATCCCATGGGATAAAGTTATCATGCTTATGAAAACAAGTATGACAAGATGAATTGGATATGCTAGTTCACAAAACTTGTAGATGTTTGTTTCAAGATCATTTAGCCAATGAGGTGTAATGAAATCTCTTGTAACACAACTATTTATGTCGCAAGAGTGATGCATAGGATATACAATATCCTTTTAACAAAATGAAAGCTTAACGCATGAATCTTAGTCATAATGTTCTTCAAAACATCATGTTTTCCTAAATGAAGATATGAAGCCAAAGTGTTTGAATCGGATAGTCCCATCTAAATAAACTTGGTCTCAAGATTATATTCACTAGATGATGACAAGAGGAATTCACTCGAGTTTCTTATGTATACTCCTCAAGAGTCATTGTTGCTTGGGGTGTATGATGTTGGCTTTGAGATTGCATTTTAATATATGTTGTTAAAATGTTGATTTGAAGTTTAACGAAATTTATGCAGAAGTTTAACGACAAAGTATTACTAATACTTTGATTATTTGTGAAGGTAGTACTACTTATACCTAGTGGAAATTGACAACAATTACCAAGAGCACCATGCTTATTTGATAGTTGAGGTTCTAGCCATAATGAATTATCTAAGTCCTTATATGTGGGAAAGGATGGTTGAGTTTGTTCAAACGTGCATTTGATTCAGTACAAGTGTTGGACACAAGGGCTTTTTGAGCAATACACTCAGCGAATTCAAATGATGGCAAGGATGGTGGATTGGTTGATCTAGGTGGTAGGTCTTCTAGTGTGTCTAAATAAGGATGTGGTGATGTAGGGGTTTGTTGTGCTATGGGAGTACTTAGGTTGATTATTTGTCCACAGATGTTGAACACAAAAAGTACGGATACTAATTCTTATGGTTCATTGGTTACTACAACTAGCGGGTGAAGTGCTTGAAGTTTTGGTTATGTCTATGAAGCTTAGGGGCTGAGGTATAGGTTCACCTTGAAGGGGCACGTTTGATTTAAAGGATGCTCTTGGAAGTTCATGAGCAATACGCTTAATGGTGCCAAAAGATGGAAGAGGGATAGTAGGTGTCTAAGAGGGATAAGTGGCACAGTGGGTTGTTTGTTTTGGATAAGTGTTTCAACATGTGTTGTTAAAATACTTGGGTGTTGATTTTTCGGATATGACTTTTAATGACTACAATCGTAAGTCGCATATACTTGAATATTTCGGATGAACTACTTAAGTTGTCAATCCTAATTTGTTGAGCTTATATTGAACTCAAGGATAACAAGACTTGATAGTATGTCTTTAACATACGTGTGAGTTATGACTCTATGCAAATACTTATCGTCTTGAAGGATGACACATTATTTTCATGTTAACCAAGTGAGGTAAAACAATATCTATAGTCATATGATAGACTTGTGTATGATATCTTTGCAAATAATGAGTCCAGATTTGTTAGTCTCGGTAAGTCATCTAAGTCATCCGCAAACGGGTGAGGAGATGTTGGTGGTGTTGTACAAAGTTTGATAGGTACAAGCTTTGGAGACTTTGGTAGTGAAGGTGTTTTGGTTGATGGTGGGTGATTTTGGTGGTGGAGTTGGAGTACTCAAGTTTGAAAAGTTCACATCTTGAATGGGTGATGAGATGTTGAGAGGTAATGAGTCTGAGGATGAAGAGTTCAAGTTAATGAAGCAACAAGATCGAATGCTAATCCTAGTGGTTTTCTTAAGTGGCTTATTTGAGGTTAAGGATTTAGTCATTTTGATTTTGCTTTAAGAAATGCTAAGCTTGAGGAAAAGTAACAGTGAAGGTGTGAAAATGATCATCTTGAATGTGTTGATTTATGGAACTAAGGATTCATGGATTTGATGTTAATCCATACAAAGATGGTAGTTTCTAATGAGATGGAAGTGTCTAAAATCATGTCAAACATCCTAAGTTAATCCATTGAGGATGTGTTGAGTGAGGTATGAAAGATATGCATTAACAACTATCCTAGAAACGAAGTTTGGTAAATTAGATTGCGGGATTTAGTAAAATTCAATAACTTACCTGTAGGATTCACGGCACCATTTCTTTACACAGCCGAAACCCTTAAATTGGTGCCGCCTGGTCCGCCTGTACAGGTATGGCGGTACCAAAATACATAACAGACGGTACCAACATTTTGGTGCCGTCTGATCCAAGACACCAGAAAAGTTCACAGACCTATTTTTTAGGTGTCGGGGAGTTTTCCGAAACTTGAAATTTTGCTTAAAACATGTGACATTAATTACTTCTAGTTAGGAAAAGTCGATAACACATATACAAATATAGTGGAGCATAGACTTTGACCAAGGGCTAACGATTTTCACATAAAAGTGAAAATGGGTAAAATTTGATAACACACTTGTGCTATCCACTTGCATAAACCGGTTAGCATACAACATTGTTTTAAGTCATATTATCATCCTACAAAGTAAAAACAAATAAATTCCATCATACAACATTGTTTTTGTCCTTGTACCAAACACTCTCTTAACACCTTCATTTTTCAAAGTACTTGACTAATTTACTTAGTACTCATTGCTAAGTGAGTTATGACATTTCATAAGTTATGCGAGATGTTAGTAACCTATGCAAACGAAGTGATCTAATTCTACAAGCGATGGTAAAGTAATTTTCCAACTTAGTGCACAAAATCTAGCAAATAACCTATTGTGCATAAACAAGAAATCGTCAAACAAGCGAATAAATAACATGGCAAGATTGACACTTATATTATGCAAACAAACAAGTGTAAACAACAATTTGAAAAATAAGCAAGCAACATATATGCAAACAATATAAACAAGTGGTCATTTAGCATAGCATAACAAGAAAGACACTTTTCGTCATTTTGCGTTTAAATATGACGATGTATACCAAGCTTGATTAGTTTCCTTTACACATATTACCAAATTATTTAGTTTCAAAGGAAGTTGTATCAAAGTTCTAAGAATACCAACTTAAATTGCTTGATTCAAAAATTTGAGTTTTTATGTTAAAGCGAAACTCAATATTTTAGACATACTGTAGTATTTGGTCTATTTCACTTATTTAAAATTAGACTCAGGCCATGAGAGTATTTTTAAATGAAAGTAGACTCAATTCTTTTTAAAATGATAGGTGGTTCGACTCGTACGGACTTACGGTTAATTAGTTATGATTTTTTGAAGTTGCCCAAAAAACTGCATACTGTACAGACGGATTCTACGGAACCAAATAAAAGGATCCGCCCATTATAAGATTTGGTGCCGTGGTCCTCTGAGACAGATTCACCAAAACTAATATTTGACATAGAGAAAACGTGTGCGACTTACTAGATTTCATAGTAAACATATAATACACATATTTAACAACATATCTACTTATGTAACTTATCTTAAACATTTACGGAGGTGATTTTTCAACTAGATTTATAGTTATCCCAAACACTCCTTTAAAATCATATTTCTTCGTAAATTTTCTATAAGCACATAATACAATATTTACTAGTTCTTTCAACAAACTTTTATTTTATTTTTCAAGAAACCTTCAAGCTTGTATACAAAGTAACATTTAACAACAAAATTTCTAAGTATAACAAGCAAAGCATTTTTCATATTATTTTTTGCTTCAATGGTAATTTGATACATGGATCGTACTCTATTTTAAAAACCATTTGTTTTGAAAATAAGAGCTACGTGGCTCTGATACCAATTGTGGAAACGTAGAGGGGGGGGGGGGGGGGGTGAATACGTTACCGTTTAAAAACTTTAGATCTTTTGTATCAAATCGCTTATTAAGCTTGTTATAATATGAAAGTACCAATTATTGTTTGTGACTAATATAAAGCATGGTAAACCAAGTTGTCACACAATCATGAACATCAAACCACATCACAAACAATAGTATAGTGCAAGTATAAAAGTAAAGAGATAAAGAAAGGAAAGTGCAAACCGAACACGAGGATTTATAGTGGTTCGGTCACGGATCTCCTTTCCGCCCTACTCCACTCCCCGAGTACCCAACTCGAGAGTTACTTCACTAAATCAACAAGCTCCCTTCTCGGCGGAGAAAACCTTACAATCGTCGCTTACACTTTTTCCGGTACAAAGCTAAATACCGGGTTCTAGTTCGAGGTAGAACCAACCTAACGTCGCCTATACAATATTTTTCCGACACTAAGCTAGATGTCGAGTTCTTTTACAAGGGTACAACCACTCCCAATATGTTTTATGGCCCAACATAATAAACCTTGTGTTTTATGGGACAAACACATAAACCATCTAATCTAGTTTGGTGAAAGTGTTGTTATGATGCAATGATGTTTACACTAATGATCCATGACACAAATGTCTAATGGATATGAATAACTACTTCTAAATGAACTTCCATTGATAGGAAGCCTTCATGATGAAGATCACAAGTTCCCTAAACTTCTTGTGATAGATCTTCAACTTGTGGTGAGTGGGGATGGCTAGATCTCCAAGATTTCCTTGGTTGATCAAAGAGTATGCTTACAACAAAGATGAATGTTAGAAGCATTATGATCATAATCATTAGGGTGTTTAATGTGTTCATTGTTAATGATTGATCTAAATGTATGCAAGAAGGTGGAGAAGATGTGCTTTGAAGTGGTGAAGAAATGGGAAAAAAATGGGCTTCTATTTATAGACAAAAGTGGACAGGAGCGTCCACGGACCAAGGAGCCCTTTAAAGGGTTCCGCCCTTTATAGAAAAGGGTTCCGTGGGTGCCTGACAGAAAAGCTAAAAAATCTTTCTTCAAATCTTTCCAAGATATTACCAAATCTTACTAAGATCACATTTGATATATTGTGTGTCAATCTAACCAAAATATTCAAGTGATCTTCCAAGGATTTCAAAGATGATGCATGACATGATGTAACATGTATTTCCATTTTTAGATTAAAAAGTTTATCAAGGTAAACTTGTAAAATGTATTATGTAACTAGTTAATAAAATGTCTAGTTACCTTTTGTAAAAGAGTGCTTGTCAAAATAAAATATATTTTGTCAAGTGTAAGTAAACTTTAGTATTTGTATGAAATACTTGTGAATGCAAAATGTAAAATGAGGTTCGAAATAGAATGGTTAACCTATTAAAATACTTAGTGACTCTAAACGTATTTTAAACATTCTAAATGATTTGTTAATGGGTTTGATCATAATGCCACATAACAAACATGTACGAACCTGTGTTGTAACATACGAGGACTTGAGACATCGAGAGGTGTTGAATGTATGGTGAGACAACGTGTGATTACAAGTAACTTGTACATTTTACGTTATGAATTACAAGTTACATGTTTGTCATCAATCAAAACAAACGAGACTGTATAGATTAAATATCGTAATATTTGCACTAACACCCTCGATGAGAGCATGCCTGATGAAATGTGTCATTTAGTAACATGTTTTAGAAGGGTCCTTATCTCAAAGGAAAACATGTTCTAAGCAATTAACCAAACACTGGAAACCGAAGACGAAGAAACGCTTGACAGCATATCCAAATTAGCTGGCTCGCAGGCCACTGCACAGCACGTGAGCCAGTGGCGATCGATCAAGATCTTCTATGGATGTTAAGGGATTGGTAGTTGCAGCCAGTGAGTCGAATGCAATAATGGCAGCTTTTGATGTAAGTTTGTTACTTATTAGCATACACGTCAATCGTTTTGTTACTATACCTAATAACAATGACATTCCTATAACCATTGTTGGTGAAAAAAATGTGCTTATCTTTGACTTGGGTGGTGGCACATTTGATGTCTCTATTCTCACAATCGACAAAGGGAGTTTTAAGGTAATAGCTGCTGGTGGTGACACTCATTTGGGTGGTGAGGATTTTGATAATCGAATGGTGGAATACTTTGTTGCGAAATTTAAAAAGAAACACAGAAAAGACATTAGTAAGAATTCTAGAGCTTTGGGGAGGTTGAGGGTTGCTTCTGAGAGAGCAAAGTGAATTCTGACTTCAACAACTTATACTTTTATTGAACTTGACTGCTTTTGTGATGGTGTTGATTTTTCATCAAAAATAACGCGTGCCAAGTTTGAGGAGTTGAATATAGAATTTTTTAACAAATGTATGGAAATTGTGCAATCGTGTCTGAATGATGCAAAATGGGAGAAGAGTGAGGTAGATGAGGTGGTTATTGTTTGCGGGTCAACCCGGATTCCCAAGATCCAAAGAATATTGCAGGATTTTTTTGATGGTAAGGACCTTTGTAAAACGATCAATCCTGATGAGGCTGTTGCATATGGTGCAGCTGTCTTGGCGGCAAAGATGAGTGGAAAGGGCAATCAAATTGTTAAAGATTTGATGTTGTTGGATGTTACTCCTCTTTCACTTGGTGTGGAGTCTCGTGGAGAAGTCATGACTGTTTTAATCCCAAGAAACACACCGATACCTGATTCCAGAGAACAGGTGCGTTACACGGTTCATGATTACCAATCAAGCTGTTTGTTTAAAATTTATCAGGGTGAGAGAAGCAGGTCGACAAACAACATATTGATAGGTAAATTTAGAGTTTCCAACATTCCTTGTGCCCCTAGAGGTGTTACAAAGCTAAATATTTCGACATTGATGCTAATGGGATTTTGAAAGTTTCGGCCAACGAACGAATAACTGCCCAGAAGAACAACATTAGGATTGCAAATGATAAGATGAGACTGGGAAAGGAAGAAATCGAGAAGATGTTAATAGATGCAGAGAGATACAGAATTGAAGATCAAGAGTACAAAAAGAAGGTAATTGGTTTTAATCAGTTAGATGATTACATTTATGGTATAAAAACAAATTTGCGGGATGATAACATCCGTAAGAAACTAAGTAGAGATGATTTGATGAAGATGGATTATGTTGTTGAGGAGGCATTGCAGTGGATTGACATAAACAAATTAGCTGAAACCAACCTGACAGCGGCCAAGAAGTGGGAATTGGAACAAGTCTGGACTTCTTTAAGTGGTCAGTTTATGTAAGGAACCTTCATTTACCCACTGGTACCAGAATATATGATTGCCAATGTTGCCTAAAATTTCATCGTTATGAAGACTAGCCCGTGTGTTTATTTGGTGCATGATTACTGGAATTTGGTATTTTATGCGAAATTGTTTGATCTTTTGTGACCTTATGCCATTTATGATTACTGGAAGTTGGAATTTTATGCAAAATTGTTTGATCTTTTGTGACCTTATGCCATATATTCTTCACATTCTAATGATTATATGAATACATGCACGTATAGATTATCATAATGCACGTATGAATACATGCACGTATAGATATACATGCACGCAAACCATACAATTATTTATAATTCTTAACAAAAAAAATAATTCTTAAAAAAAAAAAAAAAAAAAAAAAAAAAAAAAAAAAAAACCAACAACTAAAAACCAAAGAAACAATTGTTTTATAATATTGTTTGATAATTCTAAAAAAATGTATTTCAGTTAACAAAAAACAAAAAACAAATAATTAAAAGTCATGCCCGCCCATTGGGCGGGCTTCGAAAACTAGTATATATATATATATATATATATATAGTAGGGATCCAGTGAGAAGTAAATTAAAATAAGAAGTGGTGAGAAGTGATTTTCATGATTTCGGCACGTGCAGAGGAACAAAAAACAAGAGAAATCATGAAATGCATCTAATATACGTATTTGAGATGCAACGACTTTAATTAGATGCATTTCTATTCATATAGATGCAACATCTTGAGTTTTGAAAGTTAATTTGATGTATACATGGTGCAAATTGATTTTCATGATTTCGGCACGTGCAGAGGAACAAAAAACAAGAGAAATCATGAAATGCATCTAATATACGTATATGCATCTGATTAAAAGCTAGAAAACACACTATGGTGCATTATAATGCATCTAAGATTATAGGGATGCATCTAATTTAGGTCGGTGCATCTCGGATTTGCGGTTATAGTTCTTCTTATTACTTCTTATTTTAAGTAATCTTCTTATTTGATCCTAACTATATATATATATATATATATATATATATATATATATATATATATATATATATATATATATATATATAGAGTGCGGTTCTAGAGAAAAGTGTAATTAGAGAGAAAAGTGAGAAAAAAAAGTTATAGGGTCTATTTTGAAACATCTCAAACTTCAGGGGTAAGTTTTGAAAACCACCCCCACCCACCCCCACCCCGCCCCCCCCCCACCCCCCCCACCCCCACCCCCCGAAAAAAAAAAAATCCCGCCAAAAAAATTTTTTTTTTGGGGCCAAAAAAAAATTTTTTTTTTTTTTTTGGGCCAAAATTTTCCCGCCAAAAATTTATAACTGTGATGCACCTTTTTTTTTTGTGCATCTCAGTTATAAAAATTGGTGCATCATAGTTATAACTACTTTTTTTAACTGTGATTCACCAAAATAAAAAGGTGCATCAGATCGCATATGTTATTAACTTATTCCAGAAAAAGTTTTGAATTAGAACCTTCAACCTTTGTGTATAAAAGAGAGATTTTTCAAATGATTCAACACGTTTATTTTATTAATCACATGGTTAATATACAATGAAATCAATTATCCTAACATGTTCCAGAGTTATTTTGTTTTACTTTTCATCAATTCACGATGGTTAATATGCATTGGCGTTATCCCAATGACAAATCATGTTATAACAAAGAGATGCGGCACTACCATGGCTACCATCAGTCCCTGGTTGTACAACTAATGCCCCTTATAGAGTATAGTACACTAAGTTATTGCAATGTTATAGGAGCATATTAGGTAACGATCGTTGGGTGCATATCGGTTATAAAAATTGGTGCATCATAGTTATAACTACTTTTTTTAATTGTGATTCACCAATATAAAAAGGTGCATCAATCGCATATGATTAACTTATTACAGAAAACTTTGAATTAGAACCCTCAACCTTTTTGTATAAAAAGAGAGATTTTTAACTGATTCAACACGCTTATTTTATTAATCACATGGTTAATATACAATGAAATCAACTATCCTAACATGCTTCAGAGTCATTTTATTAATCACATGGTTAACATACTTTTCATCAATTCACGATTGTTAATATGCACTTGCGTTATCCCAATGACAAAGCATGCGGCGCTATCGTGGCTACCATAGATCCGTCTTTGGGTGTACAACTAATGCCCCTTAAAAAGCATAGTATACTAAGTTATTGCAATGTTATTGAAGCATATTAGGTAACAATAGTTGGGTGCATCTCGGTTATAAAATATGGTGCATCATAGTTATAATTAATTTTTATAACTGTGATGCACCAAAAATAAAAAGGTGCATCAGTGTTTAAAATTTTGGCGGGAAAATTTTGGCCCAAAAAAAAAAAATTTTTTTTTGGCCCCCAGAAAAAAAAATTTTTGGCGGGAAAAAAAAAAATTTTTTTCGGGGGGGGGGGGGGTGGGTGGGGGGCGGGGGGTAGGGTGCGAATTTACAAAAGTTCCTTAAAGAATGAAGGAAAATACAATTAGGTCCCTGTAGTTTGGTGTGAAAAAAGGGAGGGGAAGAGGGGGTGATCCAATGGTTGAGATTACTTTTCTCACTTTTCTCTTGAGATCAACTTTTTAAATGATCCAAGCTCTATATATATATATATATATATATATATATATATATATATATATATATATATATATACACACACACACACACACACTAGTATTCGAAGCCCGCTCAATGGGCGGGCATGACTTATAATTATTTGTTTGTTGTTTTTTTTTAGCGTAAATATGTTTTAAAAAATTGTCATAGAATATTATAAGACGATTGGTCGGGCATTTTTTTTAATCATTTGTTTGTTGTTGTTTTTTTTAATTTTGATGGTGTTAGTAAACGGAAAATTATTTTTAACGAAGGCGAGGTTGATGTATAATGTTCATTGTGAACAAAATGAAACTGCTTAACAATACAAATGTGATAACCTTTTAGTTTTACTATTTGACACACTTGTTGGATGCTTGGATGGTTTTATAAAGACGATGTGATATCAGATACAGACAAAAGATGACGAAAACATATCTCCAAAAGACCTAAAGATTGCCATTTTCAAAAAGCTACATGTTCCACAAAACTTTCATGTGTCAATGGTTTGCTAGTTTTAGTAATATTGTACCACGGATACTTCTCGCTCAGCTTTTGGAGGGCTGAAGGGCAAGCCACAACAGATACCTACATGAATCTCCAACCTTTAGTTATATGCAATGTGTAAAAAAGAATAAATTTTGTTCAAAAATTAGTAACGTAGAAAAGAAATAACTAAATAAAAACTTTCAAATATCCAAAATATAATTAGTGACCCGTGACAATAGCAAAGAGTAAGAAACTGATGGTAATGGGCAATATGTAACTTAACAATATTGCGAGCATAAAAACATAGAGCATAATACAAATGGATAATGAAATTACTGAAACATCATAAGATTTTGGAAGGAAATTATAGGCAAAATAAGAAATGGAATGATGCATGTTTGAATTTTGGAAACTCCCTTTTTACATTCATAAATCCGTATACGCGTGAGTGTATGCAAGAGATGATCAACTGTTTAGTGACTATATACGTGAGTGTATGCTTAGAAAGATACATCGAGAAGAAGTAGAGTGTGAAACTCTATGCAGACCCCATTGTAGACATTTCACTTGACGCACAGTTGGGTTATACAAACTTTTACTTAAAAAATATCTAAAAAACTTTAAGAATTATTCATTCAAGGTTTTTTTACCTCTTCTAGACTTGAGAACCTTGGGGAGAATCTCAATGTAAATGGTATCTTTAAAAGAGCTAAGCACCAGGATCTTGACACTATACTAAATAATAACATAAAGACATTATGCACCGAAAGTCATGAGGCCAAATTTATCTGTTACACAATATTTATTTGGATGATAATGAATCATTGTTGCATCTTTGATAGTATCTAAAACGGGTCAAATGGGTAACTAAAAGGGTACTGAAATTAAAAAGGGTCAAAGTAATAAATAACTTTGCTATGAGTAGAGGGCTGACATGTTGCCCCGTTTACTTATAGTTTTAAATTTGTTCTCTAGAACTTATCACGATACATATAACGTAAAATTTAGAATTCCTAATTTGTTATAAAATAAGTATTGATCTCATGTTCTTTCCTTCTCATTATCCTTCCATAGGATTCAAGTGGAATTGTAAAGAATACATTTTTTGGAGCAAAATAATTACTTTATTCTGTATTACATTGTTCTTGCACATTTCTAAAAATACATATAATCACTTCCCTAAAAACCTCATTCAAAAAAAGAATAAATTATTTCTAATTTCAGAGTCATGATTGAAGTAGATACAGGTCGTTGATTGGGTCCCAGACGGTCAAGTTTTCTCACACAAGCTAGCCACTTGTGAATGACCAACCGTAAGTAACTTAAAACAGTCCGGGAACAAATGCAATGAAGATTAGGAGAGTATAGTGTTTCCCCGGGTCGTTATGTCCCAGCGAGCTATGCGATGAATCACCAAACGAATAGTGATCGAGAGATTTGAACGGGAAAGAGTTTTGAATTATTATAGCTACATAAAAAGTCTATAAATTACAGGGGCTTAAATGCAAATTAAAGAAAATTAAAAAGATAAAATATATTAAATAAATGCTATCACTATTTGCAAAATTATGTTTTTGATTTTTCTTTTATAAAACTGAATTAAAAACTACGTGACGTACAAAAGAAAATGTGAAACTGAAGCAATATTAACCCTAAAAATATGAAAATGATATTTTTACAAACCTAATGATAAGAGAAAACTTATAGAAAAAGAAAATTATTTTTATTACTATTTATCTAATTATTATTAATTAAAAACTATTTTTAACTATTTAAATTGCTTAAAAATACAAATTTAACTAAGAAAAATCTGGAAAAATATTTTTTTGACTTTTTATATTTATCTTAACCTAGGAAAAATGAAAAATTATTTTTTTGAAACTTTTCTGAATTAATTGTATTAAATGCTAATTAAAAAAGGCTTAAAAACTGTTTTAAATTAAGAAAAATAGCAAACTGAAATAGAAAAATCTGAAAAATTCAAGAAAAGTCTAATTTAATATTATGAATCTAGGAAAAATATAAAAACAGGGGGTTGTGTGAAGGAATATGCAACTGCAATGTAAAGTGCTTATGAATAAGCACTTAGAATAAGCCACAAGCCACAAATAAGCACCAAACTGATACAGAAGCTATAAAATGCTAAAAGTACTTAAAAGCAACTAACTACAACTAATCTAAACCTCTTAAGTGCCCACTGCCATGATTTGATGATTTGAACACTTAAGTACCAAAACAGATTTGGGAGCTACTTTGTGGATTAAAAATAAGCACTTAGATAAGCTGGAACTAAAAACCAAAATTGGGGACTTAAAGTAGACCTGGATGGCTACTTCTAAACCAAGGATGAGACTCAGATAAGCTCAATTGAGCTCTGTGCAAGGGCTGCACAAACCCTGTGCAGACTCAGTATTGACTGAGTCAGTGCACAGGGCATTTGTGCCCATCTTGACAAGCCATTTTGGGACTTGTAAAAAATTTGCAAAAATCTACAAAAATGACAATAAGAAACTAGACCAGCTGAAGATATTAAACCTTAAGTTTCACTTGAATTGAACTAAAAATGAGTCCATGAAAAATCACCCTAGATGGGTTCAAACTGATTTTTTTCATTTTTGACTTTTGAGCAGTTTTGGTTAAGTTGACTTAAATGAGATTTGAAACCAAACTATGAACTGAGATTGATGTAATATGATGAAATGGAACTGAATTAAGCTACTCTAATGATTTTTGAATACAAATCAAACTTTTGCTTTTTGAGAATTCTAACAGATAAGCAGTTAAGACAGTTGAAGTGTGATTTTGACTTTTGATGTTAGCAGATGCAATGTGATGACAGATATGAGTACATATGAGCTTAACAAACCTAAAGCAAAAATCCTCAACCACTAATCAAACCTAAATCACAGATTATGCAGTAAATCCAAACACCCTTTAAAACACTGATATGCAATTTTTAAACTGAAAACTACCTTACTAGATTAAGCTATCACCTAATCTAGATTTGCTTAATCTGATTACACCTAAATGAGATAATCTAAACCATGAACAACCTCTGAATTAGAATGAGCTACTTATGCAGATTCAAGAAAAATATAAAATGCAAAGAGATTTGAGACTCACAACTTGTCCAGCCAAAATGCAGCTCAAACACAACCCAAACTATGCTATCCTAAGCTAATTCCAACCCAAATCCAAGCTCTGCAACACCATAAACATTTTCAATGCCTGCTTGACCAAATTTTCTTCTCAGTTGACTTTCATTGACCAAAAATCAAATATGCTTGAAACTGTTTCCCAAGCTTATCAAAAGCTATAACAAGCTTTAATAAGCTTATTTGAGATGGAAATTAAACTTTTGAAAGCTTGCAAATGAGACTTTGAAACTGAATTATACAACAGTAAACATTAAACTTGGAACTTATATAAAAACTTGGATTGATACTCAAAAGCACATTACAATGATGATTTAACTTAAGTGTGATACATAGAAACTGAAATTACAACCTTTTGATTTAAACTAAGACATTTATTTAAAAAACGACATAAAGGAAAATTTTAAAACTAACTACTCCCCTTTCTTCTTGCATCTCTTCTCTCTTTTATACCTAACTCTGCTTCTCTCCTCTTTCTGAGTGAATCCCACTTGGTTTTAGGACCATTGGATGTCTAGAGTGGATTTTGGCCATTGGATCAAAATTTGGCGGGAAAAGGTTTATTTGCCAGTGGGTGTTGAGTGTTAGGGGGAGGGGTGCATTAAATGCAATTTGGAGTTTGGTGAGGTGGAGGGAACAAGGTGAGTGGGTGATGAGCTGGGGGGATGGGATGCTTGAGTGTTGCAGGGTATCAAGTGGGGAAGAAAGAAAAAAAGGCGGGTAGTGTTTAGTTTGACCAGAGGGTTTGACTGGGGTTTTAATATTAAAGGGGGTCCAAAAGGCAGGGGTCCAAATGGTTTGGCAGGGGTCACAATGGGGTTTTGACAAGGCCAAGGGTATTAAAGGTTTAATAAGACAAGGACCTTTTGTGTAAATTCTGAAAAACAAGGGACCAAGGCTGCCACATTTGAAAAGTTGCTCCAAGGGACCAATAGTGACAAGCTCCAATAGTACAAGGACCAAACTTGACATTTTCAAATTTCCAAGGACCATTTTTGCCAAATTTGAAACTTGAAGGACCAATTTTGTAATTTCTCAAAACTTTTGATATTTTTCACCAAAGGACTAATTTTGACAACTTATGATTTTAAAAGGACCTTTGGTGATTTTTCTTTTGAAATTAAGTGCTCAGGGACTATTTCTGACAACTTTTGAAACTTGGGGGACTGAAACTGCCAATTATGCAAACTTAGCTCATTTTTCATCTGATTTTGAACATTTTGCATCTGAAACATATAAAATGCAATTTTGGAATATTTTCAGTATTTTGATGCATTTCTGAGCATTTTTAAACGTTTTGCAGTTCAGATTTAACCAAAAATGATGAGTATTTACACACTCATCAATCCCCCACACTAAACTATTGCTAGTCCCTAGCAATCTTTTGAGAAAAACTTAATGGATTTGAATCTCTTTACCAAAAGCCATTACTTCTGGAGTAGCCAAATGTTTCAGTTCAAGTAAGAACCATGGTACACCGATAACCATGTGATTTTGAGCAAACCACCAGCTTCCAACGGATTTGATTTGTCTTTACCAGAAGCCGTTTGCTCTGGACTAGCCAACTCTTAGATAAATTATCAATATTATCTTTGGTGAGTCGATTACCAATTATGGTTTTTCCACTGCCTTTACCACAAGCCATAAACTTGCGGGCTAGCCAACTCTTCACTTTTAAGGATATGGTGAGCTGAATACCATACAATTTTGGGCAAATTGCAAGCCGTCAACGGATTTGAGATATCTTTACCAAGAGCCGTTTGCTCCTGTATTAGCCAATCCTTTTGTTTATTAGACATGGCGGACTGATAACCATAAGCTGAGTAAGTGTAAAACACTTACTCCGAAAAAAAATTTTGGCCAAAAACGGGGGAATTAGGTGGTATAATTACATGATAAAATTCGTGAGAATTCCCCCCCACACTAGAAATGAATATTGCCCTCAATATTCAAAGTACCGGTGGTTATGCCGAAACATAGAACGTAAAAGGGAAATACTACGGCCATTATTTGAAATGTTTTTTTTTTTTTTTTTTTTTTTTTTTTTTTTTTTTTTAATACAAACTTATATACAACAGCGGGGGGCAACTCCCCCACACTAAGGTGGTACACACGGGTGAAAACCCATGTTTAACTACTGTTTTTGATTACCGAGTCGCTAGCTTGACTCGACCCCGAATTAATTTGTTCATGGGGAAGCAAGTGGAAGAGACAATCTCCATCGGACTTTCACTTGAGATGTTTGGACAAACATTTGAAGCACGTGAAAGTTCCACACCGATGAGATATACATAGAACCGGCTCAAAAATGATAAATGAAAATACCGGGGTCAAAGATAGTGTCTTCATTCCCGAAGGAGTGAAGATGAAGAGAAATCACAAGATATTTGAGGAAAGGAAGAAAGATTTTGATAACAATCAAGATCCATTCTTCATCCTCAAATGTAGACATATCGGGAGGAAGGGTGAGGGTAGTATCATCAATAAGCAAACTCGTATGATAGAGTACACCTTCCTCCGAGCCAATATCATCCTCAAGATCAAAATAGAAATGATCATGTTCCGGAGGAGATATGTCATGAGAGAGTTCACCGGAGAACTCTTTATGAAGAGAATCATTCACATGAAGTGAAATTGTGAACTCTTGTTCCATTGTAGACTCATCACTATCCTCAATCTGAGTATCAAAGAGTGGATTCTCAGAAATTAAAGTGAATTCAGAGTCGAATTCAAATAGAGGATTAGTGAGAGTTGTTTTGAATGCTTCGGGAACAAAGTGATCAACATTCTCTATTGGATTGTTGGGGTGAGAAGTGAGTGAACGATCATTATAAGGGAGACTTTCAGTCTCTCCCAGATCGGCTTCGAAATCAAAGAGAACATCGCTACTTTCTGATGAAAGTAGATTGATGTGAGTGAGTTCATTGGTGAACTCCTCAAGAAAATGATCAGCATCAGATTGTGGAAGAGATGCCTCAACATACTCGATGTCTCCATATGATGCACAATCTTTGCTACAATTGGAGAAAGTTTCAAAATGATCTTTTGAACACTCAAGAGGGGAAAGAGAATCACACATATGATCAGAAGTTCCCTGTGACTCTCTCGGGATTGGGACAAGGTTCTCAACACTAGACTTTATGAATTCGTCCGATTCCTTTTCAGGAACAGTGTCAAGATGCTCGTCCCCCATGTTCAGAGAGTGAGTGGGAGCTTTGGGTGTGATAGGAGTTGTTTGAGAATGAATCTCAACTGCTGGGATATCAACTGACTGAGGGAGTTGAGAAATATTATCTTTAAAAGGATAAAAACTCTCCTCATCATCGTCATACATAGCTGCCTTAAGAAATTGGGAACGTCTTAGAGCTGCTTGCTCTAGGACTAATAATTCTTCCCTAGATTGGCGGGCCTCTCGTTCTTCGGCTAGCAATTCTCCCATGGTCTTTTCACCACTCACTTGATTCTTAAAGTTACTAATCATATCATCAAGTGTTTTCATTGCGGTTTCAAAATTTTGGGAGATTTCTTGAGACAACGGCTCAGGTGGAGTTTGAACCGTATGGTGCTGTGGAGGTTGGAAATTGTCAAACCTGTGAGAGTCATGATTGTTACAAGGAAATGGATTCCCTATTTGACAATCAGAGCTGAAATGGGGACCTCCACAGTACTCACAACAGTAAAACTGCTGAGTCTGGACTGGTGAATTATATGGATATTGGTCATAACCAAAGTTCTGAGCATTACCGGAAAACGGTTCATAGACAAACGTGTTTCCGGATTGACACTCAAATCCTTGGTGAGGACCTCCACAAAATTCACAACAGTTATGTTGATTATATGAAGATAAGTCGGGCTGTGGTGGGTAATTGGAAAAGTTTGAGGGGTCGTTAAATGAGTCCGGATTAGGATCATAATCAAATGAATTCCTCGAACCACAAAACAAACAACTCCCGTTATGAATATCATTACCACATTGTACACACGTACACCAACGACAGGGTGAACCAAAAAGAGGTTCACCACAACCGACACAAGGAATAAACGATTTCATTTGAGAGTTACGAGAAAGAATCGGTTTATTCAAAGAATCAACAAAACCAACATGGTGATCCGAATGACTATCAAGTCTCGAAGAACATTTTAAAAATCCGGAGGTGGTACAAGTGGTGTGCTCTGAGAGCTAGCAATTTCCACCACTTCCGTTATGGTCTCCGGTTCTGGTTCTTGAGAAACGTGAAGATTAGGCAAGTCATTCTTGCTAGTCATCGGTCTAAATTCTGCATGTTTGCTTTTAACCGTAAATTGTGAAAGTGTAGGATCAATTTTAGACGGCTTAGGAGCAATCGAGGGATTAGATCTTTGGATAACCGTAGGTTGGACGTATTTAGCACCTCCATTATCAGAGAGAAGTACCTGGTCCTTTGTCACCCCGGTTTCTCGTTCCATTTCCCTACGCAGAATTAATGGATCATCACGAACAACACGAATTCTTGACATTTGTGATAAAGTCTGAAGTTTTTCACCTTCGTCCTAGAATTCGTCGTAGTCGAGAGATTCCATGAGAATAGAAGAAGTTAGAATCAAATGGATAGAGGGTAAAGGGATAAAGAATCAAAAAGGGTAAGAGGGTAAAGATGAATATTTTTGGTATTTTTGAAAAACATGATGTAAAAACAAAGATTGAAAATCTTGTTGGGTTTTTGATTTTTAAGATGTTTTTGGATTTTTATAAGAAAGTATAAATACATATGGATGGTATAAACAAGGAGTGAATATTCAAATCACTAATCTGCTAAACGGAAGATAATTAGCACAGCTCCCCGGCAGCGGCGCCAAAAATTTGATTGGGTCCCAGACGGTCAAGTTTTCTCACACAAGCTAGCCACTTGTGAATGGCCAACCGTAAGTAACTTAAAACGACCCGGGGAAACACTATACTCTCCTGATCTTCATTGCATTTGTTCCCGGACTGTTTTAAGTTACTTACGGTTGGCCATTCACAAGTGGATAGCTTGTGTGAGAAAACTTGACCGTCTGGGACCCAATCAAATTTTTGGCCAAAAATTTGATTGGGTCCTAGACGGTCAAGTTTTCTCACACAAGCTAGCCACTTGTGAATGGCCAACCGTAAGTAACTTAAAACAGTCCGGGAACAAATGCAATGAAGATCAGGAGAGTATAGTGTTTCCCCGGGTCGTTATGTCCCAGCGAGCTATGCGATGAATCACCAAACGAATAGTGATCGAGAGATTTGAACGGGAAAGAGTTTTGAATTATTATAGCTACAGAAAAAGTCTATAAATTACAGGGGCTTAAATGCAAATTAAAGAAAATTAAAAAGATAAAATATATTAAATAAATGCTATCACTATTTGCAAAATGATGTTTTTGATTTTTCTTTTATAAAACTGAAATAAAAACTACGTGACGTACAAAAGAAAATGTGAAACTGAAGCAATATTAACCCTAAAAATATGAAAATGATATTTTTACAAACCTAATGATAAGAGAAAATTTATAGAAAAAGAAAATTATTTTTATTACTATTTATATAATTATTATTAATTAAAAACTATTTTTAACTATATAAATTGCTTAAAAATACAAATTTAACTAAGAAAAATCTGGAAAATATTTTTTTGACTTTTTATATTTATCTTAACCTAGGAAAAATGAAAAATTATTTTTTTGAAACTTTTCTGAATTAATTGTATTAAATGCTAATTAAAAAGGCTTAAAAACTGTTTTAAATTAAGAAAAATAGCAAACTGAAATAGAAAAATCTGAAAAATTCAGGAAAAGTCTAATTTAATATTATGAATCTAGGAAAAATATAAAAACAGGGGGTTGTGTGAAGGAATATGCAACTGCAATGTAAAGTGCTTATGAATAAGCACTTAGAATAAGCCACAAGCCACAAATAAGCACCAAACTGATACAGAAGCTATAAAATGCTAAAAGTACTTAAAAGCAACTAAATACAACTAATCTAAACCTCTTAAGTGCCCACTGCCATGATTTGATGATTTGAACACTTAAGTACCAAAACAGATTTGGGAGCTACTTTGTGGATTAAAAATAAGCACTTAGATAAGCTGGAACTAAAAACCAAAAGTGGGGACTTAAAGTAGACCTGGATGGCAACTTCTAAACCAAGGATGAGACTCAGATAAGCTCAATTGAGCTCTGTGCAAGGGCTGCACAAACCCTGTGCAGACTCAGTATTGACTGAGTCAGTGCACAGGGCATTTGTGCCCATCTTGACAAGCCATTTTGGGACTTGTAAAAAATTTGCAAAAATCTACAAAAATGACAATAAGAAACTAGACCAGCTGAAGATATTAAACCCTAAGTTTCACTTGAATTGAACTAAAAATGAGTCCATGAAAAATCACCCTAGATGGGTTCAAACTGATTTTTTTCATTTTTGACTTTTGAGCAGTTTTGGTTAAGTTGACTTAAATGAGATTTGAAACGAAATTATGAACTGAGATTGATGTAATATGATGAAATGGAACTGAATTAAGCTACTCTAATGATTTTTGAATACAAATTAAACTTTTGCTTTTTGAGAATTCTAACAGATAAGCAGTTAAGACAGTTGAAGTGTGATTTTGACTTTTGATGTTAGCAGATGCAATGTGATGACAGATATGAGTACATATGAGCTTAACAAACCTAAAGCAACAATCCTCAACCACTAATCAAACCTAAATCACAGATTATGCAGTAAATCCAAACACCCTTTAAAACACTGATATGCAATTTTTAAACTGAAAACTACCTTACTAGATTAAGCTATCACCTAATCTAGATTTGCTTAATCTGATTACACCTAAATGAGATAATCTAAACCATGAACAACCTCTGAATTAGAATGAGCTACTTATGCAGATTCAAGAAAAATATAAAATGCAAAGAGATTTGAGACTCACAACTTGTCCAGCCAAAATGCAGCTCAAACACAACCCAAACTATGCTATCCTAAGCTAATTCCAACCCAAATCCAAGCTCTGCAACACCATAAACATTTTCAATGCCTGCTTGACCAAATTTTCTTCTCAGTTGACTTTCATTGACCAAAAATCAAATATGCTTGAAACTGTTTCCCAAGCTTATCAAAAGCTATAATAAGCTTTAATAAGCTTATTTGAGATGGAAATTAAACTTTTGAAAGCTTGCAAATGAGACTTTGAAACTGAATTATACAACAGTAAACATTAAACTTGGAACTTATATAAAAACTTGGATTGATACTCAAAAGCACATTACAATGATGATTTAACTTAAGTGTGATACATAGAAACTGAAATTACAACCTTTTGATTTAAACTAAGACATTTATTTAAAAAACGACATAAAGGAAAATTTTAAAACTAACTACTCCCCTTTCTTCTTGCATCTCTTCTCTCTTTTATACCCAACTCTGCTTCTCTCCTCTTTCTGAGTGAATCCCACTTGGTTTTAGGACCATTGGATGTCTAGAGTGGATTTTGGCCATTGGATCAAAATTTGGCGGGAAAATGTTTATTTGCCAGTGGGTGTTGAGTGTTAGGGGGAGGGGTGCATTAAATGCAATTTGGAGTTTGGTGAGGTGGAGGGAACAAGGTGAGTGGGTGATGAGCTGGGGGGATGGGATGCTTGAGTGTTGCAGGGTATCAAGTGGGGAAGAAAGAAAAAAAGGCGGGTAGTGGTTAGTTTGACCAGAGGGTTTGACTGGGGTTTTAATATTAAAGGGGGTCCAAAAGTCAGGGGTCCAAATGGTTTGGCAGGGGTCACAATGGGGTTTTGACAAGGCCAAGGGTATTAAAGGTTTAATAAGACAAGGACCTTTTGTGTAAATTCTGAAAAACAAGGGACCAAGGCTGCCATATTTGCAAAGTTGCTCCAAGGGAACAATAGTGACAAGCTTCAATAGTACAAGGACCAAACTTGACATTTTCAAATTTCCAAGGACCATTTTTGCCAAATTTGAAACTTGAAGGACCAATTTTGTAATTTCTCAAAACTTTTGATATTTTTCACCAAAGGACTAATTTTGACAACTTATGATTTTAAAAAGACCTTTGGTGATTTTTCTTTTGAAATTAAGTGCTCAGGGACTATTTCTGACAACTTTTGAAACTTGGGAGACTGAAACTGCCAATTATGCAAACTTAGCTCATTTTTCATCTGATTTTGAACATTTTGCATCTGAAACATATAAAATGCAATTTTGGAATATTTTCAGTATTTTGATGCATTTCTGAGCATTTTTAAACGTTTTGCAGTTCAGATTTAACCAAAAATGATGAGTATTTACACACTCATCAGTCGTTCATGATCTCCTATCTAACTTCCTGTCGCTTGGCCTTCTTTCATCTGACTCTTTCCGTCTTTGGTACGAAATCGGTTGTCTCATTATCAAGAAACCAAAATTTTAAGGTATCACCCGAGTAAAATATGATATAACCGTGCTTGTAGTAAGTATCCACTATATGTACATCTGATGCTATTCATGTATTGATTAAAAAAAAGGCTCATTTTTTGTGCCATTTAACTACTTGGTGGAGGCAAAAAAACAAACAGGTTTGGCCGGGTAAATCAACGGGCCAAAACAGGTCTGGGTTGGAACTCGCTTATGCACTTTTTTTTTTTCCTTTTTTTCTTATTCAAATTTCATGATATAACTAAGAGTCCAAGATTTCCATACAATAAACTAATGGAAGCTATAACCCTAGCCACAAAATACTTTGTAACATTGCTGCAGCTAACAAATACAAGACGCAAAACATGTAAAGGTACATGATAGAGAACAAAAAACGGGCCTAATGTGCTTATTGTAGCTTATGACCATTATTTTACATTGATCTAAAACTTATTAGCTGGTCTGTGATTCTGACATCTAGTGGCGCGAAAGCAGAAGAATCACGTTGTTAGGGAAACAAACCCCAAACAGGATCGATTTTAGGCAATGGTTGGTTCCGTAGACGGAGAGTGAAACTTGGAGATGTTATGAGAGATAACTAGTGTTTAGATATGGATTTGAAAAGATAAAGTGAGATTAAAGGTAGTCGAAGTAAGATTTCGATTAATACGTCGTTAGGTATAAAATCCGACGAAGACATACTTCCCGTTATTGAAACGTTACTAACCGACAACGTTCACCGGAGCTCTTAACTGTAATCAACTAACATAAACGCACTTACTTCAAACAGTTAATTAACATACAAATAGTTAATTAAATAGAATTAGTGAAATAAGTTAAATAAACAACATCACATTAACTTTTAAGTTCTGAAATCAGCTCATTATTCACATAACCATAACGCGCTAACAAAACATTCACAGCAGGCAACGCTTAGTCGCTTACCGAGACACTTCACTGTAATCAACTAAATAACATAAACATACTTATTTCAAACAGTTACGTATAAATATCTAATTACAATCAACAACATCACATGAAATTTTAAGTCCATAAATCCGGGTTGCGATATTCTTTCCAATTGGGCACTTCTGAATTAAAGCTTCTCAGAGTTTCCTTTTTCAGCATCAGAAACTTGATGATATTTTCTTGCAATTCATCAGCACACTTTTTCATTAGTGGTGGAGGGAGAAACATGTCCAAGGGATCCATTTCCTTCTGTCAATCTTTCACAATATTAATGGCTTCTTCAAGGCTACAAATTCTGATTCACTTCCTTTATAGTTCATTGCATCATATTGTAACTCAGATGACTGAGGAGTTGATTTCCTGTTTAGTGTTAATAGTTTTACAGTTCCTAATGGTGTTCCATTTACAGTTTGAAGCTTTGTGCCAAACATTACATGACTTATTGCTGCTATTTCCCCTTCCTCCAGTTAAGACGACAATGCAGCCTCATCATGCCCGTAATCAACAATTATTAAAGCTCCTTTCCTACCTCTATTTGGCTCTGCACCACTCAATTATTAAGGTGGAGGTGATGTTAACTGATCTATAGTAACCGGCGTCCTATTGTCATTAGCTTCATTACTATTTCCATAACCATAGTTTTTTATTATCGACTACTTTATCATCTTCGTCCATATCTGCAGCTTTACTCCCACTCACTTCACCCTGCTCTTTATTCTCCACTGTAACAAATTTGTTTCCACTATCATCTTGTTCCATAGCATTGTCGTCTTCATCTCCGTACATAGAGAGGGAAGCACCAGTCGTTTTAGGTGGCCAACTTCACATGAATACGAACAATAAGAACTATGACCTTGGTATTTCTACCTGAAAATCATTACGTCATGACAAGTTAGAATCTGTTAGATATTGATTCATTAAAAATGAGTCTAGAACCATATTCAGTAAGTAAGTTTTGTTGTATGAAGAAATAATTACTTGTTGGAGAAAAAGAAATACCAAATAAGGACCTAAAAAAATATTTTAAAGCAGCACAAAGCTACTATCCAATCTGTCCTTCAATAGCTCAATTACTCTTTTTGCTCCATATTCCCAGTTTACAGCCAACCCATACACAACTGGAAATCCAATCTGCAATCTTGCATAAGAGCATTATATCTGTAAGTATAACATGCGGCTTAGCATGCACCTGCACATCATATCTAATAAGGTTTTGAGATACAGTTGACTTAACAAGAGTCGGCATAAATATGAACAAAATCAAAATCAACACCAACAATTTGATGGTTTCTGATGAAATTAGTTCATCAACTTTAGAAAGTCTGTTTGTTACTTCAAAATCTCAGTGAAATGTACCACTCTACGGCTGCCACCATCCACATCAACTTTGTTACCATGAACTACAAATGGGAAAAAAATTGGTCAAAAGGACTCCCTGCAATAAATTTATTAAGCCATCAGTTCATAGAACAAATTCCCAACTTCAAATCAAGCCTTATATTACGGGGTGAGTCAATATTTTTTTTCAAATTATTATAACAAAATACATGAATAAGGAATTCTTCCCTCAAGTTGCTGAGATCATCAAATGATTTATGCACATTCACATAACACTTAAGAACACAACAATCTACACCATGGTAAAAAGCAACGCCAAGGCTCTGAAACCTATCATGTCCAGCAGTATCCCAAATCTGCAAGAACAGAAGATTAAATACATATTTAAACCATAACCAACTTTGAATTATATACGCAGCTTATGCAAGGAAAAAATACGTGTTTACAAAAAGATCCAACTATTCGTGCAATATATATTTTTTTTAAATATGATGATAATACCTTGATAAAATGATAGATTTTCTTTTTATAAACTTTTGTTGCAACTGACATGACTTTATCAAAAGCAGAAGAAAGGTGTTATTTTGTAAAAGCTATTACTTTTTAAAAAATGTAGTATTCTATTGTCATTTAAAAGTATCTATAAAAATTCTAAAAGGTGAGAAAAGAAAGGAACATAACATGTTTATTCATACCTGCTATGGGCAGAATGAACCACTGAAAAGTGAACTCCATAGCCATACCTCCCAAGCTTTGGTCCATTTTTCTGAGTGTTATTTTTCAAAAAATATGAACATTTCTAAGTGTTATTTTTCATTCAATCAATCATCAGCCTTCTTCTCCAAACTCTCTAGTAAACCTATCACGCACTTCAAGATCTGACTTGCTTACAGTAGGCTGTTGTCGCGCCAACACTTTGTCAAAATCCCTTCTTGATATCGGTGGTGGAGTAATCTGATAAATACCACAATCCGGGTTTTTGTTTTGAAAATCATAAAGGTGGTTATAAAGAATATATAAATTTTCACTTAAATTTCCATACCTTTGATGCTTGCCCCTGTGTTGCTAGATCTTGCATACTGATCTCAATGGCACCCGGATGTCGGTGTCCACATGGAACCCATGTGTCGTTTGATGTTTTGACGAAGAACATAGCATCTTGCGTTTTACGTACAGGTTCAAATAAGACCTCATTTACCTATGACCAAAGAAAAGATAAGGTTTTTTACTTATGCTCAAACCTCCTAAATTTCCATATTAAATAAGTAAAGACTACTTCGGCAATCACATGGCTAATAGATTAAGTTAGATGAAAATTGTTTAGTGTGCAGATCAGAGCCGACCCATTTTGACATCTTACCCGTCTCGCCCGTTTTGCCATCCCAATAAAAAAAACTACAAAAAGAAAAACCACAAAACAAATTCCTGAACATGGACACTTACACAAACTGCAATATCTGAACCAGAAAACCCATCGGTTTTATACCCCAATTGTTCAAAGTCACGATCAGTTAGACTGTGAGGCGTATCTCCAAGGTGTACCTATTTGCAATGCATTTTCTTAATGTGTGTGTATGTGTAGATTTTCAGGTGATTATGTCGTAAAGAAAAGAAAGGTATAGCTATTAACTCTTTTTGGTTGAATCCGTCCAGGACCAGTTTGACCCGGGTTATGGAAGTACGTTTAAAGGTTTTCTTCAGCATATTCCAGGTATCATCCACAGTGTATTTAATATAAACCAATTACGTCATATCTGTGGTTGCTTATTGCAAGTACTTATTTTGAAGTAAAATGGGCAAATAAGAAGTTTTATACAGACAACCTTCAACAAATCGAAATTTTCTCTAAAAAGTCACAACCATTTTCTCTCTCCTCTAACAAACCCAACCATTTTCTCTCTAAAAATCCATCCGCCATTAAACCTCCTAAAAGTTTCTTTTCTTCACTTTTTACACTTTAATATTCAAATCTAATCTGATAAATCGATTCATTTTTTCATTCCGATCACAACGATACTATTTTCCCCAATTTTTAGCCATTAATTTTTCCAATTTTGGCGCCAAATTGGATTTTGTAATTCTGTCTCAATTCAATTCCTCTTTCGTTTTACTTGTATTCTAATTGTTCATAATCACTGTATTCAGTCATTTTTGTACCGAATTTGCAAAATGTCTTCTAATAGTCAGGGTTTGAAATGCAATGTTAGGATACCTAAGAGGTATGAGAACACTGATGTAAATAATGGGAAAAAAGTTGTTAAGAATAATAATAGTAGCAATAATGATGTTGTTAAAGAAGCTGAGGGTAAAAAGGTAGATCAAGAGGTTACAAGTCAGGATGGTGTTGAATCAGGGGAGTATATGGAATCAGAAGAGGTTAGGACTGCAGAAATGGTGAATGTTGAAGAAAGTACTCAAAAGGATGATGTAAGTGTCTCACTAACTATGGATAGTGATAAGAATACTATGGAAACTGTGATTGATATTGACAATGATAAGGAGAATACTGTTAATGCGTGTGTGGACACCAGAAGTGCATATGTTAATGTGGTAAAAGAGAATGAAATTAGGATTGATAACCACTTGATTTACATTGCTCCAAAGATCAATGAGGAAGGTATTGAAACTGTGTTGTTTGATGATGAGATTGTGCAAAAATGATGTATTAAATGGCAAACTACACTGTGTGGATACTTTGTGGGGGCAAAATATGAGTTTTAATGAACTAAGATACCATATTAGAAGAATGTGGGGGAAGTTTGGTTTTAGGGAGTTAATTGTAAATGAAAGTGGAATGAATTTGTTCAAGTTTAAGGATGTTGATGGAATGCAGTCAGTGTTAGCTAAGGGGCCTTGGATGGTAAACAACAGGCCTTTGTTTGTGATGAAGTGGAACCCTGAAATAGGCATGAAAAAGATAGAACCTAGCAAGTTACCAGTTTGGGTGAAGCTAATGTGTATTCCAATGGAAGCTTGGAGTCTAGAAGGCATCAGTGCTCTCGCTAGCAGTTTAGGGAAACCATTGATGATGGATGAGATGACAGCTAGAGTGTGTCAAAATGGTGTTGGAAGGACCGATTATGCAAGAGTTCTAGTGGAACTTGATGCAAGCAAAGCTTTGAAAACAGAGATTAAGATAGAATACACTGATAAGGAGAAGACTGTAAGAGGTATAAAGATGGTTAATGTGATGTATGACTGGACACCAGAAAGTTGTATGCATTGTAAGGTGTTTGGTCATAGCTTAGAAAAATGTACCAAGAGGCCCAGGACAATGGAGGAAATCAAGGCAAAAGCTGATGAAGAGGAACAAGCAAAAAGAATGAATGAAGTTAAAGCTACAAAGAAGGTGAAGGTAGGCAGAATATAGATGGAGGGTGGCAACAGTAGAAAAGAAATATGCAGTACAACAAAAACAATTATAGACACGAATATAGGGAGAAGAATGCAGGAATTGATAAGGGGAAGAATGTAGTCAAAACAGTGGAGAAGGGTAATGGGACAGGACAAAATGCAAGTAAACCATCAAGAAGCAAGACCAATGTTACTACTACCAAAACCCCTAATAAAAGTAGCAACCAATTTGAAGTTTTAAACTCTGTAGTGGAGGATGATAATGCTGAGTTGAGGATTCTAAAAGACAGAATGGTGGTAGATGTATTTCTTAATAAGAAGCTACAACCAACTTGTACTAAAGCAAGTAGTTGGACAAAAGATATGAGGAAGTACTTTAATGACCAATGGGAGATTGATAGGCTCAAGGAACAAGAGGAGGCAAGCAAGTATCAAGAGGATGTATTTGAAGGAAAGAATGGTATGGCTCAGACAATGGCTGTTGACAATGTCATAGGTCTGAGTAAGTCCATTTTGAATTGATTTTCTATCTGGAATAAGGGTAGTTAGGAGTCTCTATTCTGTCTTTTATGGATTTTAAAATAGTCTCATGGAATATTAGGAGTGTGAATAAACTGAAAAAACAAAAAGAAATTAGAAGAAATATAATGGAGGATAGTATTCAAGTTTGTGCTATCCTAGAAACTCACGTTAAGCCTCAAAATCTTCAAAAAGTCTATGAAAAATCTTTTGGAAGCTGGAGTTGGGTATCTAATGTAGCTCATAGTATGAATGGGTGTAGAATTCTAGTAGGATGGAATAATGCAGTGGTGGATTTAATGGTGCTGAACAGTTCAAAACAAACCATGTTATGCCTGATTGAGACCATCCCCAAAAAAGTCAAAGTATACTGCAGTTTTGTGTATGCTACTAATACCGGAAGAGAAAGGAAGGAGGCATGGAAGGAAATTATAAGAGATAAAAGTGTTACTACTGGGTGGCCATGGCTTGTTATGGGTGACTTTAATGTCACTATGAAGACTGTGGAGCATTCCAATGGTAGCTCAGTGATCAATTCAGACATGCAAGACCTTATTGATTGTGTGAATGATGCTGAATTGGAGGATTTATGTAATACTGGTTTATTTTACACATGGATTAAGTCTTCATTGAACCCTCAGAATAGTGTCCTAAAAAAGCTTGATAGGGCTATGATTAATGGTGATTTTTTAGAAGCATTTCCAAATGCTAATGCTGAGTATCTTTCTTATTTAGTTTCTGATCATAGTCCTGTAAAAGTCAGTTTTCCCCAATGCTTTAAAAAGAAGATAAAACTTTTCAGATTTGCCAATTATATTGCTAACAAAGAGGAGTTCTTGCCAACTGTGAAGAGTGAATGGAGTAAAAGGGTTCATGGATGTAGAATGTACTGCCTTGTAAAGAAAATGATGAATTTGAAGAGCAAAATGAACAAGTTGAACTGGAAAAATGGGAATTTATTTGAGAAAGTAAAGGAATGCAGAGAAAAATTAAAAAAGGCTCAGTGTGATCTTGACAACAACCCTCATTGTGAAATCTACAAAAAGTGTGAAGTGGAAGCCCTTAATGACTACAATAATGCCATTAATGATGAAGAGGAGTTCCTTTTTCAACAAGCTAATGTAAATTGGATGAGTAAAGGGGATAGGAATAATGAGTATTTTCATAAACTGCTTAAGAGTAGAAGACAAGCTAGCAGAATTTTGAGTATTTGTGATGATGTTGGGAATAGATATGAAGGAAAACTAATGGAGGAACAATTTGTTAAGCACTTCCAAAATTTTCTTGGGGCTAGAAACAATTCTAATGCTGATTGGGATTTTAATGGGGTGTTTGGCACTAAATTAAGCACTGAAGAAGCTGCGATCATGGTTAGAGAAGTGACTGACAAGGAAGTACAAATGGAAATGTTTGACATAGATGGAAATAAAGCTCCTGGTCCAGATGGTTATACATCTACTTTTTATAAAAAAGCATGGTCTGTGGTAGGAAAGGAGGTATGTATGGCAGTTAAAGAATTCTTCAAAACCGGGAAGCTATTGGGTGAAGTTAATGCTACATTGCTGTCTATGGTGCCTAAAGTCAGTAACCCTAACAAATTTTCTGATTTCAGGCCAATTGCATGTTGCAATGTGATATACAAATGTATTAGCAAGATTCTTACTGAGAGAATTAAGTTTGGTCTGCAAAAGCTTGTGAATCTAAACCAAAGTGCTTTTATACAAAGTAGAGCTATTCAAGACAATATCCTAATAACTCAAGAACTCCTTAAAGGATATGACAGAAAGAGTGGTCCTAGAAGATGCTGTATGAAAATTGACATAGCTAAGGCCTATGATACTGTGGACTAGAAGTTTCTTAAGCAAATTATGTCACACTTTGGCTTTCATGAGAAGATGATTAGATGGATAATGGTCTGCGTTTCAACTGCAAAATTCTCTGTGTGTATCAATGGTGAAAGAAGAGGTTACTTTGCTAGTGGCAGGGGTCTAAGGCAGGGTGATCCTATATCACCTTACCTTTTCACACTTGTGATGGAAGTGTTTACTCTCTTGATGGCCAAGAATGTACAGCAAAATGGGAATTTCAAATATCATATGGGCTGCAAGGAACTAAAGTTAACTCATCTGTGTTTTGCAGATGATTTACTTGTGGTATGTAATGGCGATTTGGAATCTGTGAAAGTAGTGAAGGAATCTCTGGTAGAATTCAGCAATTTGTCAGGGTTACTTCCTAATATGGCCAAAAGTAGTGTCTTTTTTGGCAATGTTAAAGAAGAAGTGATTAGGAGTATTCTTCAAATCCTCCCTTTCAAAGTTGGTAAACTACCCATGAAGTATCTGGGAGTAAAAGAATGTAAGCAACTGGTGGATAAAGTTAAAAATAGGGTTGATGATTGGAAAAATAAATGCCTCTCTTATGCTGGAAGACTACAATTAATAGCATCTGTCTTATCTACTCTTAATGTGTATTGGGCTGCTGTATTTCTACTACCAAAGACCACTGTGAAAGATATTGACAAAGTTCTTAAAGGTTTCCTCTGGTGCAAAGGTGAATTAAAGAGAGGGAAGGCCAAGGTAGCTTGGAAGGATGTGTGCAGACCTAAAAGCCAGGGTGGTCTAGGATTAAGGCTATTAAGTGATTGGAATGTAGCCTCAATGATTAAAAATCTTTGGAATATAGCTTCTGGGAAAGAAACTCTATAGGTAAGGTGGGTTCATGCTGTAAAACTTAAGGGGAGAAGTATTTGGCAAGTGCATAAAGAATATAATGATAGCTGGTTATGGAGAACTTTACTGGATTTAAGGCACATGGTAAGAACAAATATTTGTAAAGTGATTGGAAATGGGGAACAGACTAACATGTTGTATGATCAATGGAGCAATGTGGGCATACTGGGTGACATTATTTCTACTAGAAGTATCCACAATGCAAGACTCTCTGAGAATGTGACAGTTTGTGAAATGATTGACAACAACAAATGGAGATGGCCTGATGATTGGATGGCACAATATATTGTTTTAGCTAGTTTGGAAGTCCCAAAGTTAAATGTTCAAAGGCAAGATATCTCTATGTGGAAGGGTGTTGATGGAAGCCTAACTGAATTTTCTTGTAGAATAGCATGGGAGCAAATGAGTCAACAAGGTACTAAAGTCAGTTGGAACAAAGTAGTGTGGTTTTCTCAGTGCAATCCTAGGATGGCATTTATTCTGTGGATGGCTATAAAAGGCAGACTACAAACTCAAGACAGGATTATGAAATGGAACAATGATCCCAATATGAAATGCCCCCTCTGCAAAATGGTGAATGACTCTCACAGTCACTTGTTTTTTGAATGTGAATACTCAAAGTCAATATGGGTTGATCTCAAAGCAAAAATGGAGAGTAGCTAGATGTCTAATTCCTGGGATACTTTGATTGAGCAGTACAAAAGCGATCCTTGTAACAACTCTATTGGAAGTGTTTTAAAGAGAATTGGCTTGGCTACTGTGGTGTATCACATTTGGAAGGAGAGAAATGCCAGACTTTTCACTGGAGTTGAAATTGATAAAAGAAGCTTATTGAAGATCATAGATGGTAATATAAATCTGCAACTAAGATGTTTAAAAGTCAAAAAATCAGTCCATGTGATGAGAATAGCACAAAAGTGGAATGTGAAGATGAATTTTGCAAAGAAATAGTTGCAGTCCAATGGAACGGAACCCTTAAGGGGTGCTTGGGTCAAGGAATTTGAAGCAAATCTATATCCTTAATGGTATGTCTGAGGGCCTTGTATCTTGTGGCTGAGGAAAGGGTGTTTGGATATCCATTTTTTCTCACATTAAGGGTGCTGGTGTAGCAACTAATTGTGAGTCTTATGCTCTGTCCTAAATAGTTTAGTACACAGTCACATAAAGTAGGTTTCCAAAAACAATGGTGGAGTGCCAACCTGATGATGCCCAGTCTTAGTTCTTTTAGGAGTGGGTTGGGAGATCTATAGAATGGGAAATGTAGTCAAGGTGGGATGTATCCTTGGGCAACTCTATGCATATTGAGTGATGCCTCTTATGGGAAATGTAGCTCTTTGCATTTTGAGACCCAATGGAACAGGAGTTTTGATTCTTTCTTTGATGATGCCCCGGATAAGAGCCTCTGGTTTTCTTTGTATGGGCTATAAAGGAGATCAGGTAGGGTGTTTGTCTAGTGGAAATGTAGTCAAGGATTGAATATTTCTCCATGGTTGCCTAGGTGATAGCATATGAGTATGCTATATCTAGAAGAATTGTGAACTTTGAATCAGTTGTATATCCTGAAATAGAAGAAGTATTGTATAGCTTACTTTGTTTTTGTATGAGCCATATGAGCATGTTCATATTAGCCGGATGGAATGTTGTTTGTAATTTGCTGATTTATCAATACAAGTTCACAGTTTCAGGAAAAAAAAAGTTTTATACAGACACTTAAAACTGCTTTAGACTTTAATAAATAATCCTAAACACCTTCTAAATCTGCTCATGGAGTACTTTTGATAGCAATAAGAAGTTTTGAGTGTTTGGATAGCATCGCTTATCTGCTTATTGCATCTCTACACAACAAATAACTCACCTTTGAGCAGGTACCACGGTGAACATTGCAAACGGGGTAATCATGTGGGCAGCAAATGTAGTGGTCATCACAGCAAGATGCACCTTCCAATGGGCAGCATGCTCAAGCAAAACAGTAGCCATAGTACTCATAGATACAACAGCAAGTGGTGGCTTCAGGGCATGTGTTATACTCGTCACAAACCACTTTAGGTGTGACCGGCGGGCGGGTTCGCTTCCTAATAATATTAATAATAATAGTTGGACGTAAAGGAATAATAAAAACCACATTAAATAAAAAAAACATACAATTAGACAAATAATTATAATAACAAAACCGTCGGTTTTATTAAAAATAAAATGTTGCATATAGAAAACAATGTGATTCTACATCATCCCTTGTCTTTCGCCCTACCAAGTACATTAGTGATAGTTAACTTGGGCCGACACCAAGGTGCGTATAGGATTTAAAGCTGCTTGTTCGGATGATGTGACAACTCGTAATTTCAGGTCATTTGGCAAACTTTGAAAAATTCACTATTCATCTCGGGAATTTACTATTCACTGGTTACTATTCAAAATTTTACTATTTATCGTTTTTGAAGTCGATTTGATATTTTGAAAGGGTATTTCAAAATTTTACTATTCACGAAACACTATTCATTCCCGGAGAAAATCACAATTCATGAGTCACTATTCATTATTTTACGTAAACTAGGTTTACGAGTATCAAATACGCGTAACCTGGAGGGTTAAGCTGCGTATTCATGGAATATCATCAAGGACATTTCATATAGACTAGGTTTAGTCTACATATCATTAGCATCGTTATCATCATATTAGTTCATGCATGGTTTTGCATATTTCATTAAACGTTTATTTCCTAATAAATAAACGTTATCGCGTAATCATTATTTTGAACATTTGATCCGACACTTCCAAAAATAATCCTAATATATTTCTATACTCATATTAAGATTATAAAAATAATATTATTAGTTTACCCGGTATTTTAAATTTATTTGGTATATAAATTGTTATATTTATATAGTTACGACGATTTTCATAAAAACGACACGATAATTATTATTTCACTCAAATTTTGTAAGGAATGTATTTTTATAATTTTTATGACTTCAATATATTTTATTTTGATCCGTTAAAATTTATTTTTAGTTTACGCTACCCTAAATGTTCAAATATATACCTAATTACTAAACTAAACTTACAAATACACATTATACTACATCTAAATATTAAATTAAAAAAAATGTGTGCTAGCTTTCTACTAACACCCTTGTCGACAAGAGTGACTCACACCATCCTTTGTATAAAAAATATCTAAATATCTTTTATACTTATATTGTTTTATATTATAACACAACACATAGATCATAATAATCACTAAGTGTAAAAACCATTTCTCTCTTCCTCATTTGCTAAGAACCGGCAACCACAAGGATCAAGAAGGGATTCACCAAAAATTTTCAAGTCAAGTTCTATACAATCTAGACACACTCTTGATTAAGGTTGTGAAATAAAAACCTTGGGTGTTTAGGAATAAACCTTGGTTCATAAACCTCATCAAGTAATTAGTAAGCATTTCATACTTATCATCATCTTTCATATTCATTTTTATGTTCATTTTTATCATGCTCAAGTAAAACATGCAAGTTATGTGATGTCTATACCACTTAAATTGTTTATAAGCACTATAAGTTTATATATGTTATCCTATAATAATCCCTTGTAACATATCATGTTTGATGATGTCTAGGAAACCATGACACCATAAGAAGGTGTATGGTAGGTTTAGAATAGCTTTGGCGTTGGTTTGAAGTGGTTAGAATAAGTTTTGCGCGAGAAAAACTCATTTCGACAACTAATTATAAGGGTCTGATCATTTCTGGGACATCTGGAAATTTTGACAGTTTGTAAAATATTTTGGGCTAGATATTTAGAAAATACACTTTATAAAGAAAACGTGGCCGCTTGAACGGGTTAAAACGGAGTTATAACGAAGAAGTTATGCCATTTTCAAGTTTGACGACGAAACTATTATTTCAGAAAATTTCAGCATGTTACTTCCACTTTTTACGAGTCAAAAATGAGGCTTAAGCGTTATGAAATGTGTCGATTTTATCAAAAATATAAAAGTTTACTTTGATACGAAGCTAAGAACAAAATTTGGAGAACAAATATTTTGGAGAACAAAAGTTGGAGAACTAATTTGGAGTACTTTCTCTTATAAAATGATGTCTTCTAGTAGAAGTAAGTTCGCCTAGCATATTTTCCAAAATGTCCAACCGTTCGTCGAGCGGAGTTGTAACAAATAAAATACGGTCACTTAAACTTTGCCGAAAACCACCCTTAAACGATATTTTGGACAAAAGTACCATACCTTACCTATATTTTTCTCCGTGATCGAGACCTCTAGGATGGAAACTTAAATGCTAAAACTTTGATATAATGATACAAGCTTTCCAAAACCGTTGAGTTCGTTTCCTAACACTCGACGTGCACCATTTTACGACTAGCTTTTCATGGGTACTTAGTCACTTTCATGAAAATTTTCAATGACATTACTTTACGACAAAAAGTTATAATTTCATAATAAATCACTAAATGATTATCGTAGGATATCATTTCAACGTAAATACATGTAAAGTAATTTAAAAATGGTCAAGACGTTATACGATTATTTTTCGACGATAAGTATTATTTTCAAAAATTCACAAGTGGTATAGATATCATACGAATTGCATGCATAACATTACATCATGACTTATTATATATCATATCATTCATAATAGGTCGCAGTTAGAGATTGCGCATCATTTCAGTGTACTCACTTTTTTCATCGCATCATTGTACCAAGTGAGTTCATAGCCCCACTTTCTATTACTTAATTGTTTTACAAACTCTTGGGGGAGACACATGCTCAACTATTTTTAATCGAACACAAATGCTTTGAACTGTATGCTATATCCAAATGTTTTATTGTCACTAAGTAACCAATTGCCATGTTTGAAGTCCCTACATCATGCACCATTAGTCACTTGCGAGTGAGCGCGAATATTGTGAATATGCCTATTGGAATTAACACCCCTGTTCTTATTGACCCAGTTAGGGGAAATCGAACGCACTATATTTGAATCATTAAGGTAAATTGGCAAGTTTACCATATTAGGGCTGCGATAAAACGATTTTTACCAATTTCTATTGGTACGAGGTTTACGCTTTGGTTGTCATGAACTTAGTGAAATAAATGCTATTTTGTTTTCAACGATGAGTGTGAAACAACGTAACTCACACTACGAATATTATGTTCAAACGAATTAATTAAACCTATGGATTTCACTCAACCTTTGTGTTGACTGTTTTAAGCATGTTTTATCTCAGGTATCTAAGGCATACACTTCATGGCATGCATGTGGACACATCATAGAGTCGCGGTGACGACGCGTCTCACTTGGGTTTTATGAACTTTAAAACATCGTTTGAATTGTAACAAACTTATTTCCGCACAAGTTGATTTTCAATTGGGACCTATACTTTGTAAACTCTGATTATTTTATTAAATCAAACGATGTATTTTTCAAACGACACTTTAGGTCGTTCAATATAACTGTGATTGTGATGCTATGACAGTCAATCCCCAGGAATTCCATTCCGCTGCAAAACAGGTAATTTGGGGGTGTGACGAATGGAATTCCTGGGGATTGACTGTCATAGCATCACAATCACAGTTATATTGAACGACCTAAAGTGTCGTTTGGAAAAGACATCGTTTGATTTAATAAAATAATCAGAGTTTACAAAGTATAGGTCCCAAATGAAAATCAACTTGTGCGGAAATAAGTTTGTTAAAATCAAACGATGTTTTTAAAGTGTATAAATCCCATGAGAGACACGTCGTCACCACGACTCTATAATAAGTCCACACGCATGCCATGAAGTGTATGCCTTAGATACCTGAGATAAAACTTGCTTAAAACAGTCAACACAAAGGTTGAGTGAAATCCATAGGTTTAATTAATTCGTTTGACACAATATTCGTAGTGTGAGTTACGTTATTTCACACTCATCGTTGAAAACAAAACAGCATGTTATTTCCACTTTTTACGAGTTAAAAATGAGGCTTAAGCGTTATAAAATGTGTCGATTTATCAAAAATATATAAGTTAATTTGATACAACCATTTGGAGAACAAATCTTTTGGAGAACAAACATTTGGAGAACAATATGCATGCCATGAAGTGTATGCCTTAGATACCTGAGATAAAACATGCTTAAAACAGTCAACACAAAGGTTGAGTGAAATCCATAGGTTTAATTAATTCGTTTGAACACAATATTCGTAGTGTGAGTTACGTTGTTTCACACTCATCGTTGAAAACAAAATAGCATTTATTTCACTAAGTTCATGACAACCAAAGCGTAAACCTCGTACCAATAGAAATTGGTAAAAATCGTTTCATCGCAGCCCTAATATGGTAAACTTGCCAATTTACCTTACTAATTCAAATATAGTGCGTTCGATTTCCCCTAGCTGGGTCAATAAGAACGGGAGTGTTAATTCCAATAGGCCTATTCACAATATTCGCGCTCACTCGCAAGTGACTAATGGTGCATGATGTAGGGACTTCAAACATGGCAATAGAATACTTAGAGACAATAAAGCATTTTGATATAATGTACAGTTCAAAGCATTTGTGTTCGATTAAAAATATAGCATGTATCTCCCCCAAGAGTTTGTAAAACCATTAAGTAATAGAAAGTGGGGCTATGAACTCATTTGGTACAATGATGCGATGACAAAAGTGAGTACACTAAAATGATGCGCAATCTCTAATTGCGACTGATGAGTGTCTAAATACTCATCATTTTTGTACCATTTAAACTGCAAAAACATCTGAAAACACTCAGAAAGGCATCAAAATGATAAAAATATCACAAATAAGTGTTTTATGTGTTTTAAATGCAAAAATATCAAAATCTGGTGAAAAACGTATCAAGTTTGCATAATTGGCAGTTTTAGTCCCCCAAGTTTCAAAAGTTGTCAAAAACAGTCCCTGGTAAATCAAAATAAAGAAAAATATCATTTCAAGTCCCTAGGGATTCATGAGTTGTCAAAATTGGTCCTTGAGATTTAAAATTGCAAAATTACAACTTAGGTCCCTAAACTTTCAAAAATGACAAGTTTGGTCCTTGAATATTGGAGATTGTCAAGTTTGGCCCTTGGATTATAATTTCAGAATGTACATGATTGGCCCCTGGAAAATCAGAATTGGCAGCAATGGTCCCTCAAGTTTGGAAGAATTGCACAAATGGTCCTTGTAATAATAAACAAACCTTGGCCCTGTCAAAACTGCCTTTGGACCCCCTGCCAATATACACCATGACCCCCCTGTTTTGACCCCTCTTTAATATTAAACCCCTGGTCAAACACCCCGATCAAACCTCCTTTTCCCTCCCACCTTTCTTCCTCACCACTTGCCTGCAAACACTCACCCATCACCTCTCCCCTCAGACCTTATCCCTTCAATCCTCCTCCTCATCATCACACCTACCTTATCCTTACCCTCCACCTCCCCCAGTTGCAATTTCACAGAACCCCTGTTGCTATATCTCTTTCCCACCAAAATTGCATCAAATGGCCAATATGCACTCAACTGATCCAATGGCCAAGATTAAAGGTGGGATTTGCTCAGAAGTCAAGTGGAAGCAGTTTTGATGTATAAAAAGAAGAAGAGAAGCAAGAGAAGAGTAGTACTTAGTTTTAAAAATTTCATATATATCGTTTTTATTACCAATGTATTAATGCAACTCTAAAATTGTTGTTTCTAGTTTCTATGCACTGAACTTAAGTCACTTAATCATTTGTAATCCATTTCGAGTTCTAATCAAAAGTTTATCCAAGTATTTTGTTTTCAAGTTTTCTTTTACTTATGCAATCTTTAATCACCTAAAATCCAGGCTTCAATAAGCTTCATTATCATTCAAATAAGCTTACTTAAGCTTATTATAGCTTTTAGTAAGCTCAAGAAACAGATTCAATCAAAATTGGTGGTTGGTCAACAAAAGTCAAATTGTGAAGACATTGTGTTCAAGCAGTTATGAAATTGGAAATGGGTTGATGCAGTGCTAATTTGTGGTTGGATTTGAGTAAGTTTAGTATAGTTTGGGTTCTGTTTAAACTGCAAAATAAGCTGGGACACTTGTGAGTTTTTTTATCTTCTTTCCATTTCTAATTCAGTTTATTTAATCTGCTTGTGTTTGAATATGTGGTTAGGATTAGCTGTATCTGTCCATTAAGCTGTTAATAGAGTACATTGATTCAGTTTCAGTGTAAGCTTAAGCTAATTCAGTAGGTGGACTAGTTAAAAGTTCAAATCAGTTAGTTAAGTGGTGTTTGGATCATAAGGCCAAACTGAGATTAAGGCTAGTACAGTGGTTAGCATTAGTTGTTTTAGTCTTACTGAGGTGAGATAGAGTCATTTTGATCATTCATCTGCACCATAGAATAGCCAAAGTCAAAGATCACCATGAATCTGTCATAATTTCATGTCTGTTGGAATTTTCAGATATCAAAGGCTTGATTTGTGTTCAAAAATCATAGATATAGCTTGCATTAGTTTCATTTCATCATAAAACATCATATTCAGTTGGCAAATTAAGATCAAAGTTCATTAAAGTCAAAATTGCAAAACTGTCAAAAGTCAAAAACATTTGAAAACCTCAGTTTTCACTCAACTTGGGTGATTTTTAATTAATTCACTAGTGGGTCAATTCAAGTGAGATTTTGGATTACTCAAGATCAGTTGGTCAAGTTGCTTAAAATGATTTTTGGGAAATTTTTGGAATTTTTCTTAAGCTCTAAATAAGCTGTTCAATAAAGCCTCATATGCCCTGTGACAGGGCATAGTCACTAGTGTAGTTTTCATAGGTTCTTGCAGAGCTTGTCAAAAGCTCATAAGAGCTTGTCCAGGGCTCACATTTGGTTTACAAGCACCTTTCCAGGTCTAGTTTGGGTTTCTTAAATTGGATTTTGGTTTCTTGCTTATCCAGTAGCTTATTTTTAAGCCACAAAGTAGTGGCTAAAACTGTTTTTGGCACTTAAGCTCAAATCATCAAATCTTAGTAGCTTGTACTTTAGAGGTTTAGGCCAGTTGTAACTAGTTTCTTTTAAGTAGTTGTAGCATATTATAGCTTCTTCTTTCAGTTTGGTAGCTTATTGTGCTCATTTGCTTAATTCAAGTGCTTATTTATAAGCACTTGCACTGCAGTTTCATATTCCTTCACATAAGCCACTGTTTTTATATTTTTCATAAATTCATAATATTAATTTAGACTTTTCCTGAATTTTTCATATTTTTCTAGCACTGATTGCTATTTTTCTTCATTTAAAACAGTTTTTAGGCATTTTTAATTAGCTTTTAATACAATTAAATCAGAAAAGTTTCAAAAAAATAATTTTTCAATTTATCTAGGTTAAGATAAATATAAAAATCAAAAAAATAATTTTTCCAGATTTTTCATAGTTTAATTTGTAATTTTTAGCAATTTAATTAGTTTTAAATAGTTTTTAATTCATAGAAAATAGAAAAATAATCAGAAAAATACAAAATTAGTTTTGAAAATTCTCTTTAGCTATTTTAGATTTTTTCAAGTCATAATTTCATTTTTCTAGCTTTATTTCATATTTTCTTATATTTTAGGGTATTATTAAATAGGTAAAATTAGTTTTTAATTAATAATAATTAATTAAATAGTTATAAAAATAATTTTCTTTTTCTAAAAATTTTCTCTTATCATTAGGTTTATAAAAATGTCATTTTTATATTTTTAGGATTAATACTGTTTCAGTTTCACATTTTCTTTTGTACGTTACGTAGTTTTTAATTTAATTTTATAAAAGAAAAATCAAAAACATTAGATTTTAAAAATAGTGATAGCGTTTATTTAATAGAATTTATCTTTTTAATTTTCTTTAATTTGCATTTAAGCCCCTGTAATTTATAAACTTTTTCTTTAGGTATAATCGATCATATCTCTTTTCCCGTTCAAATTCTCTCGATCACTATACGTTTGGTAATTCATCGCACAGCTCGTTGGGACATAACGACCTGGGGAAACACTATACTCCTCTAGATCTTCATTGCATTTGGTTCCAGATTGTTTGAAGTTTGTTACGGTTGACCATTCACAAGTGGTCAGCTTGTGTGACAAAACTTGACCGTCTAGGAACGAATCAAATTTTGGCGCCGCTGCCGGGGAGCTGTGCTAATTATCTTCCGTTTAGCAGATTAGTGATTTGAATATTCACTCTTTGTTCATACCATCTATCTATATCTATACATATTTTCTTATAAAAAAAAATCCAAAAACCCAAAAACATCTTAAAACGTATAAAACACAAAAATATTTTCCTTTTGTTTCTATATATATATCAAAGATAAAAATACAAAAAGATTTGTCGTTTTCTTTGTTTAATAATAACAACATAAAAAATTACCACCGCAAACCAAGGCAGTGTACTACCTAACTGGGGGTACGACCATAATAAGTTCCCGAACCAAAGATTAAAACTTGCCTTTGTGTCCTTGTGAGTGGTGTACCTTTTTCAAAGAAGCCATTCATCTTGTGATTATTGGTTTAAGTTCACTGTTGTTTTGCCTCGATATTGTTTTAATTGGATTTGTTGTTATATATCTACTTTCCAAAACCATAAAACCCAAAAAGATTCTTTTTACCCCATTTTCATAATTCCTTTCATAATTCCCTTCCTTAACTCTGAGATCTCTTAGAGTTAACTCTAGTGTATGCGCACTCGCTCTTCTAGATCTGTAAGCCCATTTCGTGAGCTTGTCAGGATTCCAAGAAGGCGTGCCCGTAGACTTTCTGCCCCATCAGTCGGATCTGAGATCCGGACTGCTCACACTACTTCCACTATCATGGCGGAAGAACGTCCTATGTGTGAGCTTCTCTAGGCACCCATCGACGGGTATGGAGATGCTATTGTTATCCCAGCCATTGTGGCTGAAAATTTTGAACTCAAAACCGGGTTACTGAATCTTGTAACCTCAAGTCAATTCTATGGTTTTGAGCGGGATGATCCTCATGCTCATATTCGATGGTTTAACAAGATTGCATATACCATCAAATACAAGAATGTCCCCACAGATGCTGTCAAGCTTCTTCTGTTCCCATTTTCCCTTGAGGGGCAAGCCCGGATTTGGCTTGAAAAACAACCCCCTAAATCAATCGAAACATGTGAAGACCTGGTGAAGAAATTTGTTAACGAGTTCTATCCAACTTCTAAAACCACGAGTCTTAAAAATGAAATCATCAGCTTCACACAAAAGTTTGATGAACCCTTCAGTGAATCGTGGGATCGTTTTAAGGAATTTCTCCGCAAATGTCCTCACCACGGTTTCTCCGAGTTGATGCAACTCGATACTTTCTATAATGGAGTGAGTCAATCTGATCAAGATTCTCTCAATTCCTCCGCTGGAGGAAATTTCTTGAGCAAAACTGTAAAAGAAGCTTTAGCGATCATTGAAAACAAGTCTAAAGTCCGAACTGCACGAAGCAAGCCGGTTGTTTCCCAAGTCAGTGTTGGTCCTTCTACTTCATCGCACGTGATTCAATCTAGCACCGATGCTAAGATTGACAAACTCACGGAAGCAATTCAAGCTTTGGTTCTCTCCAACCAAAAGAAAGTTTCTTTTCCACAAACTTCACCTCCTGCTGAAGTTAAGAAAGTGGAAGTCTGTGTTACTTGCGGTGGCCCCCATGCCTATTACAATTGTATGGCCACCGATGGTAACCCTTTTGAAGCAAACGCTGTGGGCGGGATTTCTAATTCAGGAGGCAACCAATACCGTGCTCCTATAGACCCGAACCACCGTCCTAACCACTACCCTGGACCACCCGGTTTCAACCAAAACCAAAACCGTAATCAAAATCAGAATAGAACGAACCATAGTTTTCAAAACCAAGGTAACTTTAATCAAAACAACGGTTTTCAAAATCAAAGTCAAAACTTCCAACACCAAGGAAATTTTAATAGAAACCAAGGTCAGGGAAATTTCAACCCTGGGTATTTTCATGGCGATAATCAAGGAAATTTCCAAAATCAAGGCCCTAATCCAAATAATAGGGGCCAGAATTTTCCTACACAAGATCAAGCCATTGTTCCAACTGGACCATCATCTGATGAGTTGCTGAAGCAATTCATGAAATCCCAAGAGGAAATGAATAGGTTGTTGGTTAGCCATTTTTCTGACATTAAGAAGTCTTTAAATGATCGACCCTCGGGCTCAGGTACTTTACCTAGCAACACGATCGCTAATCCGAGGGGCGATGCAAAGGCGATCACAACCAGAAGTGGTGCTTCGTATGATGGACCCGCTATTCCTACTACCTCTTCTTCTTCTCTCCCGAAGGTAGTGGAAAGTGAACCTGAGGCGACAAAGGACAAGGAACTTCCTACTAATAACGGAGGTACCAGCAATGTCCATCCTCAGGTTGTCCCGAAACCCAAAACCAAACCTGGAGTTGTTTTTGAACCTCCAGTTGAAAACCCCAAATCCAAAACTTCTATTCCTTACTCATCACGTTTAAATGAGCAAAAGCTCCGCGAAAAAGCCAGTCATCAAATGGAAAAAAATTTTCAAATTTTCCAAGAACTTCATTTTGACATAAGCTTTGCGGATGCTATCATGCTGATGCCCAAGTTTGCATCAACTCTCAAACACATGTTAAGCAACAAGGAAAAACTGTTTGAAATGGCTAAAACTCCTTTGAACGAGAACTGCTCAGCAGTTCTGTTAAAGAAGCTTCCCGAGAAGCTTGGAGATCCTGGAAAATTTCTTCTTCCTTGTGTTTTTCCAGGAATGATTGAATGCTTTGCCCTTGCCGATCTTGGTGCAAGCATCAATCTGATGCCTTATTCAGTATGGAAGAAACTTTCTCTTCCAGAACTTGTTCCTACCTGCATGACTCTTGAGCTTGCAGATCGTTCTATATCGCGTCCTCTTGGCATCGCCGAGGATGTATTCGTGAAAGTAGGAAAGTTCCATTTTCCAGCTGACTTTGTGGTTGTTGATTTCGATGCCGATCCTCGGGTTCCCCTCATTGTTGGACGAGGATTCCTGAGAACGGGCCGTGCTCTCATTGATGTATTTGAGCAAGAAATCACGTTACGTGTGGGTAATGAAGCTGTCACCTTTAACCTTGATCAAACTTCGAGGTACTCCTCAAATTATGATGCCAAATCGGTTAATCGAATCGATTTAATTGATATTGCTTCAGAGGAGTACTCTCAAGAGTTTCTTGGTTATTTTCATAATTCTGTGAGTGGGGATTCCACCACATCTTCTCAACCAATCATTGCCGACTCTTCCCCCTCTCTCACTCCGTTTGAGGGAGGTGACTTCTTTCTGGAAGAGATCGATGAGTTTCTTGCTATTGATGAATCAATTCCGCCGGGAATTGATGGTGTTTATGATTCGGAGGGGGATATCCTTTATCTTGAGCAATTGTTAAATGAAGACCCATTACCTTCACTCCCTCCGAAAGAGATCACGATTGAGGAAATCAAATCAGTACAAACATCTACTGAAGAATTTCCCGAGGTTGAACTTAAGGACCTACCTCCTCATCTCGAGTATGCATTCTTGGAGGGTGATGATAAATTACCCGTCATAATTGCTAAAGACTTAACTAAGGAGGAGAAAACTGCTCTCATAAAGGTCTTGAAGTCACACAAGCAAGAAATTGCTTGGAAACTCTCCGACATTAAGGGTATCAACCCTGAATTTTGTACTCACAAAATCTTAATGGAGGATGACTTCAAACCAGCAGTCCAACATCAGAGAAGGGTGAATCCTAAGATTCATGAGGTTATCAAACAAGAGGTTCTCAAACTTCTTGATGCCGGTTTAATTTACCCGATCTCTGATAGTCCTTGGGTCAGTCCCATTCACTGTGTTCCAAAAAAGGGTGGCATTACTGTTGTCACAAATGAAGAAAACGAGTTAATTCCAACTCGATTGGTTACGGGATGGCGTGTGTGTATTGACTATCGCAAGTTAAACGAAGCCACCCGTAAAGACCATTTTCCTCTACCCTTCATGGATCAGATGCTTGAGAGATTAGCAGGGAACGAATACTATTGTTTCCTTGATGGTTTCTCGGGTTATTTTCAGATCCCCATTGATCCGCTGGATCAAGAAAAGACCACATTCACCTGCCCATACGGAACTTTTGCCTACAGACGTATGCCTTTTGGCCTATGTAACGCTCCTGGCACGTTCCAACGATGTATGATGGCAATTTTCCACGACATGATCGGGGAAACAATGGAGGTGTTTATGGATGACTTCTCGGTCATTGGGGACTCATTTCAGACATGTCTCTCCCATTTAGATAAAATGCTAAAACGGTGTGAAGACACCAATCTTTGTCTAAATTGGGAGAAGAGCCACTTTATGGTCAAAGAAGGCATAGTCCTTGGCCATAAGATTTCCAAAAACGGGATTGAGGTAGATAGAGCAAAAGTTGATGTTATTGCTAAATTGCCTCATCCTACTACCGTCAAAGGTATTAGGAGTTTTCTTGGTCATGCCGGGTTTTATCGCAGATTCATACAAGATTTTTCTAAAATCGCTCGGCCTATGACCCATCTTCTTGAAAAAGATGCTCCTTTTATCTTCTCACCTGAGTGCATCGAAGCTTTTGAAACATTAAAGAAAAAGCTTACGGAAGCACCCATTCTAGTTGCCCCCGACTGGGATTTACCCTTTGAACTCATGTGCGATGCAAGTGATTTTGCTATCGGTGCAGTCTTGGGGCAACGAAAAACCAAGCATTTTCAGCCTATCCACTACGCAAGTAAGACTATGACTGAAGCTCAAACCCATTACACCACTACAGAAAAAGAATTATTAGTTGTGGTATATGCGTTTGAAAAGTTTCGGCCATACCTTATCTTGACCAAATGCGTGGTGTATACGGATCACTCGGCTCTCAAATATCTCTTTGCAAAACAAGATGCAAAGCCGAGATTGCTCCGTTGGGTTCTCCTCCTACAAGAATTTGATATCATTATACGTGATAAAAAAGGAGCTGAGAACCTGGCTGCTGATCATCTATCCCGTCTAGAAAACCCTCACCAGGATGTGTGATTCCTCCCGGACCACCTTCTTTTATTTCTCCGTCACACTTATCAACCGCTTGCGAACGGTCAACCGTAACAGATGATAAAAGGGCGACAGCCCGGGAGAAATTTGCAAGTTTACCAAGGATTAAAATAACCTTGGATCGTTTATGTCCTTGTGAGGCGTGATATCCTGAATACAACGACTGTGTAATAAAATGATATGATCAAGAATGTGCAAAAACAGGAATCTGATTGACTAACACTAGGAATGTGAATAGTAATAGCTCTGTCACAGCTATGTCGTTAAAAACGTACAATCAGAAACCTAAAAACGTAAAAGATATACAAACGTACGTTACTAAAACGTAAACGTTTAAAAACAAAACGACTATAACTATAATAGAGATTTGCATGTCTAGGCGACTTAAATGCAAATTAAATAAAATTAAAATATTTAACTATAATTTACAAGTTTATATAAAAGTTAAGAAAACTAAAAACTAAAACATATATGTATACATAATAATTACATAAATGTAACAAAAATAAAATAAGAAAAGGATAATAATTAATTATACTAAGAAATTAAAACTATAAAAATTTGAATTCATTTTAATTCTATTTTTACAATTGTTTAACCGATTAAAATCTAAAAACGTACGTTTACTGAATATTACGTAAACGTGCAAAATAAAAACGTGAATTCAGTCCAATACAACTCCCACAAATGTGAAATTTATATTTTTAGAATCCTAAAAAGATAAGAAAATTATTAGAAAATAAAAATAAATTTTTACACTATTAAATTAATTAATATAAATTAAAAATGAATTAAATGTATTAAAAATGAATTAAATAATAAGAAAATCTAAAATTAACTTAAATAAATGAAATAAAGAATTTGAAAAATCTAAAATATAATAAAATGAATTTAGAAACTGAAAAAGTATTTTTTACATAATTATTCTATTTATTATTAATTATTAACTATTAAAAAGTATTAAAAACTAATATTTAATTATTAAAAATACTAAACAGTAAAAGAAAAATCTCAAACTTTTTACAAAATTCTAAAATAAATATAAGAAGCTAGGAAAAATATAAAATTGATAGCTTATGTGCAAAAATAAGCTAATGGGCAAAAGCTCCAAAAGAGAAGCTATTACTTAAGCTTGAAAAGAAGTTCTTTTTGTTTTTTTCTGTTTTCTGGACTAAAATAGTACTGATATTAGACATATTAGATGAAAATGAAACTATACAAACCAAGAAATAAGCAAAGCATGAGCTTATGAGCCCAACAGTTAAGCTTATGGCTTGACTGTTGGAGCTCAAGCTCAATATAAGCTTGAAAAAGGCTTTAAACAGAAAACAAAAGATAAAATAAGGTATATACAAGTCCAATGGGTCACATATAAACAAGAAATTGGACTGAATAGGTGTGAGCTTATGGTTTAGACAATCAAGCTACAAGCTTGACTTGGATGGAATTGAGGCCTCTAAAGCCTGTAACAAGCTCCCCACAGGAAAACAAAAGGAAAGAAATATGTATACAAGCTATATGGACAAGTATAAACAAGCTAGTGTACTGGCATTTACCTAAAAGCTTGCAATAAGCTAATAAGCAAATCCAAAACCAAAGTACTGCAGAAGCAGTACTTTCACAAAATGGGACAAAAAGAAAGCTCATTGCAGCCCTTGTAAATAAGCTACAATATAGGAATTAAGCACTGGATCTCAAAGTATGGTGGTTAAGCTTCCCAAAAAGCTAAACCACATAAGCTAGATCCAACAGGTGAACTTCTGAGAAGCTTGTGGAAATGGTGTAATACCACTGACTTGCTCAGAGGTATGTTGAGAGTGGGCAAACACAAGCCTCATTTGAACCTATCAAATAAGCCTCAACAAGCTCAACTTATACTGAGGCATTGAGATGGACTGCTTAGCTTCTCACAAAGCCAAGAATCACAAGCTCAAGCTCATTAAGGAGCTTATAAGAAGCTTAAGTAACAAGCCCCACTCAACTGTTTGCTTCAGTTGAGTGGTCAAAATGGGACAAAATAAAGGAGATGATTAAGCTAGGTAAATAAGCTAAAGACTGAAAAATAATCATACACATAAATAAAAGACCACAAAGGCTACACAAAGAAGCTAAGTACACAAGCTAAGGTCAAATCCACAAGCTTTTGCAAGCTTGAGAATTTGACTCCTAAACCTGTGCACAGAGCATGGGTACAGACAAAGGACTAAAAATAAGCTAGTAAATAAGCACTTAAAAGGCTGAGAAATGGTAAACTAATATTTTTCTGATTTATACAAGCAACTATATTTTAATAATCCAAAATATGAAAAGCTAAAACTTAGTATTAAACACACACTTAAATTCTAGATTTTATTCAAAATCGACTAAGGAAAATTTTGACTTTAACTAAAAACTGAAAAGGTTGACTAAAGTGAATTTAGAAATTAAACCACTGATTATATATGTTATATTATGCTATAAAAACATGAAATAAAGCTAATCTTAACAACTTATACATCACTGTGATGAGATTTGTATTGCAAAATCCTAACAGTTTACTAAATAAGAAGAGATTAAGGAGATTTTGACTTTAATTAAACAAGGAAAAGTATTAATACTTACTCTAAGCTACTAGATACTAATGTGACAGTAAACAATAACAAACAACAACAGACATACACTAGATTGCTACTCTATCAGTAAATCCAAACAGTCTTAAAAAGGATTATTTTGAGGTTTACAAAGCATAAGACTGCATAAGCTAATTCCATCCAATCCAGAGATACCACAGTGTCAAAGTGGATCTTTTTCAACCTAAACCAGATGTCAAACCAGTCTAAGTCTAGGATCTTCAAGAATTGACATTTTGACAGTCAACAAACCATATCCAACCACAGTCCAATCCAAGGCATTGCAACTTAATATAAAGCTTTAATATCACTAAATAACAACAAATAATCACAGAAACATGAAAATCAAAACATCTAAAGGACTAAAACAGTTAAATGCAAAATTATGAAAAAATGAAGCTTACATGTGATCAAGACTGAAACTGAGTACCAAGGATCAAAAACCACTCCTAGCTTGGTGTCAACAAGCTAGAAACCAGAAAACCATCCAGATTAGCTTCCATTACCCACAGGACTGCTATTAAGATCACAAGTTGACTTTCATTGACTTTTATTGATTTTTTAGCTTTTCTGAATTTAAAGACTAAAACTTGTTTAATGAATCTAAAAAGCCTTAAAACTTTGTCAAGAGCTTGTTTGAGCTTAAAGATCCCTTAAAACAACCACAAAACATGAAATTTAAAAGTCTTGAAAATTAAAGGAAATAAGCAAAAACTTGAAACTGAGATGAAACTTGAAATTAAACTGAAATTAAAGATTCATTACACTAATTAAAGAAACATTACAACATTGAAACTTTAAAAGACAAGAAATTTAAAGAAAGCAATTTAAAAATTATACTACGTGACAATGGCCTAATGCCAAAGTAAGTCTTCACTGTCTTTCTTCTTCCTTTTATACCCAAACTCTCTTCCTTTTTGACTTCAGGGCATATCCCACCAATAATATTAGCCATTGGATGACTAGGGACACTCTTGGCCGTTTGATGCATTTTGGCGGGAAAAAGGTTTTAACAGGTGGAGAGGTTGAGTGAAAGGTGGAGTGAGCTTTAAATGATTATTGTTTTGTTGTTGAGGTGGGGGGACAAGGAGAGGAAAAGGTTGAGGAGGGGGGATAGGTTTGTGGAGTGATTTCAGGCAGTGGGTGAGAGGGGAAGAAAATGGCGCGAGGTTGGAGTGTTTGACCAGGCATTGACCGGGGTGGTATCAAAGGGTCGGGTCAATGGATTGGGCCAGCTGGGTTTTGGGCCTTGGATTTGGTTATGATATAATAAAAGGTGTCCGTTTGGTTTAAGTAGACACAAGGACCAAATTTGCAAAATCTCCAAACTTGAGGGACTGATCATGCCACATTTCCAAACTTCTCTCAAGGACCAAAAGTGCCATAACACAATTGCACAAGGACCAAAGTTGTATATTTATTGTATTTTTAAACTTTAAGGACCTTAGATGTAATTTTTGGATTTTGAGGGACTAAAGTTGTAAATTCCCAAAAGTTTATCAAAATGTTCCAAATTTTCAATCATGCATAGTACAAGGGTATTATGTGTAAAATTCCAAGTTTTGAATACCCAGGGACTATTTTTGCCAATTTTGTAACTTGAGGGGTAAAAATATCCATTTTGTGTAAACTTTTATCCAGGGATGTTTTGTGAACATTTTTGATTTCCCAAGGACTTAAGTTGACTTTTCATTCATTTAAAACTTTTAGGGACTAGTTTTGACAATTTGAGTAACTTCAGGGACTGAAAATGACAATTGTTGTGAAATTGATCAATTTTCACTTGTTTTTCAATCTTTTGTACCTGAATCACATAAAAACACATTTAAATGATATTTATAACATTTTGTGAGTCATTTGTGTATTTTTGGTTGTTTTTGCTGGTTTATATAATACAAATATATGTGTATTTAGACACATATCAAATCCCCCACACTGAGATATTGCTAGTCCCTAGCAATGATTTGAGATTTTAATGGATTTGAAAAACTCTTTACCAAAAGCCATCACTTCTGGAGTAGCCAAATGTTTCAGTTCAAGTAAGAACCTTGGTACACTGATAACCAAATGATTTTGAGCAAATCATAAGCTGTAAACGGATTTGATTCGTCTTTACCAGAAGCCGTACCCTTCTGGACTAGCCAACTCTTAGATAAATTATCAGAATTATCTTTGGTGAGCTGAATACCAATTATGGATTTTTCACTGCCTTTACCACAAGCCATAATCTTGCGGGCTAGCCAACTTTTTACTTATTAGGATATGGTGAGTTGAGAACCATACAATTTTGGGCAAATTGCAAGCCATATAAACGGATTTGAGAAATCTTTACCAAGAGCCGTTTGCTCCTGGATTAGCCAATCCTTTGTTTATCAAACATGGTGGACTGATTACCATTTGTTGTGTTTAGTACATAGTACTTCCACTAAAAAAAATTTAAAATTTGGCCATTTTGGGGAAAAAGGGACTAAAACGGTACATTTATGATCAAATTCGCCAGAATTTCCCCCCCACACTTAGAAATGAATATTGTCCTCAATATTCAAAGTACCGGCTGTTATGCCGAAACTTAGAACGTAAAAAGATAACATTACTAGCTAAGTATAGAAACACAACAATTATTTTATTTTTTCTGTATTTACAATTTTCAAAGTTTTTATATATACAACAGGTGGGTTATTACCCCCACACTGAGATGGTAGAAAGGGGAAAAAGACAGAAATATGGGTGAAAACCCATATTGTATGGCTTGTTTTTGATAACCAAGTCACTAGCTTGACTTGACCCCGAATTAAATGGTTCATGGGGAAACTGAGTGGGATTGCCACTCAAAGATAGGGTGAGAAATTGGAGTGGGATTGCCACTCACAGAATTATGAATATTCATCACTTAAGATGAGTCTAAGAATCTTTAGAAAGAAACTTAGAAAGAGCGAGAAGAATATTTTTGATTTTTGATTTTATAAAAAGAAATGGAAAATATTTTTGTATTTTTGAAGTTTATATATATATATGTACAAAAGAAATTCCTAACAACCGCCCCTCGAAAGGGAATCTGGGTCTGACAGAGCTCAGCAACTGTAAACAGCCAACAACCAAATGTTGTAACTGAGGGACTTATCAAACTGGGCAAGTTGTGTGCAAAGGAAAAAATGTTTTTGTATTTTATATTGTTTTTGGAATGAAAATATGATATTATATATATATTATACAAGGGATAGATATAAAACACAAGTACGTTACGCAGCACACCTCCCCGGCAGCGGCGCCAAAATTTGATTCCTCCCGGACCACCTTCTTTTATTTCTCCGTCACACTTATCAACCGCTTGCGAACGGTCAACCGTAACAGATGATAAAAGGGCGACAGCCCGGGAGAAATTTGCAAGTTTACCAAGGATTAAAATAACCTTGGATCGTTTATTTCCTGGTGAGGCGTGATATCCTGAATACAACGACTGTGTAATAAAATGATATGATCAAGAATGTGCAAAAACAGGAATCTGATTGACTAACACTAGGAATGTGAATAGTAATAGCTCTGTCACAGCTATGTCGTTAAAAACGTACAATCAGAAACCTAAAAACGTAAAAGATATACAAACGTACGTTACTAAAACGTAAACGTTTAAAAACAAAACGACTATAACTATAATAGGGATTTGCATGTCTAGGCGACTTAAATGCAAATTAAATAAAATTAAAATATTTAACTATAATTTACAAGTTTATATAAAAGTTAAGAAAACTAAAAACTAAAACATATATGTATACATAATAATTACATAAATGTAACAAAAATAAAATAAGAAAAGGATAATAATTAATTATACTAAGAAATTAAAACTATAAAAATTTGAAGTCATTTTAATTCTATTTTTACAATTGTTTAACCGATTAAAATCTAAAAACGTACGTTTACTGAATATTACGTAAACGTGCAAAATAAAAACGTGAATTCAGTCCAATACAACTCCCACAAATGTGAAATTTATATTTTTAGAATCCTAAAAAGATAAGAAAATTATTAGAAAATAAAAATAAATTTTTACACTATTAAATTAATTAATATAAATTAAAAATGAATTAAATGTATTAAAAATGAATTAAATAATAAGAAAATCTAAAATTAACTTAAATAAATGAAATAAAGAATTTGAAAAATCTAAATTATAATAAAATGAATTTAGAAACTGAAAAAGTATTTTTTACATAATTATTCTATTTATTATTAATTATTAACTATTAAAAAGTATTAAAAACCAATATTTAATTATTAAAAATACTAAACAGTAAAAGAAAAATCTCAAACTTTTTACAAAATTCTAAAATAAATATAAGAAGCTAGGAAAAATATAAAATTGATAGCTTATGTGCAAAAATAAGCTAATGGGCAAAAGCTCCAAAAGAGAAGCTATTACTTAAGCTTGAAAAGAAGTTCTTTTTGGTTTTTTCTGTTTTCTGGACTAAAATAGTACTGATATTAGACATATTAGATGAAAATGAAACTATACAAACCAAGAAATAAGCAAAGCATGAGCTTATGAGCCCAACAGTTAAGCTTATGGCTTGACTGTTGGAGCTCAAGCTCAATATAAGCTTGAAAAAGGCTTTAAACAGAAAACAAAAGATAAAATAAGGTATATACAAGTCCAATGGGTCACATATAAACAAGAAATTGGACTGAATAGGTGTGAGCTTATGGTTTAGACAATCAAGCTACAAGCTTGACTTGGATGGAATTGAGGCCTCTAAAGCCTGTAACAAGCTCCCCACAGGAAAACAAAAGGAAAGAAATATGTATACAAGCTATATGGACAAGTATAAACAAGCTAGTGTACTGGCATTTACCTAAAAGCTTGCAATAAGCTAATAAGCAAATCCAAAACCAAAGTACTGCAGAAGCAGTACTTTCACAAAATGGGACAAAAAGAAAGCTCATTGCAGCCCTTGTAAATAAGCTACAATATAGGAATTAAGCACTGGATCTCAAAGTATGGTGGTTAAGCTTCCCAAAAAGCTAAACCACATAAGCTAGATCCAACAGGTGAACTTCTGAGAAGCTTGTGGAAATGGTGTAATACCACTGACTTGCTCAGAGGTATGTTGAGAGTGGGCAAACACAAGCCTCATTTGAACCTATCAAATAAGCCTCAACAAGCTCAACTTATACTGAGGCATTGAGATGGACTGCTTAGCTTCTCACAAAGCCAAGAATCACAAGCTCTAGCTCATTAAGGAGCTTATAAGAAGCTTAAGTAACAAGCCCCACTCAACTGTTTGCTTCAGTTGAGTGGTCAAAATGGGACAAAATAAAGGAGATGATTAAGCTAGGTAAATAAGCTAAAGACTGAAAAATAATCATACACATAAATAAAAGACCACAAAGGCTACACAAAGAAGCTAAGTACACAAGCTAAGGTCAAATCCACAAGCTCTTGCAAGCTTGAGAATTTGACTCCTAAACCTGTGCACAGAGCATGGGTACAGACAAAGGACTAAAAATAAGCTAGTAAATAAGCACTTAAAAGGCTGAGAAATGGTAAACTAATATTTTTCTGATTTATACAAGCAACTATATTTTAATAATCCAAAATATGAAAAGCTAAAACTTAGTATTAAACACACACTTAAATTCTAGATTTTATTCAAAATCGACTAAGGAAAATTTTGACTTTAACTAAAAACTGAAAAGGTTGACTAAAGTGAATTTAGAAATTAAACCACTGATTATATATGTTATATTATGCTATAAAAACATGAAATAAAGCTAATCTTAACAACTTATACATCACTGTGATGAGATTTGTATTGCAAAATCCTAACAGTTTACTAAATAAGAAGAGATTAAGGAGATTTTGACTTTAATTAAACAAGGAAAAGTATTAATACTTACTCTAAGCTACTAGATACTAATGTGACAATAAACAATAACAAACAACAACAGACATACACTAGATTGCTACTCTATCAGTAAATCCAAACAGTCTTAAAAAGGATTATTTTGAGGTTTACAAAGCATAAGACTGCATAAGCTAATTCCATCCAATCCAGAGATACCACAGTGTCAAAGTGGATCTTTTTCAACCTAAACCAGATGTCAAACCAGTCTAAGTCTAGGATCTTCAAGAATTGACATTTTGACAGTCAACAAACCATATCCAACCACAGTCCAATCCAAGGCATTGCAACTTAATATAAAGCTTTAATATCACTAAATAACAACAAATAATCACAGAAACATGAAAATCAAAACATCTAAAGGACTAAAACAGTTAAATGCAAAATTATGAAAAAATGAAGCTTACATGTGATCAAGACTGAAACTGAGTACCAAGGATCAAAAACCACTCCTAGCTTGGTGTCAACAAGCTAGAAACCAGAAAACCATCCAGATTAGCTTCCATTACCCACAGGACTGCTATTAAGATCACAAGTTGACTTTCATTGACTTTTATTGATTTTTTAGCTTTTCTGAATTTAAAGACTAAAACTTGTTTAATGAATCTAAAAAGCCTTAAAACTTTGTCAAGAGGTTGTTTGAGCTTAAAGATCCCTTAAAACAACCACAAAACATGAAATTTAAAAGTCTTGAAAATTAAAGGAAATAAGCAAAAACTTGAAACTGAGATGAAACTTGAAATTAAACTGAAATTAAAGATTCATTACACTAATTAAAGAAACATTACAACATTGAAACTTTAAAAGACAAGAAATTTAAAGAAAGCAATTTAAAAATTATACTACGTGACAATGGCCTAATGCCAAAGTAAGTCTTCACTGTCTTTCTTCTTCCTTTTATACCCAAACTCTCTTCCTTTTTGACTTCAGGGCATATCCCACCAATAATATTAGCCATTGGATGACTAGGGACACTCTTGGCCGTTTGATGCATTTTGGCGGGAAAAAGGTTTTAACAGGTGGAGAGGTTGAGTGAAAGGTGGAGTGAGGTTTAAATGATTATTGTTTTGTTGTTGAGGTGGGGGGACAAGGAGAGGAAAAGGTTGAGGAGGGGGGATAGGTTTGTGGAGTGATTTCAGGCAGTGGGTGAGAGGGGAAGAAAATGGCGCGAGGTTGGAGTGTTTGACCAGGCATTGACCGGGGTGGTATCAAAGGGTCGGGTCAATGGATTGGGCCAGCTGGGTTTTGGGCCTTGGATTTGGTTATGATATAATAAAAGGTGTCCGTTTGGTTTAAGTAGACACAAGGACCAAATTTGCAAAATCTCCAAACTTGAGGGACTGATCATGCCACATTTCCAAACTTCTCTCAAGGACCAAAAGTGCCATAACACAATTGCACAAGGACCAAAGTTGTATATTTATTGTATTTTTAAACTTTAAGGACCTTAGATGTAATTTTTGGATTTTGAGGGACTAAAGTTGTAAATTCCCAAAAGTTTATCAAAATGTTCCAAATTTTCAATCATGCATAGTACAAGGGTATTATGTGTAAAATTCCAAGTTTTGAATACCCAGGGACTATTTTTGCCAATTTTGTAACTTGAGGGGTAAAAATTGCCATTTTGTGTAAACTTTTATCCAGGGATGTTTTGTGAACATTTTTGATTTCCCAAGGACTTAAGTTGACTTTTCATTCATTTAAAACTTTTAGGGACTAGTTTTGACAATTTGAGTAACTTCAGGGACTGAAAATGACAATTGTTGTGAAATTGACCAATTTTCACTTGTTTTTCAATCTTTTGTACCTGAATCACATAAAAACACATTTAAATGATATTTATAACATTTTGTGAGTCATTTGTGTATTTTTGGTTGTTTTTGTGGGTTTATATAATACAAATATATGTGTATTTAGACACATATCAATGTGTTTGAGAAAAAGGAAATAAACGAAACATTTCCTCTCGAAACACTCAATGTGGTTTCTTTTCGTGGAGACTCTTCTACCCCATGGTTTGCTGACTTTGCAAATTACCATGCGGGTAACTTTGTGGTGAAAGGGATGTCGTCCCAACAGAAAAACAAATTCTTTAAAGATGTGAAACATTATTTTTGGGACGACCCCTACTTATTCAAAATTTGCGCGGATCAAGTCATCAGGCGATGTGTGTATGGTCAGGAAGCCAATGATATTCTCAAAGCTTGCCATTCTGGACCTACTGGGGGACATCATAGCCCCAACTACACTGCCAAGAAGGTGTTTGATTCCGGATTCTATTGGCCCACGATTTACAAGGATGCCCACGAATTTGTTAAAACCTGTGACGCTTGTCAACGTCACGGGAATATCTCACAAAGAAATGAAATGCCGCAAAATGCCATTCAAGTGTGTGAGATTTTTGACATATGGGGCATTGACTTTATGGGGCCATTTCCTTCGTCTCGCGGCAATAAATACATACTCGTGGCCGTTGACTATTTGTCAAAATGGGTTGAAGCGAAAGCTTTACCTATCAACGATGCCCGAGTTGTTGTGAAATTCTTAAAATCTCTTTTTGCTAGGTTTGGAACTCCATGAGCTATAATCAGTGATCGTGGTACGCATTTCTGCAATGACCAGTTTGATAGAGTCATGCAAAAGTATGGTGTAACTTACCGTCTCTCTACTGCGTACCACCCCCAAACAAGTGGGCAAGTGGAAGTTTCCAACCGAGGGATTAAAAGAATTCTGGAAAGGACAGTAGGCGAAAACTGTGCCTCTTGGTCGGATAAGCTAGATGACGCACTCTGTGCCTTCCGTACAGCTTATAAAACACCCATCGGGTGTACTCCATACAAGCTTGTATACGGGAAGGCATGTCATCTACCAGTTGAGCTTGAGCACAAGGCATACTGGGCCTTGAAGCATGCCAACTTCGATATTCAGACAGCTGGTGATCACCGGAAAGTTCAAATGAATGAATTAAATGAACTCCGTGATCAAGCATACGAGAACTCTTTGATCTACAAAGAAAAGACAAAGAATATTCATGACTCCAAAATCAAAAACCGCGTTTTCAACGTCGGTGATCGAGTCCTTCTTTTCAATTCAAGATTGAAGATTTTCTCGGGAAAACTAAAATCCCGCTGGTCTGGACCATTCACCATCACTAAAGTATTTCCTTATGGAACCATTGAGTTATCTCAACCCCATGGTCCAAATTTTAAAGTGAATGGTCATCGGTTGAAGCACTATTTTGGAGAGGACATTCCTCCTGTGATTGTCCCGGATCTACAAACTTTCCCCATGAACCAATGAATGCGGGGATCGAGTCAAGCTAGCGACTCGGGAATCAAAAACAGTAGCATACCATATGGGTTTTCACCCATATTTCTGACTTCTTTCTACTTTCTACCACCCTAGTGTGGGGGAGTTGCCCCCCGCTGTTGTATATAAAGTTTGAAAAAAAAATAAAATAAAAAAAATAATAATGGCCGTAATATTTCCCTTTTACGTTCTATGTTTCGGCATAACCGCCGGTACTTTGAATATTGAGGGCAATATTCATTTCTAGTGTGGGGGGGGGGGGGGGGGAATTCTCACGAATTTTATCATGTAATTATACCGCCCAATTCCCCCATTTTTGGCCAAAATTATTTTTTGGAGTAAGTGTTTTGCACTTACTCAACTTATGGTTATCAGTACGCCATGTCTAATAAACAAAAGGATTGGCTAATCCAGGAGCAAACGGCTATTGGTAAAGATATCCCAAATCCGTTGACGGCTTGCAATTTGCCCAAAATTGTATGGTGTTCAGCTCACCATATCCTTAAAAGTGAAGAGTTGGCTAGCCCGCAAGTTTATGGCTTGTGGTAAAGGCAGTGGAAAACCATAATTGGTAATCATCTCACCAAAGATATTTTATCTAAGAGTTGGCTAGTCCAGAAGCAAACGGCTTCTGGTAAAGACAAATCAAATCCGTTGAAAGCTGGTGATTTGCTCAAAATCATTTGGTTATCAGTGTACCAAGGTTCTTACTTGAACTGAAACATTTGGCTACTCCAGAAGTAATGGCTTTTGGTAAAGAGATGAAATCCATTAATTTTTCTCAAAACATTGCTAGGGACTAGCAATATCTTAGTGTGGGGGATTGATGAGTGTCTAAATAATCATCATTTTTGTACCATTTAAACTGCAAAAACATCTGAAAACACTCAGAAATGCATCAAAATGATAAAAATATCACAAATAAGTGTTTTATGTGTTTTAAATGCAAAAATATCAAAATCTGGTGAAAAACGTATCAAGTTTGCATAATTGGCAGTTTTAGTCCCCCAAGTTTCAAAAGTTGTCAAAAACAGTCCCTGGTAAATCAAAATAAAGAAAAATATCATTTCAAGTCCCTAGGGATTCATGAGTTGTCAAAATTGGTCCTTGAGATTTAAAATTGCAAAATTACAACTTAGGTCCCTAAACTTTCAAAAATGACAAGTTTGGTCCTTGGAATATTGGAGATTGTCAAGTTTGGCCCTTGGATTTTAATTTCAGAATGTACATGATTGGCCCCTGGAAAATCAGAATTGGCAGCAATGGTCCCTCAAGTTTGGAAGAATTGCACAAATGGTCCTTGTAATAATAAACAAACCTTGGCCCTGTCAAAACTGCCTTTGGACCCCCTGCCAATATACACCATGACCCCCCTGTTTTGACCCCTCTTTAATATTAAACCCCTGGTCAAACACCCCGGTCAAACCTCCTTTTCCCTCCCACCTTTCTTCCTCACCACTTGCCTGCAAACACTCACCCATCACCTCTCCCCTCAGACCTTATCCCTTCAATCCTCCTCCTCATCATCACACCTACCTTATCCCTACCCTCCACCTCCCCCAGTTGCAATTTCACAGAACCCCTGTTGCTATATCTCTTTCCCGCCAAAATTGCATCAAATGGCCAATATGCACTCAACTGATCCAATGGCCAAGATTAAAGGTGGGATTTGCTCAGAAGTCAAGTGGAAGCAGTTTTGATGTATAAAAAGAAGAAGAGAAGCAAGAGAAGAGTAGTACTTAGTTTTAAAATTTTCATATATATCTTTTTTATTACCAATGTATTAATGTAACTCTAAAATTGTTGTTTCTAGTTTCTATGAACTGAACTTATGTCACTTAATCATTTGTAATCCATTTCGAGTTCTAATCAAAAGTTTATCCAAGTCTTTTGTTTTCAAGTTTTCTTTTACTTATGCAATCTTTAATCACCTAAAATCCAGGCTTCAATAAGCTTCATTATCATTCAAATAAGCTTACTTAAGCTTATTATAGCTTTTAGTAAGCTCAAGAAACAGATTCAATCAAAATTGGTGGGTGGTCAACAAAAGTCAAACTGTGAAGACATTGTGTTCAAGCAGTTATGAAATTGGAAATGGGTTGATGCAGTGCTAATTTGTGGTTGGATTTGAGTAAGTTTAGTATAGTTTGGGTTCTGTTTAAACTGCAAAATAAGCTGGGACACTTGTGAGTTTTGTTATCTTCTTTCCATTTCTAATTCAGTTTATTTAATCTGCTTGTGTTTGAATCTGTGGTTAGGATTAGCTGTATCTGTCCATTAAGCTGTTAATAGAGTACATTGATTCAGTTTCAGTGTAAGCTTAAGCTAATTCAGTAGGTGGACTAGTTAAAAGTTCAAATCAGTTAGTTAAGTGGTGTTTGGATCATAAGGCCAAACTGAGATTAAGGCTAGTACAGTGGTTAGCATTAGTTGTTTTAGTCTTACTGAGGTGAGATAGAGTCATTTTGATCATTCATCTGCACCATAGAATAGCCAAAGTCAAAGATCACCATGAATCTGTCATAATTTCATGTCTGTTGGAATTTTCAGATATCAAAGGCTTGATTTGTGTTCAAAAATCATAGATATAGCTTGCATTAGTTTCATTTCATCATAAAACATCATATTCAGTTGGCAAATTAAGATCAAAGTTCATTAAAGTCAAAATTGCAAAACTGTCAAAAGTCAAAAACATTTGAAAACCTCAGTTTTCACTCAACTTGGGTGATTTTTAATTAATTCTCTAGTGGGTCAATTCAAGTGAGATTTTGGATTACTCAAGATCAGTTGGTCAAGTTGCTTAAAATGATTTTTGGGAAATTTTTGGAATTTTTCTTAAGCTCTAAATAAGCTGTTCAATAAAGCCTCATATGCCCTGTGACAGGGCATAGTCACCAGTGCAGTTTTCATAGGTTCTTGCAGAGCTTGTCAAAAGCTCATAAGAGCTTGTCCAGGGCTCACATTTGGTTTACAAGCACCTTGCCAGGTCTAGTTTGGGTTTCTTAAATTGGATTTTGGTTTCTTGCTTATCCAGTAGCTTATTTTTAAGCCACAAAGTAGTGGCTAAAACTGTTTTTGGCACTTAAGCTCAAATCATCAAATCTGAGTAGCTTGTACTTTAGAGGTTTAGGCCAGTTGTAACTAGTTGCTTTTAAGTAGTTGTAGCATATTATAGCTTCTTCTTTCAGTTTGGTAGCTTATTGTGCTCATTTGCTTAATTCAAGTGCTTATTTATAAGCACTTGCACTGCAGTTTCATATTCCTTCACATAAGCCAGTGTTTTTATATTTTTCATAAATTCATAATATTAATTTAGACTTTTCCTGAATTTTTCATATTTTTCTAGCACTGTTTGCTATTTTTCTTCATTTAAAACAGTTTTTAGGCATTTTTAATTAGCTTTTAATACAATTAAATCAGAAAAGTTTCAAAAAAATAATTTTTCAATTTTCCTAGGTTAAGATAAATATAAAAATCAAAAAAATAATTTTTCCAGATTTTTCATAGTTTAATTTGTAATTTTTAGCAATTTAATTAGTTTTAAATAGTTTTTAATTCATAGAAAATAGAAAAATAATCAGAAAAATACAAAATTAGTTTTGAAAATTCTCTTTAGCTATTTTAGATTTTTCCAAGTCATAATTTCATTTTTCTAGCTTTATTTAATATTTTCTTATATTTTAGGGTATTATTAAATAGATAAAAATAGTTTTTAATTAATAATAATTAATTAAATAGTTATAAAAATAATTTTATTTTTCTAAAAATTTTCTCTTATCATTAGGTTTATAAAAATGTCATTTTTATATTTTTAGGATTAATACTGTTTCAGTTTCACATTTTCTTTTGTACGTTACGTAGTTTTTAATTTAATTTTATAAAAGAAAAATCAAAAACATTAGATTTTAAAAATAGTGATAGCGTTTATTTAATAGAATTTATCTTTTTAATTTTCTTTAATTTGCATTTAAGCCCCTGTAATTTATAAACTTTTTCTTTAGGTATAATCGATCATATCTCTTTTCCCGTTCAAATTCTCTCGATCACTATACGTTTGGTAATTCATCGCACAGCTCGTTGGGACATAACGACCTGGGGAAACACTATACTCCTCTAGATCTTCATTGCATTTGGTTCCAGATTGTTTGAAGTTTGTTACGGTTGACCATTCACAAGTGGTCAGCTTGTGTGACAAAACTTGACCGTCTGGGAACAAATCAAATTTTGTGATATGATATATAATAAGTCATGATGTAATGTTATGCATACAATTCGTATGATATCTATACCACTTGTGAATTTTTGAAAATAATACTTATCGTCGAAAAGTAATTGTATAACGTCTTGACCATTTTTAAATTAATTTACATGTATTTACGTTGAAATGATATCCTACGATAATCATTTAGTGATTTATTATGAAATTATAACTTTTCGTCGTAAAGTAATGTCATTGAAAATTTTCATTAAAGTGACTAAGTACCCATGAAAAGCTAGTCATAAAATGGTGCACGTCGAGTGTTAGGAAACGAACTCAACGGTTTTGGAAAGCTTGTATCATTATCTCAAAGTTTTAGCATTTAAGTTTTCATCCTAGAGTTCTCGATCACGGAGAAAAATATAGGTAAGGTATGGTACTTTTGTCCAAAATATCGTTTAAGGGTGGTTTTCGGCAAAGTTTAAGTGACCGTATTTTATTTGTTACAACTCCGCTCGACGAACGGTTGGACATTTTGGAAAATATGCTAGGCGAACTTACTTCTACTAGAAGACATCATTTTATAAAAGAAAGTACTCCAAATTAGTTCTCCAACTTTTGTTCTCCAAATTTTGTTCTCCAAAATATTTGTTCTCCAAATTTGTTCTCCAAAATATTTGTACTCCAAATTTTGGACAAAAGTACCATACCTTACCTATATTTTTCTCCGTGATCGAGACCTCTAGGATGGAAACTTAAATGCTAAAACTTTGATATAATGATACAAGCTTTCCAAAACCGTTGAGTTCGTTTCCTAACACTCGACGTGCACCATTTTACGGCTAGCTTTTCATGGGTACTTAGTCACTTTCATGAATATTTTCAATGACATTACTTTACGACGAAAAGTTATAATTTCATAATAAATCACTAAATGATTATCGTAGGATATCATTTCAACGTAAATACATGTAAAGTAATTTAAAAATGGTCAAGACGTTATACGATTATTTTTCGACGATAAGTATTATTTTCAAAAATTCACAAGTGGTATAGATATCATACGAATTGCATGCATAACATTACATCATGACTTATTATATATCATATCATTCATAATAGGTCGCAGTTAGAGATTGCGCATCATTTCAGTGTACTCACTTTTGTCATCGCATCATTGTACCAAGTGAGTTCATAGCCCCACTTTCTATTACTTAATTGTTTTACAAACTCTTGGGGGAGATACATGCTCAACTATTTTTAATCGAACACAAATGCTTTGAACTGTATGCTATATCCAAATGTTTTATTGTCACTAAGTAATCAATTGCCATGTTTGAAGTCCCTACATCATGCACCATTAGTCACTTGCGAGTGAACGCGAATATTATGAATAGGCCTATTGGAATTAACACTCCCGTTCTTATTGACCCAGTTAGGGGAAATCGAACGCACTATATTTGAATCATTAGGGTAAATTGGCAAGTTTACCATATTAGGGCTGCGATGAAACGATTTTTACCAATTTCTATTGGTACGAGGTTTACACTTTGGTTGTCATGAACTTAGTGAAATAAATGCTATTTTGTTTTCAACGATGAGTGTGAAACAACGTAACTCACACTACTAATATTGTGTTCAAACGAATTATTTAAACCTATGGATTTCACTCAACCTTTTTGTTGACTGTTTTAAGCATGTTTTATCTCAGGTATCTAAGGCATACATTTCATGGCATGCATGTGGACACATCATAGAGTCGCGGTGACGACGCGTCTCACTTGGGTTTTATGAACTTTAAAACATCGTTTGAATTGTAACAAACTTATTTCCGCACAAGTTGATTTTCAATTGGGACCTATACTTTGTAAACTCTGATTATTTTATTAAATCAAACGATGTATTTTTCAAACGACACTTTAGGTCGTTCAATATAACTGTGATTGTGATGCTATGACAGTCAATCCCCAGGAATTCCATTCCGCTGCAAAACAGGTAATTTGGGGGTGTGATAGATTGGCATCAGAGCTTCAGTTATAGAGAACTAGGTTGCATCATTGACCCTAGACTATAACTACATCATCATAGCATCTCATCATATCATCATAAGTGCATATTCACTTTACATGCGGTTTATACGTACATTTTTTTTCGAGTTATTTACTTTCATTTCAAATCGATTGTCACATGGATGCCTTCAAATACCCATTCCATTATCCTTTCTTCATACTCCAATGTGGAGAATGTCTTATCATTCCCTATCAAAATTTTAATATCAGCTGATTCATCACCGATAACGTCGAATGCCGAGGTAAAACCTTTAAGAACGGCAAAGTCACTCTCACTCCTTTGTTTCACCACTAACATGTTGAGTTACATGTTATTCACACATTAAGTCACTAAACCATCATACATTTGAAGCGCTTACGACATCTCATAACCCATTTCTTAGGAAACCGTCGATTATTTTGAAAAATAACCTCAAACTTATCACCTCATATCATATCTCTTTGGAGCGTTTATTATTAACATCGGACTTTGCTACATCTCACCTTTCCTCTTATTTTGAAGAAGTAATGGCGCCGAAGAAAGCCACACCTGAATTGACACAAGCGGCTATGCAAAAGTTTGTGAGGGATAGTATAGCCAATGCATTAAGGACTGAAAGGGCAACAGTGGCGGCTGCTGCTGAGGCTGCGGCTACTGCCGAAGCCACTAGACTTGCCAATGCTGTCGAGGCTGCAGCCACTGCTGAAGCCGCTAGACTCGCCACTGCCACTGAGGCTGCAGCTAATGTTGAAGCTGCCCGGCTTGCTAATGCCGCCGCGGCTGCGGCAACTGCTGAAGCTACTAGAATTGCGAGGGAAGCTGAAGCCGCTAGGCTTGCTGCTGCTGCATGTATTGCAGGAGGGTCCGGGGTTAGAAGTTGTTCGTATAAGGATTTTAAAAGTGGAGATCCCACTAAGTTCAAGGGCACTGAAGGGGCCACTGCCATGGTTCGATGGTTCGAGAAAATGGAGTCTGTGTTTTTGTTATGTAATTGCCCTGAGGATAGCAAGGTTAAGTTTGCTACGAGTACACTACTTGATGGGGCAATGTCGTGGTGGAATTCGTATGCTCAGCCAATGGGAATGGAAAATGCTTTCAAGCTCACTTGGGAGCAATTCAAAGGTTTGTTAACGAAGAAGTATTGTCCGCGTACGGAAGTGAAAAAGTTGGAGACCGAATTCTATGAACTGGTAACTATTGGGTATGACATTGATACTTACATTCGAAGGTTTCAAGAATTGGCCACGTTATGTCCGTCTATGGTTTCAGACAACGAGAAGCTACTGGAGGCTTTCATTGGGGGACTTCCCGAGATTATTTAAGGTGATGTGATTTCCTTTGATCCGTAAACGATTGAAGAATCTAATCGAGTATCTCAAAAGCTCATGGCACAAGTATTGAAGGGAGAAAACATTACCAACACCAACCGTAACAACAATACCAACAACCGCACCAACTACAACAATAACCAAAACAACAACAACAACGACGATAACCAAATCAACAACAACAAAAGAAAATGGGAATATGACCAAGGAGGTTATAATAACAACAACCAAAATCGTAACACTAACCATCATCAACAACAGAATAGAAGGCAAGAAGCTGCAATGGTTTATGTTGCTGCACCAATAGAAGGCAGAGGTTATGCTGGAACACACCCACTTTGTAATCGATGTAAGTTTCATCACTCGGGTCCTTGTCCTGCAAAGTGCCACAAGTGCCAAAAATCGGGACACCTAGCCAGGGATTGTAGAGGTAAAGCCGTAGTCACATGCTTCGGATGTGGGGAGCAAGGACACTATCGGAACCAATGTCCTCAAAACCAAGGTCAACAAGTTGAAGGTGCTCTTGGGAAAGCATACATGTTAGAAGGAGGAGAAGCTCAACAGGATTTCAACAACGCAGAAGACTTAAGAAGTTCGGAAACTAACAGTCTTATTTTCCTTATGTATTATGTCGTACTAAGTTTATGTCTTCCATCGTATCCGGATCTTTATAACTTAAGATGTATTACTGTTTGATAAACCATTCGTTGTAAAATATTCTCATCTATCGTACTTTATTTTCTTTCGATTCGATATCATTTACGAGAATTTTAATTCCTTTCTACTTTAATGACCATTTTAACGACACGGTTTAAATCTTTGTAAACATTGAGAGTTATAACAACTAAATCGAATGTCACATTATCGTTCCTTAATTATACATAGCCTAGCTAACTATGTCTAATTCTGGAGGGATCATGTTATGTTGGGAGCAGTTATTTATAAATCATAGTGCAAGCAAAATTTTCACATATTCCAAAGTCAAAATGATGCTCATCGAAGATATTCATCCAATATTTTCTCTACTATGATGTTTTGTACGCTCTCAATCATCGATAACCGTAACGACACTTCCTCATGTCTTCTCTCCTCGTTATTCATCACAAACTCAAAATTTCGATAGCCTAACATGGACTGAATTCCTTTTTGGATGGGCGAATGTGACAACTCATAATTTCAGGTCATTTTGCAAACTTTGAAAAATTCACTATTCATCTCAAGAATGTACTATTCACTGGTTACTATTCAAAATTTTACTATTCATCGTTTTTGAAGTCGATTTGATATTGTGAAAGGGTATTTCAAAATTTTACTATTTACGAAACACTATTCATTCCCGGAGAAAATCACAATTCATGAGTCACTATTCATTATTTTACGTAAACTAGGTTACGAGTATCAAATACGCGTAACCTGGAGGGTTAAGCTGCGTATTCATGGAAAATCATCAAGGACATTTCATATAGACTAGGTTTAGTATACATATCATTAGCATCATTATCATCATATTAGTTCATGCATGGTTTTGCATATTTCATTAAACGTTTATTTCCTAATAAATAAACGTTATCGCGTAATCATTATTTTGAACATTTGATCCGACACTTCCAAAAATAATCCTAATATATTTTTATACTCATATTAAGATTATAAAAATAATATTATTAGTTTACCCGGTGTTTTAAATTTATTTGGTATATAAATTGTTATATTTATATAGTTACGACGGTTTTCATAAAAACGACACGATAATTATTATTTCACTCAAATTTTGTAAGGAATGTATTTTTATAATTTTTATGACTTCAATATATTTTATTTTGATCCGTTAAAATTTATTTTTAGCTTACGCTACCCTAAATGTTCAAATATATACCTAATTACTAAACTAAACTTACAAATACACATTATACTACATCTAAATATTAAATAAAAAAAATGTGTGCTAGCTTTCTATTAATACCCTTGTCGACAAGAGTGACTCACACCATCCTTTGTATCAAAAATATCTAAATATCTTTTATACTTATATTGTTTTATATTATAACACAACACATAGATCATAATAATCACTAAGTGTAAAAACCATTTCTCTCTTTCTCTTTTGCTAAGAACCGGCAACCACAAGGATCAAGAAAGGATTCACCAAAAATTTTCAAGTCAAGTTCTATACAATCTAGACACACTCTTGATTAAGGTTGTGAAATAAAAACCTTGGGTGTTTAGGAATAAACCTTGGTTCATAAACCTCATCAAGTAATTAGTAAGCATTTCATACTTATCATCATCTTTCATATTCATTTTTATGTTCATTTTTATCATGCTCAAGTAAAACATGCAAGTTATGTGATGTCTATACCACTTAAATTGTTTATAAGCACTATAAGTTTATATATGTTATCCTATAATAATCCCTTGTAACATATCATGTTTGACGATTTCTAGGAAACCATGACACCCTAATAAGGTGTATGGTAGGTTTAGAATAGCTTTGGCGTTGGTTTGAAGTGGTTAGAATAAGTTTTACGCGAGAAAAACTCATTTCGACAACTAATTATAAGGGTCTGATCATTTCTGGGAAATCTGGAAATTTCGACAGTTTGTAAAATATTTTGGGCTAGATATTTAGAAAATACACTTTAAAACGAAAACGTGGCCGCTTGAACGGGTTAAAACGGAGTTATAACGAAGAAGTTATGCTATTTTCAAGTTTGACGACGAAACTATTATTTCAGAAAATTTCAGCATGTTACTTCCACTTTTTACGAGTCAAAAATGAGGCTTAAGCGTTATGAAATGTGTCGATTTTATCAAAAATATATAAGTTTACTTTGATACGAAGCTAAGAACAAAATTTGGAGAACAAATATTTTGGAGAACAAATTTGGAGAACAAATATTTTGGAGAACAAATTTGGAGAACAAATATTTTGGAGAACAAAATTTGGAGAACTAATTTGGAGTACTTTCTCTTATAAAATGATGTCTTCTAGTAGAAGTAAGTTCGCCTAGCATATTTTCCAAAATGTCCAACCATTCGTCGAGCGGAGTTGTAACAAATAAAATACGGTCACTTAAACTTTGCCGAAAACCACCCTTAAACGATATTTTGGACAAAAGTACCATACCTTACCTATATTTTTCTCCGTGATCGAGACCTCTAGGATGGAAACTTAAATGCTAAAACTTTGAGATAATGATAAAAGCTTTCCAAAACCGTTGAGTTCGTTTCCTAACACTCGACGTGCACCATTTTACGACTAGCTTTTCATGGGTACTTAGTCACTTTCATGAAAATTTTCAATGACATTACTTTACGACAAAAAGTTATAATTTCATAATAAATCACTAAATGATTATCGTAGGATATCATTTCAACGTAAATACATGTAAAGTAATTTAAAAATGGTCAAGACGTTATACGATTATTTTTCGACGATAAGTATTATTTTCAAAAATTCCCAAGTGGTATAGATATCATACGAATTGCATGCATAACATTACATCATGACTTATTATATATCATATCATTCATAATAGGTCGCAGTTAGAGATTGCGCATCATTTCAGTGTACTCTCTTTTGTCATCGCATCATTGTACCAAGTGAGTTCATAGCCCCACTTTCTATTACTTAATTGTTTTACAAACTCTTGGGGGAGATACATGCTCAACTATTTTTAATCGAACACAAATGCTTTGAACTGTATGCTATATCCAAATGTTTTATTGTCACTAAGTAATCAATTGCCATGTTTGAAGTCCCTACATCATGCACCATTAGTCACTTGCGAGTGAGCGCGAATATTGTGAATAGGCCTATTGGAATTAACACTCCCGTTCTTATTGACCCAGTTAGGGGAAATCGAACACACTATATTTGAATCATTAAGGTAAATTGGCAAGTTTACCATATTAGGGCTGCGATGAAACGATTTTTACCAATTTCTATTGGTACGAGGTTTACGCTTTGGTTGTCATGAACTTAGTGAAATAAATGCTATTTTGTTTTCAACGATGAGTGTGAAACAACGTAACTCACACTACGAATATTGTGTTCAAACGAATTAATTAAACCTATGGATTTCACTCAACCTTTGTGTTGACTGTTTTAAGCATGTTTTATCTCAGGTATCTAAGGCATACACTTCATGGCATGCATGTGGACACATCATAGAGTCGCGGTGACGAGGCGTCTCACTTGGGTTTTATGAACTTTAAAACATCGTTTGAATTGTAACAAACTTATTTCCGCACAAGTTGATTTTCAATTGGGACCTATACTTTGTAAACTCTGATTATTTTATTAAATCAAACGATGTATTTTTCAAACGACACTTTAGGTCGTTCAATATAACTGTGATTGTGATGCTATGACAGTCAATCCCCAGGAATTCCATTCCGCTGCAAAACAGGTAATTTGGGGGTGTGACAGATGAGCAAAAGCAATATCGTTTACACCGCATGTGACAATACAAAGCTGCTTGTTCGGATGACCCCAAAGAAACTTTTTTTTATGACAACGGTACCTTAATTGTCTTGTCATCACCGCATGTGACAATACAAAGCTGCTTGTTCGGATGAGCAAAAGCAATAGCGTTTACAGCGCAAACATGGACATCTATCTGTAATGTTCAAGATCCATCAAATTCTTAAGAATCAATCCTGTCAAGTAAAGGAATGAAAGCAACATAAAGAGATGGATAGTTTACTTCCAAGTGTTGCCTTAACTCCCCTGACGGATTGTACGTATATATCTGAATAATGTGCTTGGAAAATGCAACACCTGTGGCATAGGAAAGACGCACACGAATAAGCCCAAACAAAATGATCAGAAAGTATCAAAAATCTACTAACATAAGTTCTATCTATTATACCAAGTATTGATCCATCGGGTCCCCATATGCACCGAGTGACAGATATTGCCTCATCCTTAACCAAAGTTGTCTGGCCAAAAAGTTAATAATATTTCATATCGTACTCATATCCATATGGAGGTTTTAAGTTGATACTATTAGAATATCCTTACCTGAAAAAGGCATTAAGAGAGCGGATATATCCCAAACCTTGAAGGGTTTATGCACCACCTTCTCTCGAGACCCTACCTCCCAAATGCTTATGTCACCAACGTTTGTTCCGACTGCAAAGCCTTCTGCACATTAGGGCATAAGTGGTTGCAATGCTGGATGTAAACAATCTCATTAGGGCATGAAGATATACATAAGATATTTTAGGAATGCAGCTGCAAATGTAAGAGTAGAATATCAATCAAACAGCATATTCATTTAGCGTGTACAGTTTTTTTTCATAAATACCAAGGCGCTATTTCACTTATTAAGTTTTAGTGATTTTACGTTTTTGGTAGATATAAGTCATTAAAAGATGACTTTGTGCCAGTTTGGGTCAATCTGTGACAAAAATTAACAGTAACTACAACCTCAAAAATTTATATTTAGATATTATATAATGCACATAAGATTACATGTTACAAAATGACCCAAACAGGACACAAGAATACTGTATGCATATGTTTTATGCAAATGACCCGTAAATGTAATTCATGTGAAAACAAATGTAATCAAAGATGAATCATACACTAACCTGCAACAGGAGGCTGCACGATGCCAGGGGGTCCAGCAGCAATAGTGCCATGAGGCATTGAAGGATTATTAGTTGCCATCCAACCAGCAATCGCACCCGCAAAAGGAGACACAACAGGCTGGAACGGCTGCACAGAAAGATATAAATTGGTTTTAAACATCTCGGTATAAGGATATTCATGTGAAGGCGGAAGGATTATATTACACTTACGCTATGTGCTCCAATAGGAGAAAATACCCATGCTTTTGGAAATACCCCTGCACAGAAAGATAGAAATCGTTGACACTTCCTAAGAAACAGATAACCATATGTAAAATCTGTATATATATTTCTATAAAATTACATTTAGATAGTTTAGAATTACTGTATAAGGAACCATCACTAAACCAATGTTTTCTTTTGTTCCCCACATTTACACCCCGTGGCGAGAACCTAAAATGATAGGCAACTCAAAAGAAACGATAATCACGTCGAAGCAAGAATGAAGAGATGCCTCCTTATTGCTTTCTTTCTCGCTAACCCCACGAAAAATAATGATTTTTCTACATAGATTTTTGATATTATGAAAAAAGTAAATTGAACATAGATTGAGTATTAGTTTCTTTGCTTTGCTTTGTTCTCCAAAAATTACCTGAAAAGTATAAAAGCTTGTTGAGGGCGAAACAATGGCACCTCATGTCCTGCACCCGTTACTGTCATAAATGTGAGACCTTCGTATATTTGGCTCCAACCCGGAACCTAAATAAAAAATAACATTAATAACATTTAGAGTCTTGCTGAAATACATACATAATGTACATAAGATTACCGAGATTACGGAGGAACTTCTGCAAAAGAAATGGTTAAAAAATGTGGTTTCAAAAACGATGCCATTGAAAGAACTGGGCGTTACTGACCCAGCCTTGACTTCGTTGGTCAAGTACCTAATTCATGGCTCATCAAACTATGTCACTGGTAACATATTTATAATAGATTCAGGGTACACCGTACCAGGCATGCCAATTTTTCATCACTTTAAACTTTTGGTGCTATGTCATGTTCAGCTGTTAGTAATGATGCTTTGTGATTTGTGCCAATTCATGGTAACCTATGATGTTCATGGCTCTTATGCTAATAAATAAAAATTACTTGGTTATCATATTTTAAAAGTTGCAAGTTTGTTCATGGTAGGCACTTTTGAGGTGGCAACATGGCGAGTTGGGTCTAAAATTTTTCTGCCTTTGATCAAAACTTAATGAGTAGTTCTTGACGCAAAACAATTATTCTTCCTAAAAGATGAACATTCTTAATAGAAGACCTGTGTACCAATTATGATAGAAAATGATGTTATTATTCCTAAAAGATGAACAAAATTTATATCTGAAATGTGACATATAATATCGCACATACCTCGATATTGTTCATCCAATATGGTCATGAACTTCTGAGTGCAGCCACAAGCAGCCAATGCAATTCCTTTTCCTTCATTAAAAGCATCAGTAAGTGCTTTTTTGAAGTTCTCCAATGTCCTAGATGTTATGTGCTCCAGCAATATTTGGTAAGTCGGTTGAGCAAGCTGAAAAAGATACCAAGCAATGAGCAAATAATATCTGGAACCTTTGAGAACTTAAAATAAACCATTAAACTAAGCAAAAATATTAGGCGGAAGAACCTACATTATTTACAAATAATCAGAATTACAATAATCGACGATGTCATTATTTATGAATCCATTTATATAATCAAATCATTACGATCCTTACCATTGTCTGAGCCCCTGTAATTAACCCACTTTGATACAGTGAACCAGTTTCCTAAAACTATCATATGAACGAAGTTTTTTCTTACCATTGTGAACGAAGGTTTATTTCTGGGAACGACATATGGCAAGAAGTTAAACACACAATGACACATTCTAACGACATAAGAATCTGTGCATCCTATAATGCTAACACACATCACTCTAGTTAAATGACATATAGGTGTGGAATAATTTTCAGTGATAGCATAGTTTGATCTAGAAGCATTCATAATAGGATTTGTGCAAGAAGAGTTGTTATCATTGTGACCTTGATACAGTGAACCAATAAGACTTGCAATACATTTAATACTATCATTCTAAATCCACTGATACGTAAATCAGAAGCTGAAATTTTTAACTGAAAAAAATAACAAAGCATACAAAGAGTATCGGATTCTGAATAAACGCTTAAACCTTCATTACATATTCTTGAGCATCATGTGATCCTGTCTTCCTAAAAAAATATATAAACAACTGTTAGACAAACTAAAAACACCATATGTATCCATTATAATTTATCATATACAACTGTGTAACTTGATTTGTGATGAACATGCGTTTGTGTATATTGGAAAATTAGGGTTTTAGAGAGTACTGTATCATTAGAGAAGATGGATGAGAAAATTATGATAATACGGTTTTAAGAAAATAACTATATAAAAATTAGATATATGTGGGAATTGTATTTAGAATAGGATTCCATAGCATTTATAGATTATAATATGCAACATAATTATCAAAATAACTTGTTGCCTAAGTGGTAAACACACAAGTTATTTATCAAAACAACCAAGGTTCAATCCTTGAAAATAATAAAATTCTGAAATTTAACAATTAATTGCTTAGGTGGACAACAAATGATTATGTGACATTAAATTGGATTATGTGGCATTGAGGTGGCATTAATGTCAAATGCCTCCTGTTTTATATATATATATATATATATATATATATATATATATATATATATATATATATATATATATATATATATATATATATATATATATATATATATATATATATATATATATATATATATATATATATATATATATATAGATATACATGATTTAAGAGAAACTGTTAACAGTGCGTTATTTCTGGCTACTTTTAAAGGCTACAAGTTAATAATTTGTGGCTATTTTGGATGTTAGTATGATTGAACAGAAATAACCAATAATATCTTATCTGTGAGCACAAAAAAATTCAATATTTGTATGATGCTAATAAGCCAAAGGATAGAATGCAAAAACAATGTATCCTAAAACAAAATAATTTTTCTTTCAAAAACAACATTACTAACATAAATAATTTTTCTTTCAATAACATTACTAAAACAAAATAATTTTTCTTTCAAAGGATAGAATGCATAGTCATCAAAGAACTGTTCGGTTTATTGTTCGGTTTACTCGGACAAGTCCTTTGCGAGACACGTTTACATTACTAGCGAACTAGCTTGAAATTATTACCCGTCCTGGAAAAGTCTTTTCGAGTTACTAACAGTTAAGTACCGTCAATTCGTTGGTTAAGTCTACAGCACAAAGATTCATTTGCCTTAACACAACATATTTCTTATCACCAAAATTTTCTCCCCCTCAAAAATGGCATATATAAATGTTATTTTTGAAAAGTTGAGAATAAATATGACCATTTCGAGTGTTGCGGGAAGATGACCACTATGAACAATTTGTGAACAAAGTTTTAACTCAAGTACTCCCCCTCAACAAGTGATATAAACGGTTGAGGTTTTGAAAATCATACGGGGAAGTACTTGTTCTTTTGAGCAAAACCTTGAAAAATGAAAGGTTTGATAGGTTTTATTCAAAAGTAAGAAGCTTTCGCTCCTTTTATAAGGATTGTGGCACTGAAGCGTACCACAGGGTCCTTTCTTGACAATTACGGGTTGTACACTGTAATGTGTGCACAAGCCATTGACATATATAATCACACATCCAAATTTATAATGAAAGAAGCAGTTCAAGGGGTACCAGGAAGTCCAGTGATGTTGCCAGGAGTGCGAACAGGGCGTTGATATCCGGTGATGTTAATCCTGGGTCGACCGCCAACAAAGCTTTCCAATGTTCTGAACTGATCCCTTCTATACAACCTTTCATCAATCATTTTGATGATCCTCCTCACATCCCTTCGATCCTGAGAATTCCATCGCTTAGCAGACCCAATCTTTTGACGTATATCCTTCAACCTATAAGCTAATCCGTCCCTAACCATCTTCAAAGTGTGATCCCCAAACTGGTGAAGATCACTACACGCCATTAAGCAATTTCGTTGAAGTTCACTGCGTTAAACGACGCCGAATGGTTTGCTGATGAGTGTATATTATGAGAGCTGGTTGATGTCGGGAAGATCAAGCTGAGGTGGAGTGAAGTTGACACGGGTCTGATATGATTCAACTGCAAGCTGGAGATCTTCTACACGTTCTTTGATGACTATGCGTCTGATGAAGATGAGCAGTGACTTGATGAATTCACGTTGTACTTCAGTTGAAAATTGCCTCATACGACCCTGTACTTTGGCAAGGTACATGTCTTCAATGTCGTTGATAGACAAATTCTCAAAGTCAGCTTCAGAGAATGCATAATCCCGTTCATCTTGCCTTTTGACCACAATCTTCTTGAGAAAAGTGTAGTCCCATTTGGTCGAAAGATCAACGTGTTTGATGGCAATGATATCCTTAGTACTGAACACTGCATGTTGAGACTTCTGAACCTGGCAGCTTCTGTAGTAGATTCTTCGGCGTTCCGGCCAATGATGAATCCCGTACATTGCATCCCGGTCGTAAGCTTCCACTTTGTTGGAGAACAAGTGATTAGCTCTTTCCTCGATAGCTATGCAGTTTGAGTATATGGCTGCTGGGAATGGAAGTGTCAAAGATGTAGCGTATTTCCTTGAGCCATCGCCACCGTGTAGAAGAAATTCCAAGTCTTTGTTGAAGAAATATCTGAATGGAATCCTAGGTTCATCTGGTTGGCCAATTGTTGGTAGAGGTTTAGACCAGTCGGTGTAATATGGAGGATTGTCCCGTTTGGTGAAGTCGATGTTTGCTTCTGGGTTGAGCCAATCCATGTTGTTAGACATAGCTCCAGCAATGTTATCAAGGTGATATTCGACCTCGAGGGCACTTTCCGAGCGATCTTTTAACAGTTGAAATGCTTCATTCTTGATTTGCTTCAACTCGGATTTCGTCATCTTCTTCACATGGAACTTTTCTTGCAGAATCTTAGCATGCTCCAATGTATTACCGTCTACCAGATCTTGACCTTCAGCAGGGTAGGGAGTTGAGTTAACAAGTGTAGAGAACCATTCAAATTCCTCTGTTTTATCGTCATCTAGCCATGATACGACGTCAACCATGGGCGCCTTCTTCTTCTTTTGTTTAGATGAGGATTCTGGTTTCTGAACTTGTTTGGGAGAGGTGGGTTGTTGTAGGGGCTCACGGACTTCCTCATCGTCACCACCCGTATACTCAAAGTGATCACCGGTTTTCTGAGTCTCGGGTGGTAATTCAGAAGAATCCTGAGGTTTATCAGTAGAAGAACAAGGAGGTGACCTTTGTTGTGCTGGAGTCCGTTTGGGTGGAGGTGGCATTGATGAAGATTCACCAGACTTCTTCGGGCGTTTAGATGCAGAGTCTTTGTCCCTATCATCGTCGTCTCTTGGTCGTTTTGGTTAAGTTGCTGATTCTTTGCATGAAGACTTGAGTTGATAGTCTAATAGAGTCTCAAAAAACTTAGCTTCATCCGAAGTGAATGATCCAGCTCTTTTTGACATTTTCATCACCAATTTAGCGATTAACTCAGTTTCAGAAAGGTCATATTCTTTGCTCATAATATTTTTAACCAATGCAACGATGATTGGAGTAAGTTGTCTGGAGAATACTTCTCGAGTCACACCGGGGACAGTATCGAGAAGAAACTTGTGAGTATATTCTCTTGATGTCTTTTCCAATTCCTTTTGGAAATCTCCACTGATAAGCTTCTGGATTTGTTCCCTTTCTGTCAACAATTCATTTATCCCGTTTTGAAGAAGGTTGATTCTGTCAGCAAGTTGATCCAGCTTTTTGTTGGTAACATCCTTCTTCCGTACTTGCTTGGCAGCCTTAACAATCCTTGTTTTAGCCCGGGATAACCAAGAGTCTGTTGGTTTCTTCACAGCTTTGGATGATGATTTGGTTGATCTTTTTTACGGTGGTGGTGAAGAGTAAGAGGATGAGTCTGATGATGATGAGATGTGAGGAGATTCAGGGTCCTTTGGTGGTTCAGAAGTTTTCTCCTTAGACCGTACGGGACTGTTAAGAAGAAACTTTTCATAATCAACATCTTCATCGTTTCCAGACTTAGCTTCTTCATCAGCTTTATCTTTCTCAGACTTTATAGGATCGTTATTTTATGTGTTTGATGATTCAAGTGGTCTTGGGAGATCAAAATACATGTTAGCCATTAGAGAGAGAAAGTTAGAGAGTTGGGTGTTTTCTTGGTAGAGAGTTACTTCACAAAATTGTAGAATGTTAGATTGAAAGCACCACCCCTTCCATGGATGGAAGGGGTATTTATAGTTACATAAGACACGACCTCCTATCGGCCTGTGGATCAGGTATACAGTGGGTAAAGACCCGTCCTTCCTCCACGGTGTTGCACTAAACTATTTTACGCTACTGACTAACTAATTAACTACATAATAACGTAAATAACGACAAGTCTACGAGCTAACTTATGCTAGATAATATTTGGGGTGACCGACTCTTCACTATGGAATTTTCTAATTCCTAACAATCTCCCCCTAAGGGAGGTCACCCCATGTTTTTCATTTTGAATCCTAGCATTCTTTTCTTGACTTCGTTCTTGAGCTCGTATACTTTAATTCTTCAACATCTGCATCTTTGTGCTTTAGCAGTGATTCTTCAAAGTCCGATTACATTGTACTTTCAGTGGAGGTCTTTGAACTGATCCACATCATTGATGATCTTCGAGCTTTCATTGAGATCATCAGCCACAGTAAATCTCTGGATCACCCTTTATTGTGTTGCCATCATGTGAATTTGTGACTTTTGGACCGACATGCTCACACTTTTGAATCATGACATCTTTCCATCAGAGTAGCGGAAGCTTTACTGGTTCATGATATTTGCAGCAGCGTAGCAGAAGCATAGTATAGAAATATTAGAACCAGGTTATGTAGATTATGCACCAGTCATGATTTCTTCAGTTAAGTGTGGATGCTGTGAGCATGCGGCTTTGGATTGACTCCTCAATTCTGATCAGCTGCAACCGTCCAAATGTACCTGCAAACAACAGTTAGCAATAAAACACACGAAAGTGTCTTTGATCACTTTCGTTGAATTGAGGTACACGGCCCACGGTTCCCCGTTGATCAGTATAAATACTGCCTGTGATCATGTAGGATTCCTAAGAATCTCCTTGACAGGGTTTCGCAGCTGTTCTAGCTGTTCTCAAACCGGAACGTCTCAAAGAAGACAACACGGAGTGAGTGAACCAGTGAATTGAGATTCACTGATTGATGAAAAATGATTTGAAAAACAATCGCGCATTGCTTGAAGAAAGAGTTTTGCAATACGACGAAGGTTTTATGAGAAAGATCAATTTTCAATCAAAATACTTTTTGTATTAGAGAATGAGTACACATTCGACGTGCTAGCGAAAAGAAGAGATTCGCACATCGAACGGTTTTTCTAAAAGTATTTTTCAATCAGAGATACTTTTTGAATTTGAAATGAATACACATTCGACGTGCTAGAGAAAAGAAGGTTTGCACATCGAACGGTTTTTCCAAAAGTATTCGTCAATTCCATTCCTGGACCAAGGTTGATTCAAGAATGAATCTCCCCATCGTTTCTATCCAGTTGTCACAAGCTTGATCTTTTGCAAGATTTCACATGTCACCCACCAAGAGCTTGTTTGATGTTGGCTCTAGAAGGATTTCCATCTTCATTGTGAATATTTTTACATATCACTCGGATGTTCTGGCAATACCACAAGGATAATGCGTAGGACTCTTAATATATACTTACTTTTCACATTGTGTGAAAAAGCAAGTCTTCAAGAATTTAGTGTCCTAACGAGATATTGTGGATGATCTCTTGGCTCTAGACTCAATAGTGCATTTTTGGTTCCTTTGCCGGAGACTAGGGAGAGGGTCTCCTTCTTCAATATCAACAATCTCTAAGATAAAGTCGATAGATTATGTAGGTTCCCCGTGAGAATGAAACAAGCCCTTTTAAGAGGAACTTGAGTGGTTTGAGAAGTTTAGTGCAGTGCATCACTGGGTCCATGATGTCTTGTCTTCAATACCAGTGTTACCTTAGTAACCACTGGTAGCATATGAATTGAATCCAGTTTCTGCCCTAAGGTTGAATTGATGGAGGGCTATTTCTTTTCACCCTTTTATCATTCATTTCTTTTTCATTCTTCAACCCCTTCAGTGCTTACCGAGACTTCATTACTAGAACCTTGTTGGGTTTATTCCAGTACTAGCTCTGTCTCAATCCGCACTCTTCCCATATTCTTATTTTTCTCCTTTTTTCAATATACCTAAGGACTCTACACTATCTAGTGGATTGTCCCTGGGTAGATCCCTCCGGTTCTGGCGGATCGTGGGAACAAATACCTAACCTAACCATCCTTATAACACCATGCATAAAGTAAATTGGTCGGTCTTTTGGTATTGTTCTTTCCTTCATGAAACCAATTGAAAAATCATTTGGAAAACCAATCAAGGTACTTGTGATACGAGATCAAAGCATTTTGTACCTTAATAGTTTTGATCATTTAGAAAACCTCCCCCTCAACATGTGCGTATGATTTAGAAATTGTTTAGCACAAGGAGGCAAGAGGACTTTGAAATATTTTCTTTGATCACAATTTTCATACGAAAAAGCCATTTGATTTTCATGGTAAAATTCTCCCCCTCAATATGTGCATAGGATATTTGAAATCATTTTTATCACATAGAGGCAAGAGTTCTTTTGAAGCACATCCACGATTACAAAGGCCATTTAAGAAACCATTTGAAAACTCAATCAAGGTACATTATGTTAAAACATAAAAGCTTTTGTACCTCGATAGTTTATTTTCTTATAAAATGCTCCCCCTCAATATATGCTTCGAGATTCGAAAGCGTTTAGCACATATGAGAGAGCAGCCTGCACAGCTGAATCAAAACGATCAACTTTTATCAAATTTCATTATTAAATCACAAATTCTCCCCCGATCAAAAATATCAAACCCTTTGAGATTTTGGATCCCGAGTGATTTAATAAGGTTTAGAAAACATAGGAGAAAATGTGGCCAGGTTTAAATACTCATCTTGTTTTTGGATAAATGCTCCTCCTCAACATGTGCATTGTATATTAGAAATCGTTTGGCACATGGAGGCAGGAGTGCCTTTAAAGGACTAAAACCAATTCCATTAAAACAGATTTGAGATTTAAATCACGATCTCTACCCCGATCAAAAATATCAAACCATTTGAGATTTGTGATCCCAACTGATTTAAATCATTTAGAAAAATTTGGGGAAAGACGTGGCAGGATTCAATTTTGAAAGATGACAGATAAGGACCATTTTAAAACATTAAAGATTGTTAGTGTCAGGTATGATAGTTTTTAAGAGATCTTTTAAGTAAAACAAAACAATTTCACAATCAAACAAGAACAGAAAAAATTTCATTTTGAAAGACCTTGATTCTAAAGAAAAAAATCATACCATGACATAACATTAAATCTTTAGATCACCACTTATTATCGTACAAGACAGAACTTTTGTGAAGAAACATCGTTTGAAAATATTTTATTTTAAATCACTCTCCCCCTCAATCCATGACAGAAATTAATAATTGAGTGACTTAGGTTTTGATAACATGAAGTCCGGTGATTTTCAAAAATTAGTCCAATATATTTTCAAAACAATATTTTCCATTTTCAAAACAATTTAATTAAATTATTCAAAATTGTTTAAAAATGGTATCCTGCACAAAGATACGTTAGGTGGTTGAGAAGCTTCTGTTGTTGTTGATGCAGTGAAACTTCTTCTTACGTTGCATTTTGAATGCCAACTGAGGTCAAATTAAGCTCCGTTTCTTCAATCACTTAGAAGAAAACCATCTGCTGATGCAGTGAGACCTCTTACGTTGCATTTATGCCAACTCTCCATAGAAGTCCAGTTAAGCTCCGTTTCTTCATTTGTCAACCCAAGATATAGTTACCCTTTCCTTTCGGCATCCAATCATCTTCAATTGTGGGATCCGGATCGGGAACATTCTTATAACCAATATACCTGCATACGTTAGTGAACACACATACAAATATATGGTGGTCGACATCACCCAAACAACAATCGACTAATAAAAGTCAATGCAACATATCAATCAGATGATATAAATGTATGGGAATAATGTGTTCATCACACTCTACTCATCTAATCCTAGCAATCGAATCCTAGGCACCTAGTCCTTCAACATAGGTTAACATCATTTTTAATTAAGCATATCAGGATAATTGAGAAAGCCCGTTAGATGATGTAGATTTGAAAACATTTTCCCCCTCAACCAATAACTCATTTTATAAAAGATTTTAAAAGTGCTGAAGTCATTGATTGAGTTTCCAAATTTTATAAAAACTCTGAATCTGATTGATTTTAAGCAACTCATTTTCCACCATTTTTGAAAACACAACAAATATTTTTCTGAAGAATTTTAGACGGAAAAACATTTGTGTAGGAACAGCAGTCCTTCGACATACTTTCCTCATTTGTTTTTTTGGATAAGTGCACGAAATATTTGAAAAATGGTTTAGCGTAGCACTTTCCTTTCTTTTAAGAGCGGGTTGCTATCTGAAATGATAGCAAGCCATAGTTTAAGCACGGGTTGCAGTCTGAAGTAACTGCAAGCCATTTTTTTTGAGACATGTTTAGAAAAGAATATTTACACCTCCTGCTCGAACTTCATCTATGGTCCCGTGCCATTATTGAATGACATTTCTAAGACCGTAGATGTTATCGATACCAGAAGACATGTCTTGAGAAAAACATATTTTTGGTATTTTTGAAATTTTCTGATTTTTATGGTTTTTGAAAGTTTTATATTTTTCTATTTTCTTTTTGTTGGTTTTATATTTTTCTATTTTCTTTTTGTTGGTTTTATATTTTTGTATTTTGTTTTTCGAATAAATATTTACAAGGATAGAATAGATGATATAGTTAAAGAAGATGATGATACGAGTACCGAGATAAGGATATCGAGCAGCCTCGTTGTAGAAGATAGAAGTCATCATCCCTTAAACATTCACCACCAAAGCTTCCAGGGCTCCAGAATAGAAGATAGAACATGAGCCTTTGAGAGAGAGAGACTTTGGCAGCTTCCCCCCAAACCGAAAATCCTTTAGCTGAGCAGATTCAAAGCTTTCTTTCAAGCTTCTCTTAGCCAGGTGCACAAAGAAGCACACCATTATCATCGAACTTGCTGCTCCTTTTAAGAATAATCACCGTGATTCTTCGTTCGAGGTTATATCATCCAAAAGAACAGCAACGTATCATCCCACACATAAATAATCTTCTCAAATTTCATAACCACTGAAGTCTGAAGCTATCCATTCCAAAAGGTGTCAAGAGAGCAATTCCCCCAAGTAGTTGAATTGATGCAGTCAATGATGAGTGTCTAAATACTCATCATTTTTGTACAAAATAAACTGCAAATTCATCTGAAAACACTCAGAAACACATCAAAATGATCAAAATATCACAAATCAGTGTTTTATGTGTTTTAAATACAAAAATATCAAAATCAGATGAAAAACATTTCAAATTTGCAAAAATTGCAGTTTTAGTCCCCCAAGTTTCAAAAATTGTCAAAAATAGTCCCTGAGACAAAAATTCAGAAGAAAAGTCACCAAAGGTCTTTTTAAAATCATAAATTGTCATATTTAGTCCTTTGGTGGAAAATCTAAAAGTTTTGAGAAAATTACAATTTAGTCCCTGAAAATCCAAAATTGGTCAAAACTAGTCCTCGGAAATTTTCAAAAATGTCAAAATCAACCCTTGGACTATTAAAGCTTGGCAAGACCAGACCCTTGACTACTTTTCATAATTTACATGTTCGGTCCCTGGGAATTTCAGTTTTACATATTTGGTCCCTTGTATTAATACTTAAACAAACCAAATGGACCTTATAACAAACCCCAAGCCCAAAATAAACACCCTTGGCCCAACTGTTTTACCCAACCCAATCCCTTTACCCGTTTTTAAACCCGATACCAACCCACCCTTATTATTAAAGCTCAGTCAAACCTCTTTGACCACCCTTTCCCTCTCCTTCACGGGTTCACCATAGCCATCATCACCCCCTGCATATCACCTGCTCACACTCAACCATCATCACCCCTATCCCCCCCTCCAAACACAAAGAGCCAAGGATAATTAAATGAGCCCCATACCAACCCCACTCAAGCTCCAGCTGTTAAACAACTTTTGGCGCCAAAAAGGTTTAAATGGCCAGGATCAATTGCAGTGATCCAATGGTGAATTTTATTAGTGGGAACTATTCACTGAGGTGAGAGAAGAAGCTTGGGATGTATAAAAGGCCAAGTGATGCATCAATGAAGAAGCTAGCTTTTATTTTTTTAACATGTATGTCGTTTTATAGTTCCTTAGTCTAAATCAGATTCATAGTTGTATTTTGAAGTTCTATTGTACTCAAGTAAACCTTTTTAGTGTATTTTAACTTAATTCACGTGTCAATTTCAGTTCAAGTTCAATTTCATTATTATATGTCAACTGTTGAAATTTGCACTTTCAAAATCCCACGTCAAATCTTCTAGTTACTTGTTGTTAAGCTCAATCATACTCAAAATAGCTTAGTTAAGCTTTCCATAAGCTCACATTGAAGTTTAATTCACTTTTGAACTTTGGTCAATAAAAGTCAACACGGATAAAAAATGATGCAGAAAGGAATTGGGTTGATTCAGGCATGAATGTGGGTTGAAATGGAAGCTATGGGTTGATTGGTATTAGGGTAGTGGTCCTTGGTTCTCATTTGGCTAGCCATTGTGGCTTGGACATTTGTAAGTCAAATTTATAAGCTTCTTAGCATAATTAGTTCTTGTGGTTTAAACTTGTTAAAACTTGTTCAAATAGCAGCAATGAAGTCATCTTAAGTTAGTTTGATCATAAACATAAGTTGGTTTTGTGATTGGATCTGTTTTAATTATAAATCAAGTCATAAAGGGGTGTTTGGATTGCTTGTCTCTACTATTCTAGAGGTTGTATTGTAGAGGTAGATTAGTTTGTTTAGGCTTTGCTTTAGTCATATGCATCATATCTGTCTTTGGTTTGCTTTATTTTGAGCTTTAAGTCAAAATCACTACTCATCTGATTTATGAGCTTACTGTTGGAATTCAGCTTCTGTCATCAGCTCAAATAGGTTTAGAATCAGTTTAGCAAGGGTGCTATAGTTGCATTACAGCTTATCTCATCTTATTCTATCCTTGATTTGCTTCTGAATCTCATATAAGTCAAACTTCTTGTCTGTCATTAAAAGTCAAAATCATGTCAAATGTCCAGTTTTTGCATAACTTGCAGAGATTGCACTGTGTTCATTTTAAGTAGTTTAGGTTTGATGTTTGGCACATTTTCAGTTAGCCAGGTGGACTTTAAGACCACATTTGTAGTTTTAGCTTTAGCTTATTGAATAAGTAGTTAGAGTAGCTTAAACATAGCTTCCCTGTTACTGTTCTGCTCATCAGCTTGCTGTTCTTGTTTTGCCGCTTTTTGTTTTGATCATAACTTGCTCATTTCTAGTCGTAATTAGCTGTAACTTTGGACTTGTGTTCTCTGCCTGGTAGACTTGAGATCTCCACTGCTGGTTTTCCCTTTTGCTTATTGGATAAGCCAATGCAAGAACTAGAACAGTAGGGTTTGATTCAATTTTGCTTATATGGCAGTTTAGCTTAATCACTTGGTAGATGCTTATTTAGGTGTTAGAATTAGCTAAAACCTGTTGCTTTAGAGTAGTTTAGATATAGTTTAGCTTATTTGATCAGTTGGTGTACTTTTGTGCTTATTAGCTTATTCCTTATTGCTTATTTCCTAGTCATTTACACAGCAGCTTAAGATTCTTCCACATAAGCTCTAGTTTTCATATTTTCTCTGTCTTAGGATAATGTTTTAGAATTTCCCTGCAATTTTCATAATTTTTAGACACTGTTCACTATTTTTCTTAATTAAAATAGTTTTTAATCATTTTTAAATAGCCTTTAATTGCAATTAATTGAGAAAAAGTTCCAAAAAATAATTTTTCAATTTTAATAGTTTAAGATAAATATAAAAAACATAAAAAATATTTTTCACTATTTTTCTCCTTTTATTTGGTATTTTTCATAATTTAAATTAGATTTAAATAGTTTAAAATCCATAAAAAATAGAAAAATAATCAGAAAAATACAAAAATAGTTTTGAAAATTCTAGTTTGATATTTTAGACTTTTCCATTTCATAATTTTATTTTTCTAGCTTTAATTCCTAATTTTTTGTATTTTAGGTAATTATTAAATAGTTAAAAATAGTTTTTAATTAATAATAATTAGATAATTAGTGATAAAAATAGTTTTCTTTTCCTAAAAAGTTTCTTTTATCATTAGGTTTGTAAAAACATCATTTTCATATTTTTAGGGTTAATATTGCTTTAGTTTCACTTTTTAATTTGTACGTCGCGTAGATTTTAATTTTAGTTTTATAAAAACATAAAAACAAAAACATCATTGTAAAAATAGTGATAGCGTTTATTTAATAGATTTTATCTTTTTAATTTTCTTTAATTTGCATTTAAGCCGTTTTAATTTGTTGGCTTATTCCGTAGTTATAATCATAACCAAATCCTTTTTCCGTTCAAACTCCTCGATCACTGTACGTTTGATAAATCATCGCATAGCTCGCTGGGACATAACGACCCGGGGAAACACTATACTCCTCAGATCTTCATTGATTTCGTGCTGAAGCTGTTTTGAGTTGTCTTACGCTTGCGTGAGAGAACTTGACGGTTTTGCGCGGATCAGTCAACCTCTTTGTATAATGCTCAAGAACTCTCCCAAATACACTTCATGAGGGGAATGAAGAACACCTTCCCATGTTCACATTTTTCTTCCCTGATGAACGTGTATGAAGCTCAAGAACCCGAAGTACACCAATATCCAAGAACTCTCCCGAATACACATCAAGAGGGTAATGTAGAACACCTCCCCTATGTTCACATCTTTCGTCCCTGATGAATGTGTATGAAGCTCAAGTATCCGAAGTATACCAATACACAAGGAATGAATAACTGATAACATTGAAGAAGCAGGCCAAGTCACTGATTATCTCTGCGGGTGACAATCTCTGCGGATGTCAACACCGAAATAAGTGATTATATCTCTGAATCACTGATTAAGCACTCAAGTGAAATAGCTGAGCATCCCCAATGTACACAATCTCTCTCCCCTGATCATTGAGATACCATCGAAATCACCACACACTAGTGTACCTCTTTTATCTTCAGAAACTTTTTCTAACATCACTTCCCCCACATAGTTGGAAATAAGAATACTAAACTCCTTGATGAGTAAAACCTTGAGTTTCTCTGCGGTCATGACATTTGTTTTCCCTGGATATCTTCAATCACATAGAAGAATTAAGTTCATCAAGGTTACTCGCCATGAGTCAAACCTTGAGTTTCTCTGCGGTAATAACACTTGTCTTCCCGGGATATCTTCAATTTCTTAGAAGTATTAAGTACATCAAGTTTACTCGCGTTTAGATGCTTGTCTCCTTCCTACTTTCTGGTTTTGATACTTTAGAATCAGCAACTCTTTGAATGCCTAAATACTTGAAATTTGTTGAGAAGATCGCATGAAGTCTTTGTGAGAATCAACATGCTGAAGACTCTCACTGACAATTTTTATCAACCCTTATGTAGACAATTTGAAGTGACCACTGATGAAGAAAAACCGATATACCCTACTTGAAACTGAAGTCAACTTCCCCACATTTGTATCTTAAACTTGCACCTAATGGTGGAAGAACGGTGTAGAGAATTTATGCTTCACGCAAATCTCTAAGTACTCACTACCCAAACAAAGTATGAGACATTAACACCTCTTGCGATTATCTACACCGTCATATGCGTGTGACACTGAGTAAAACAAAGTAACTCCTAATATTGATAGTTAACCAGGTCTTCAACCATCCACCTCGACTGCTCGTAACTAGATAAACCAAGTCTTCAACTCAAATTCTTAAGCCCGAGCAAGTTATCAAATAAGAACACGCCTATGTGAAAGTCAACTTCAATCTCAAATAAGTGATAAATGATTAACTCCGAAGTAATCAACTTGTGTCAAATGTCCAATACGAGAAATAGTCAATAACAACGTCTCGAGGAGTCACTGCTAAAGAATATGAGCAAGTCTAATTGGGGATTGAATCTGACTAATAACTCTCACCCAATTAGTTCTCTCCCCTAAACCGACAATCTGTTTGATAAATGCCCAGATTAAGAAGAAGTCTTTAGATCGTTAAATGCAACTCGTCTTTAGTCTTCTAACATGTAGCAGAAAATGTAGAACAGACTGTAGACTCGACCTTCTTCAAGATTGTGCAGTTGGGGAATAGATAGTTAACATCTTCAACTCACACAAAAAAGCATCCCACCAAAAAGCATCCCAATTAACTTACATCTTGCAAATCCCCTTAACTAAAATCCATCCCAATCAAACAAGAACAGAAAGATGTTCATCAAGGAAATCAGCAATCAGGTCGCAACGAACACACCAGATGGTAACACCAAACTACCAATCACATCAAACAAGAACAGAGAGATTGTTCGGAATCATCATGTTGATGTATACGTGAAGAATTAACCGAAAGCACTTTGTCGATAAACTCATCAATCCGAGTGAAGATGTCAACCAACGGCTCTTAGAAGAGAGAAAACTCCCTGTAAAGATGACCCGATACAATAAGAAGATGCTCGGTTCTTACATGAGTTTAGAGCCGTATGACCATTAATTCTCAAATATCAATCAACAATGCAAAAAAAATCACACTTCTTCTCCCCCTCAAGAATTGCATCCGGAGTTGCCATTCTTGATTAAATAAGTGAAAATCATCCGAATGTTCTATTCACACTTCTCTCCCGCAAAATTAGCACATGATGTCGCCATCTTCATTATAATCGAGCAAGTGGAAATGAGAAAACAAACAGTGATAGCCCGGTTTACTTGATGACTGAAGCGCATGGAAAAAGTATGAAGCATGTTGATGAGAATGGTCATAATAGAGAAGATTTCTCTTCTTCAGAAGATAAAGCGCACTGACACGTACACTTTTCTTTTCTTTAGGGAACGAGGCATGAACTGTTGTGTTCATACGTCATTAGAAGATTTCTCTTCTTCGGAAGATAATGCGCACTGAAACGTACACATTTCTTTTCTTTAGAGTACGAGGCCTGAACTGATGTGAACAGACGTCATAATCTCTCTCATTTCATCATCTATTTTGGCAAAGCATGTAATCAACCCATTATCATTCAGTAGGCTCTTTGTTGTGACAGCTGATGGAGAAAACCTAATATGATGAATTTGACCCTGAAGTAAACTACCCTGAACTCGTGACTTAAACTTGCACATATGTAACAAAGAGCGGTGCCGATTTCCATTAGCATCTCTAAGTACTCTCTATGTACTCTATACTCTTCAACCAACCAACCATCAAGTATAAGACGTACATTACCTCTTGAAAATCCACAATTGAATGTGACACTGAGCACTACAACGTAACTCCTTAAAGTGATAGTTATTTTGAGGTGGTATGAGCCCAATTCCCCCAAGTGGTAAAAGAAAAGGTAAAAGCCACCCAACAATAACTAGATTTCCAAGTCTTCGTTTTTGATAATAAGCTCGAACAAGGATCATGAAGAATCTTCATCCATCCATCCCCGATACCTTCAGATACTAAGTACACTCGCCCCTGATAATTTACTTCAACCTCAAATTAATAATACTGAATTAACGCCGTTGTCACATCTTCCGAACTGCTCAAATCTAGCCTCATTTGACCTTTAAAGTGAACTATGATAATGGTTTCATCCTGACCCTGGTTACAAGCACATCACCCCGTAAAACCATGTAATAACCAAACTGCCATGACGAATATCCTAACACACATCCAATTCATGAAGTACACCCTTTTATCCCTTCTTCGAAGTAGAAACCGTAGCACCAGCATCAGATAAGATCCCAAAATACACTTTCCTTTTCTCCAGGATGGTTCTATCATTACGGGATTTTACAACTCTATGGTTTAAACCGAAAAATAGATTCTTTCGCGGGATTTTACAAAACCAAGAATAAACCGTAAGATAGATCCGGAAATGAACTTTACTAATACCAGGATGTTTCCATTGTCACGGGATTTTACAAGTCTATGATTTAAACCGAGAAATAGGTTCTTTCGCGGGATTTTACAAAATCAAGACAAAGCCGTAAACAACGTCAGCCTGAATATGTTATGACAATTTAGGTTTCGGTGAATATCTGTTTTTAGGGGAACATGCAGCGGTTCATCAACGGTACATAATCCAACATCAACAACCTCATCAACCATCCAATCAACACTTTGGTAAACACTTCATTCACGCATTCTGTCGGCTATTGTAGTGACCACGAGGAGAAGTAAACCCGATATACCAAACCTGATCATGAAGTAGAATTCCCCAGATTTGTTACTTAAACTTGTACACATCCTCGTGAAAAAAAACAGTGTACCCAATGTACAAATCCTCTTGACGTATCCTCAACTGTGTGAGACACCGAAGTGATAGTTACAATTTGGCTCGAGAAAGAATCGCAAAAGTGACTAAATAGCCAAGTCTTTTTCACACTCCTTAAAAGCCCAAACAAGTCATCTTCGCGGAAGGGTAGAAAGAAAGAAGACGAAATAAGAAAACGCGCCCGGAAAACCTCACTTCAAATCCAAATAAGAAATATCGTCCAAACATCCCGTAGTCAACATTTGTTTCAATAATAATTCAAGCCATGACATAATGTTCTCTAAGAAGACGTATAACTCAAAGTATCAAGCCGTATCACAACAAATCTCGTCATCACATCTCATCTCATCATCAATTATCTCATTATCACTAATCACATAACACACCAAATCAAGTCGCATCATCAGTTCACAAATCGCACGTCTCGAATCGCAGAATAATATTTAACTGACCCAAATGAACACTTTTATCATGACCTGGTTCAGAATAAATTAGCCATTTGGAATCAAATATACTCCGGATCCAAATCAGTCAAGCCCAATTTATCTCAAAACGCATATCCATTAAACATTAAAACATTAGATGGCCCATGACATTACAAACCCAAGTCCAAAACTGTTTAATACATGCCCGACTTAATCAAAAATACCCAAGTGGCTTATCCAATCAAAATATATTACCGTGATCGCCGAATTTAAGTGCACACTCCATTATGTCCAACTAGGGCTCTCGAACCATCACATGATAATTCAGCCGTTAAGGTGTAAATCTCTCACTCAACTATAATTTCATACAAGCCAATATATTACACAACATTATAATGGTGAAATGCATTAGTACTTGGTCTAACCAGAAGTGACAAACATTATGCCGTGCAAGATATTACCCAGATTTTACACACGGCCCAAGTATATTCATTTGAACAGCCCATAAGCAATCCAAACCATCCAAGCCCATGATCCTGTCACATTAATCTCGATCCAAGTCCATTTTGATACCACAGGTTATAAAATGTAATACCCTAAACTTTAGGTCATAAACTAACCCTAATCCTTAGCACCCCAAACCCTAAAATCACTCACATAATATACGCCTCCTCCATCAGTCTCTTATCCTCCCATTTCTGTTAATCACATCGCAGCCACACTCAATTAATTTAACAACCCTAATCACAAAAGTGTTATCAGCCCGCCTCCATCATATCACTCAAACCACACGACATAAAGAAATACCATGATTAAGAAACAAGTCAAACACCACCATTATTCACTCGATCAAAATACCTCGCCACAGGGATGGTGCAAAGGTTTTGATGGCCACAGGGATGGCTTCCAAGAAAAATAACGACTTCAAGATTGGCTTCAAGATCATTTAGATTGGTCTCAGGTAGGGTATTTATTGTTTGGTTGTCGAGTTTTACATTTAATTATAACGAACTAAAGAAAAGATTGTAACAAGTTTGTTATGATACTTTTCTTTTAATTCGGATATTCAATTGAAGTGACAACTTCAAAAGGATCGATGATGGTAGGTTAAGTACGTGGTATAGACCTTCACGAGTCTTGATATATATTTGATAACCACGACTAAACGACTGAGATCTTAGGATATGTCATTTATGTTTTGAAGTCTTGAGTTATTGAGATGTTTTGTGTAATGAGTCTTGAAAATTGGTGGATGAGAGATGGGATAATAGGTTAGATAAATTGATGTTGGTGATGAAACTGAAGTCGAGCCAGATATTTGGTATAAGTCGAGTTGTGCTCAAGAGTCATGTTGTGGTCTTTTTATAGTTTACTCATAACACTTTCATAATTCTAAAAACCAAGGACTGATGAGATGTTGGTACTGAGGTCGTGACATGGTTTTTGTATATTGTGGTCTTTTGTTTCAGTTTATGCAAAAGTAGTATCACTTCATCTTCATCTCTTTCTGTCCAAAACAAGTCGCTAACCATATATATATATATATATATTTTTTCAAAAGCAAGTCTCTAGATAGACGCAAGTCGCTATGACTAAGTCGCTACGACTAAGTCGCTACGACTAAGTCGCTACGACAGCAAGTGGCTCAATAGCCAACTCGCTAACATGAAAAAAAAAACAGTTTTTGACCATTTTCAAACAAACCCAGAAAAAGAGCATAAAGATATGTTTGATATTACCCAGTTAGGCCAATAATTTTCCCAGTTGCAAAAATAGACCCATAAAAACAACATATTGACTACATATTTTACCCGTTTGACCACCAGAAATCTAATAAGTTTGACCACATGTAACCCACAGTTTGGTACAAGAAAAAATATGTAACTGATAATATTGTTGACATGAATCTGTTTGGACAACATATGACACAACACAAAGACCATAAGACTTTCTTGACCAAAACAAGGATACAATAAATAAGTAAAAAACTGTTTTGTCACAAAGATAGGAAAACAACTTTTCTAGCCAATAAAATTAGTACAAAAACAGCCTAAAGCACGATAAGAAACCACGAAAATCAACAAAACACAAGAACCTTGGCTCTGGTACCAATTGTAGGATCGTTATTTTATGTGTTTGATGATTCGGGTGGTCTTGGGAGATCAAAATACATGTTAGCCATTAGAGAGAGAAAGTTAGAGAGTTGGGTGTTTTCTTGGTAGAGAGTTACTTCACAAAATTGTAGAATGTTAGATTGAAAGCACCACCCCTTCCATGGATGGAATGGGTATTTATAGTTACATAAGACATGACCTCCTATCGGCCTGTGGATCAGGTATACAGTGGGTAAAGACCCGTCCTTCCTCCACGGTGTTGCACTAAACTATTTTACGCTACTGACTAACTAATTAACTACATAATAACGTAAATAACGACAAGTCTACGAGCTAACTTATGCTAGATAATATTTGGGGTGACCGACTCTTCACTATGGAATTTTCTAATTCCTAACAGACTTCTCCTTTTCTGGTTCTTCAATGTTATAATCAATAGATTCCTCCACAAGCTTTTGCTGTTGCACAAGAGTGGTGGCACCAGTTCCCTTATCGGGTCGATTAACCGCATCAGGATCTGGTGAAGAGCGGACACCACCACTCGACCCTCCGGGGCCACACATTTGATCTTGTTCAAATTCTTTAGCTTTTTGTAGGTGTCTAACGATTTTAAACTTATTCCTGTATGATAAATCCAGTTGCTCTTCATCACTTTCAGAGCTTTCTTCATATGGCACAAATACAAGAGTCTTCCCTTTTCCTAGGTCAGTTGGAGGACTAGGAGGTTTTGCTACTGAGGGAGGTGGTTCGGTTGCAGATTCAGAGTAGTGGACCTCCTCATCTGATTGTGTATCTTCAGAGCTTTCGTCCAGTAGCTTTCTTGGTGGTTCAGGTGTAGGAATAGGAACAGCTTCCTGAGAGGGAACTTTCTTCTTTGGAGTAGGTTTCCTCTTTGGGACTTTCCTTTGACTCTCTGTGCTTACTGCACTTCCAGCACTTCCTCTTCTGGTTCTCCGAGTAGGTGTTCCAGAAGGCTTTTCATCAAGATGACCAACTTTGCCTTCTCTTACTGCTACCCGATACCTTTTGTACGTTTCAAGCTTCTTGATTTCGTCAGTCAGTAGGTAATCAGGTAACACAGCACCCTGTTTCTTTGTTGATGATTCCTTGATTCTGACTGATAGGATAGGCTCAGTCAACATGTCGTGATTATCGGGGTCATTGAGCCTCTTGGGGATATCAGGATGAAGTCCAAGTGCTCTCTGCATCAAAAGTTTTGTGTATCTGACATAGGGAATCTTTGAGCCAAGTTTTTTGAGAAACGTCATCATGTCATCCCATATCAGAGCTTCAATTTCGATGTCCTTCTTGTTGATTAATGACCAGAAGATTTGCAGTTCCATGAGCTTGGGATGCTCATAGCCACTGTCACGACCAGAGACCGATTTGGTGATGATGATTTAGAGGGTTCTCCACGGTTGAGGAATGTTCTTAAGCTCTACATGAGAATGCTTAGAGATAATTCCTGAAGCTTCATCATAGCCAATATCAATCAAGAATTGTAGAACTGTCTCCTCTGTAGGTGTGGCATAGAAGTCGGTTGGCACGATTTCTGGAATGAGAAGAATAGCCCGTAAGTCTGCATGAGTGATGGTGACTTGTTTGTGATTGATAGTCACAATAACTGCACTTTGAACCTTGATCCTTTGCATTGAATTCCAGAATTGTTGAATGTAGATCTCTGGTACTGTGGCAGAGTGTGAGAGCATGTTCTGGTAGGGATGATTCTTAAGAATATCCACAACAATGAGACATGAAGATTCTGAGCATGTGAGGGTTTCAAAGTCAACCCTAAGGTTGTTCTTTCCAATCTTTCTCGGATAGCCATTAGGGAAGATATCAGCAATTGTGAGAACTTCTGGTGCATCCATATTCATTTGAGCAGCCATGTCGTGATCTAAAATAACATTAGCCAAAAGAACCAACATATCAAAAGACATAATGTTAGTCAACAGAAGGTTTTTATTGTCTAATTATTGAATATACAGTGTCAAAGATTGTTACGAGTCCAAAGTCACTTGTTTGTTCAATAGTCCAATGTCGTCGTGATAAGTTTTGTGAGTTAGTTAACTTTAAGTTTTAAAGTTTATGTTATCACTTATTTAACACAACATATTAAACGATTAAGTTTATTAGTGACATTATTGGTTTCGTGACGTTATGATTCATTTATTTACAAGTTTGCACGCGTAACAATTCATAACGAAGGTTTGATCAAGGCTTATGCGTAGGAATAGTAGCTTATGCGTAAACAGGAGAAATATACACGTAGACACAAGCTTATGCGTAGGATCCTTACTTACGCGTAAGAGATATTACGCGTAGGAAAAGAGGACCTTATGCGTAGAGCTTACGCGTAGGCGTATAAAAAACCTTACGCGTAAGGCTTACTCGTAAGAGTAGACCTTATGCGTAGAGTCATTGTTTACGCATATCCTTCACAGGATACGCCTAGTCCCATTGTAGAACCTTACGCGTAACAGTTACGCGTAAAATTTCTCTTACGCATAACTTTCTACGCGTAAGGTGATCCTTATGCGTAGAGTAACAAAGACCTTGATTCTGAGTTTTAAGCGCAACAAGCCTGAAATAAAATCATCATATTATCAATCTTAACACATATATTCATTTTAAAACAGATTATGGCATGAAAACTTGTTAAACAGTTTACGCGTAGAAAGTCATACGCGTAAGTCAAAACCCTAGAGTTTAAGAATTACGCATATGATTTCTATCCATAGGAATTGCACCAAACGTTTTCTGGTAGGTCTTAGGTGTTGTGAGAGTCTAATAACCAAGTTTTAACATCCAAAGCGCAGTGAATCAAAAATACCCAAACCTAAGAACATTAAACCCTAAATTCCAATTGTTTATTCAATTAGTGTTTCTGGGTGGTTATAGGGCCAGGAAATCATTAATTCAACATGATAAAAACATCACACAACAGTCCTTTTGACCAAGAACCTTCACATTTGAAAACGCCCAAAATTATGCATAAACCCTATTTTTGAAATTCTGGGTTCGTTTAAGTGATGAAAATGAGTTTATTGATGTAAGAAACAGATTTTAACACTATCTTTCTAACCACAAGCACCCAAACATGATTATGTGTTCATACGCATACGCGTAGAACACCAAATCATCCATAGTTAAAGATCTAACCGTTAATTTCAAAACGATTTAAAACCATTGTTTGTAATCTTGTTAGGAACACAAAGACACTTACAAATTGAAGATCTGAAACACGGATTTCTTGAACGAATTTTAAGCGTAGGATTTGTTAGTTGAGAGTAATAAATGTGAAGTGAAGAAATTAGGTGGGTGTTTTTTATTAAAAATGACTTTAATCTTTTGGCAGTTTTGGTCCCTCCACCTTTTCCAATTTCATTTAAAGCCTTTTAACTTCCATTTTGGTTACCAAACAAAAGATTTTAGGAACTAACTTTGACGACACTCCCCCTCGACTTAAGAAAATGATGAAAGGTTATAAATTTTAGTCCGAGGAGTGTTAATGAACCAGAAAATTTACCATCATTGATAAAAGAAACAACCGGTATAGAATAACATGCAAGTACACGAATGTTTTTGAAACAGATTGGTATTAATTTTCTCCCCCTCAACACTTGATCAGAAAAATACTGAATTTTGAAAGATTATAGTGTTGACGGAAGAAATGTACATGCCATGTTGAAAGAAAATTAGATTAGAAGAATATTTTTGTTGTTTTATCAGGTTTTATATTTTTGTATTTTGTTTTTGAAAAATTATTTACAAAAGATATTTTGGTGTTTGACAGGTTTTTAAGACTGTTTTAGGAGATCATCCAATTCCTCTTGAGTCAAACACCTCATACCAATCCGGTGGACCAACTCATTAAACCTAGCGGGAGGCAAGGGTTTGGTGAGTAGATCTGCCAATTGGTATTCTGTACCCACGAAGTATAATTCAACTGTACCCTGTTCCACATGATCCTTGATGAAATGATAGCGAAGATCGATGTGCTTTGATTTCGAGTGCTGAACTGAGTTGCACGAGATCGCAATGGCACTCCGATTATCGCAGTACATCGGGATTCTGTCAAATACGTAACCATAGTCTTTGAGTTGTGTTCTCATCCAGAAGACTTGAGCACAACACGCGAACATGGCTACATATTCTGCTTCGGTTGATGACAGCGATGTACAATCCTGCTTCTTTGATTGCTAGGACACCAGTTTATCACCAAGAAATTGTAGTGCTCCTGAAGTACTTTTCCGTGAATCTAAGCATCCTGCGTGGTCAGCGTCTGAAAAAGCGATTAGTTCAAAACCAGAATCCTTCGGATACCAGATCCCCAAGTTAATGGTTCCCTTGATGTATCGAAGGATTCTTTTAGCCTCGGAGAGGTGGGTTTCAGTTGGTCGCGACTGATAACGGGAGCATAGATAAACAGCAAAGACAATATCAGGTCTGCTAGCTGTTAGGTACATTAGAGACCCAATAATACTACGGTATTTTGTAGGGTCCACTAATTTCCCATTTAAATCAGCATCTAGCTTCTTGGTATGAGTCCTTGGTGTGACATAAGTGTCACAGGTTTTCATTCCAAATTTGTTTAACAATTCAAGGGCATATTTGGACTGACTCAAGAAAATACCCTGGGGTGATTGATGAACTTGCAGTCCTAGAAAGAACGTAAGTTCACCCATCATGGACATTTCAAAATTTTTCTTCATTAAATTTGCAAAAGCGATTGAGTACTATTTATGTGTAGACCCAAAAATGATGTCATCCACATAAATTTGAACAATTAAGATATGTGCCCCTTGATATTGTATAAAAAGAGTAGGGTCAACCGAACCTTTGGTGAAATTATTAGCAATGAGGAAAGATGATAGCTTATCGTACCATGCCCGAGGAGCTTGTTTGAGACCATAAAGAGCTTTGTTCAGTTTGTAGACATGGTTCGGGAACTCGAGATCAACGAATCCTTCGGGTTGACTGACATAAAACGTTTCTTTCAGTTGTCCGTTGAGAAACGCAGTTTTGACATCCATCTAAAAGACCGTCATATTCATATGAGCCGCGAACGCGAGAAATATCCGAACAGCCTCAAGACGAGCAACCGCAGCAAAAGCTTCTTCAAAGTCTATTCCATCTTCCTGACGATAACCCTTAGCAACTAGACGTGACTTGTTTCGGATTACGTTCCCTTCAGCATCCAATTTGTTTTTCCAAATCCATTTGAGACAAATGACGTAGACCCCTGTTGGTCTTTCAAACAGTTCCCATACTTCAAGACGTTTGAATTGGTTGAGTTCTTCTTGCATGGATTCAATCCAGTTGTCTTTTGTCATTGCGTCTTTAATGTTTTTAGGCTCAGATTGGCAGACAGTGAGTGCATAAATGCAATGTTCACCATCTGTGTGAAGACGTTGTCTCGTAACGACTGGTTGATTCGGGTTGCCAATAATATTTGCCAGAGGGTGGTCTTTTGTCCATCGATGTGTAGAGGGTTGATGTTGGTATACATTGTGCAGATTCTGAGGATTCAAATGGTTTGTTGATGATTCTGCGACATCAGGTGCAGTAGTGTCATTAGCAAACGGGTTAAAGAATGCATTTTGATCAAAATCTGCAGGTGGGGGTACTTCATTAAGAATATCATCAGCTGGTTCATCATTGTTGGAAGCGGTTTGTTCAACTGTTGTGGTGGAGTCAACTGGTGGTGCTTCTACAACAGTAGTTGTTGTAGCGGGTGTATCAGGTATAAGAGTAGTATCAGGTTGAGCAGCGGAAACAGCGGATACACCTGGAGCACGTTCATCAATATCGTCACTGAACAACGGAGCAAATAACCTTTCCATTTGTTGACGAGTAAGCTGGGGGCTTTGTTCAGCTGATGATGGGGGTTGAGGGAAGTTTAAGCGGTTGTGACCGGGTTCTAAGCTGTTATACTAAGAAGCCATTTCCGTAAGTTCATCAAAATGAGCATGAATCATTTCCATAACCTGTTTTGTACGACGATTCTATATCCGGTAACCTTTAGAATTCTCACAATATCCAATAAAGACTCCAATGTCAGCTTTGGCTTTGAGCTTTCCAAAATCATCACGATCATTATTCGGATAGCAAAGGGATCCAAATACATGAAAGTGTTTGAGATTCGGTTTATGGTTGTGGACAAGCTCGAAAGGTGTTTTGTTGTGGTGTTTTGTGATCATAGAGCGGTTTTGAGTATAGCATGCAGTAGATACAGCTTCTGCCCACAAGTAATCTAGAAGTTTAGCATTGATTAACATTGTTCTTGCAGCTTCCACTAACGTTCGATTTCGTCTTTCAACAACTCCGTTTTGTTCTGGTGTACGTGCAATAGATGTTTGATGCTGAATTCCCACTTTCTCATAAAATTCACTAAGGGTTTGGTTAACAAATTCAGTTCCTTTTTCTATTCTGATTAGTCTGACGGTGTTGCGGAGCTGAACCTGTATTTTTGTGAGAAAGGTGATGATCATCTTTGGAGCTTGGTCTTTGCTTCGAAGAAAGTAGACCCAAGTCCAGCGTGAGTAGTCATCAACTATTACCAAGATGTAGCATTTGCCATTAATCGTTTGCACGCGCATCGAGCCACATAAATCCATGTGAAGAAGATGAAGCACATGCTGAGAGCTGTGTTCCACCTTTGAAGGAAAATGAGCACGAGTGCTTTTCCCTTGTTCACAAGCTGAGCAAAGGTGATCTTTTGAATACCGGAATCGTGGGAGACCTTCAACTAGTTTGTGTCGAGCAAGGTTGGTTATAGTTTGAAAGTTTAAATGTGAGAGACGACGGTGCCACAACCAGGATTTTGTTGATGTTGCCTTTGAAAGTAAGCAAATGGGAGATGAAGCAACCATGTCTTGCATAGAGATAGTGTAAAGACTAGAATTACACGAGCCAGACATAAGGTTATTTCCTTGTAAATCACGAATGAAACAAGTTTTCTCCCGGAAAGCAACCTCCAAATCTCCATCACAAAACTGACCTACTGAAAACAGATTGTGACCAAGGCCTTCCACATAGTAAACCCTGCTAATTTCAATGTTCCCATTGATATAGTCTTCGTAGCCTATGATAGCTGCGAAGTGATCATTCCCGAATCTGACAGTGTCGATGAACTTTGCAATAAAGTTTGATAACAATTTAAGGTTTCCTGTCATGTGTCGAGAACATCCGCTATCAACAATCCAGAGAATGATCTGTATCACCTGCATTACACACAGACGACACAGATGGAATAGAAGTAGATGTGGAACCTGAAATGTTAGAGGGTTCCGGAGCAGTGATAGTAGACATACACACATTAATAACTTTAGGCATCCATTTAAATCCTAAGGTGTTATATATCCATTTCTGCCATCTATAACTACTATTTGCTTTAGTCTTTGTGAATGCACTAGGTGATACTACATTCTTAAGAGGTGAAACAGGAGCTACAGGGACAACAATGCTTGCCTTAGAATCTAAAGAAGGCGGTCTACCAAGCATAGACTTAGAATGATTATTGGGCCTAGAGGTATTCCGATTCTTAGGATTCCGTAAACGAGAGATTATAGCTTTAGCAACACATTTGTCATGACAATCAGAATTCATATTTTTACGACAAATAACACAAGGTGCATCGGACTGAATATCAAAAGTACTTAAAGGTTTAGCATTCGTTACATCACTATTTCTATTACATTTACTAGACGCAATATTTGTAGTGGAAGCAACGTGAGTCTTATTCATAGTCCTAGGGTGTTTTTCTACTTTAGCATTCCTTGTTGATCTTTTCTTAGGTCGCAACTTCCTATTCTTCGATTGAGTGCTCCTAGGCTGTGAAGTGCGGACATTTGGAAAAGACGCAACTATTCCTGTTTCAGTAGAAGGAAGCACGTTAGCAACATGTGATTTGGCAGTAGGGATTCTAGGTTCATGATTACTAAGTGTGACTGGTGCTATTCTCTTAATCACGGTAGGCGGAAGTTGTTCATACTTTCCTAACATTTCTCTTAACTTAAAGATAGTGTAAATCAAATCTTGATTTTCAGAACGAAGATTACCAGCAAAATGCATGACTTCTCTAGTGTGTGCAAGATAGTGATCAAGTTCGTTTGATGCTTCATGACGAGTCTTATTGAGTAAGTCAAATATGACACCATATTCCTGTTTAACTTTTACAAGTTCTTGTTCATATTTTGAGATTTGACTTTTCAAAGATACGTTTTGATCATCCAGTTGCTCAATTTTAGGAGCAGAAGATTTTGCACGTAACTGAGCGATTTTGTTTTGAAAAACAAGTTGTTGATTGTGAATATCTTTTTGACACCAATTAAGACGACGGTTTGCATTGGAAAGTTCGTTAAGCAATCGTTCATTTTCAGCTTTTAAAGACACGATCTGAAGCACATTATCAGTATTCTCAACAGTTACCACAGATTCAATAGTATCAGCAAAGATATAATCAGATGCGTATGACACATAATTCAATAACACAATATTATGGATATCAGCACAGATAACATCATTCAAGAGTCGATCAACATCTTTTCTCAACATTTTCTTTTTACGTTTAGTATTAGAAATAGATGTTTCTGTTTTCTCGAAAACGACCTTCATCACTCCAAGTTCCTTATGAAAGTCCCGTTCCCAAGACAATGCACAATTTTTCAAATTTTTAACATTTGGTAAAAGATTTTTCTAAAAAATGTCTCTTTGTTCACGCGCCAGAGGCGATTGGAAATGTTGAACTTTGATTTCAGAATGATATTCTATCTCATGTTGTAAAGTTTTGAGGTCAACCATGAAAATGTCAAAATATCTAAGAATTTTGCGATTTTAAGGTTTTGAGTTTACTTCACTGATGGAAGGTAAAGGACCATAAATTTGTGCATAGTCTGGTTGGGGATTAACATTAGAAGACTCAGACGTTTTTAAGATAACCCTTGGTGTGTTAGAAGAATCCGTTGGTGTGACGAAAGTGACCGGTTTAGAGTAATTAAAAGGTTTGTTGTAAACAACAGTTTTTAATTTTGATCGACTCTCGTCTTCTGCATCTAATTCCTTTTGACGATGGTATTCAACAACACTCATAACTGAATTATCAATTTTATATTCTGCACTGGAAACTTCAGGATTTGGTTTGAATGTTTTGGTTGAAAGCTTAGGTTTGTAATCAGCAAGATTCGGTCCATATCCATTTGGATCGGGTTTTAAAGTAAACTTTTCAATAGCAGTTACTGACTCACCATGTTTGTAAACAACAGTTTTAAACTCTTTAAGTTTACGTTGCAAGCCGATAATTTCTTCAAGATGATTATCTATTCGTTTCGTGGAATGCTTTTTGTATGCAGAGAACTGTTTTTGGCAAGTTAACAACTCAGCCTTAGCTTTTTGATTTTCCAAGGTGAGAGCGTTAGTTTGCTTTTTATGTTCATGTTTACGTTGTTCTATTTCAGACAACAAAGCATTCTTTGAAGCGGCTAGATCACGCATCTGTCTCTCTAAATATTTTTCGTTTTGATGAGATTTAGCAAAAGCGGCTTCAAAACCTTTTTCACGGTTTTCTTGAGTTTTGAAAAAGTTGATTTGCATTTTTAAACATTCAAAATCCTTGGTTAACAGTGCATTTTTACTTTTTAAGTCCTGATTTAATGCACAACATTCTTCAATTTGGGATTGCTGGTCTTTAAGTAAAAGAGCAAGATCTGGATGAGGCAAAAGTTCGGCTTGTTCAACGGAAGTCACAACATGATCATTATTTAGATCCTCAAGTATAACCACGGAGTCAATTTGATTATCAAAGGAAACCGTAAGGTCATCTTGATCGTCAAATGTAACGAAGGGGTCTAATTGAAAATCGTCGGAATGATATGTAGATGACTCATTTTGAACACTCTGAGCCTTGCCGGATTCAGATGTTGGCGGAGATATTAGATCAGAGATAAATATGGTTTGTTCGGGTACCTGAGACAAGCCATCAGTGTCATACACTGGGCCTGTGTCACTCATGTGTAACTCATGCATATTAGCCATCAACATAACAGCTGCATTGGCCTGCAAGTCCTCCATATCATCATCTGAGTCTGCATCTGCCATAAAACTCTGTTCTTTGTTTGTGAGAGTTCCACCAGCTTCATCCTTAAGAGCCAAAAGAAGAGCCTCTTTGAAATAAGCACTGCCCTTAGTCCTCGGCTTTGGGCATGCATTAGCCAGGTGTCCCTTCTCATTGCAGTTGTAGCATCGAAGACCATTCAACCCATTCTGAGCATTTCCCTGTTCCACCACTTGAGCTCTGTTGTTGTTCCTACCCATAGCATTAAACCCTTGACCACCTCCCATCTGACGACCATAACCATGATTCTGAACTTCAACTCGTCCATTGTTCACAACAGGCTGATTTCGTGTATTAGATAAGGAACGAATACGATTGTTGGATTTGTTAGTATAACCGCTAAAAGCATTAGCAATCATAACAAATCCTTGTTGTAATGCTTCGAACGGATCGGATTCCTCATTAGTTTGACTATGAAGTGCTTGATCATTGTTGTTGTTGTAAGGAACCAATTGATTTTGTTAAGGTTGCTTTGATTGATCGTTTGGTGTGACTGAGGCAGTTGGTTGAGTTGCTTGTTGAGGAGGATAACTGTTTTGAGCATACAAGGCAAGTTGTTGATTTTCCGGATTAGTCGTTGAAGCAATTTGAGCACGTAGAATCCTTTCCCTATAAACTTCCTTTTCATGAGGCTTCAAGTAATCGTACAACAATCCATATGTAGAATGATGCATGTTCTTCGCTTGACGGAGAAAAATGACATACTTCTCCCATTCAGGACCAAGACAACTCAGGAACTTAGTATTCACTGCAATTCTTGGCATGATGATGTTGTGTTTATCCAAATCATTTATGATGTCTGAAAATCGATGATGATAAGACTCTAGTGTCTCTCCAGGTTCAATCATGAAGTGTTCATAAGCCAAGTAAATTTTGGATTCCATATCTTCCTGATTGAGTGCAGATCCTTCCATAAGTAGATGAATATGTTCCCACATTTTCTTTGCAGTCTTTTGAGCATCAACACTTCGAAGAATTAGGTTTGGTAATCCTAAAAGGATATATTGCATTGCAAGCTCATCAGCTTCATAGTGTAGAAGTTCTTCTGGATTCAAGTCTGCAACAGTAGCAATGTTTGATTGTTCATCTCTTGGTGGATTAGCATTAGGATCTCCGGGTACAATGACATTAGACATCTCAAATGGACCTTCCAAGATAACCTTCTTTAAGAACTTTCCATGTGGCTTCTTCAGATCACAAAACCTAAAGAACCTTATCACCCATTGATCGTACTTTCCTGGAGTGAGCATTGGAGGTCTATCAAGTGATCCAGCCTCATGAATTGATTGTTGGCTGCTTAAAGCTTCACACATCTTTGCAAACCAAGTGGGTTCCTTCATAGTGTTCCGTGATGGATGTTGATTAAAATCGTTTGTGAAGGGTTGAACTTGAAGACTTGGTGGTGTTTGAACCATTTGTGGTGGAGGAATTGCTCCAAGTTGTGGAGTATGTTGTTGATAAATTGCTTGTTGTTGATTCCATTGTTGATGTTGTGGACTTAGTTGTTGTTGTCGTTGAGAATAAGTGTAAGGGAAATAGTTAGAGTATGGTGGTTGTGACATGTTGATAAACTTGTGTTATAAAAATGGATCTTTGTAGTCGAATGAACCTTTGTTGATGAAGTATCCTTAGGCGTAGAAATCACAATAGCCAAGTAGCACTTATGCGTAAAAACACCAAAGTTACGCGTAACAATCAAGAGTTACGCGTAGATTTAGCTTACGCGTAAGTAGGGAAAAGACGCTAAAGTTATGCGTAGACACAAAGTTAGGCGTAGAAAGTTAGGCGTAGGATTACCTTATGCGTAAGACTATGCTTAGGCGTAAGATGAATCTTATGCGTAGGATTTCTACGCGTAAGCTTTATGCTTATGCGTAAGTTTAGGGTTTTGCCCAAATGATCTTTTACACTATCACAGTGCAAGAGATATTCAAAGTCGACGTATTTTCAGGCTTATCCAAGCAAGAAAACATGGAGTAAACCACAAAAACGAAGATCAAACCAAGGAATAACTTACGCGTAGTTTTAGGGTTTTGCTACGCGTAGGATTACTCGTAAAATTGATTATGTCCACAGATGTTTCTAAACCAGTTTTTGTGTGATGAAATAGCTTCAATAACACCAAAATGACACAAAAGTGTGAAACTTGATGATCCAAAGCTCTCAAAACGGTTACGCGTAGGTTTACACCCTCGTTCAAAAACAAGCTTAAAAACGTAGATCCACGCGTAAAGGTTGAAACTCTTTGCCAAAAACAAGTATTTTAACACCTTAAAACGTTGAAAGTACAAGAATCTTGGATTAAAAAGTGTAAAAAACGAGTTTTTAAGCGAACCAAAGTATCACGTTATTCTAGGCGTAGGACCAAAAACCCACTTCAAGAAATAACGATTCACCCAACTAGTTAGGCGATTGATACCACTGTTAGGTCACTAGTTTTACAACACAAGCCTACTAGAAGGAGATAAAGGCGATTGAACAATAAACCAAACACACACACATAAAGTAATAGAACCGGTTATGCGTAGAGAGTGAGTGAAAGGAATAAATTGAATAACCAACCCTCAAGTGAGGGTTATACAAGACTATTTATAGGCAAGGAGCTAGGGCAACACTCCCACTCCTTCCCTTTTCCTTATTGGACTTGGGCCTAAGCTTATGGGCCTTCTACATAAGCTAGACCTTAAACAAACATAAAGGCCATAATAAGATACCTATTACATATGAGAAACTAACACTTGAATTAAGGTTTAGGAGTGATTCCAACACTTGTGCTTAGGTAAGATTCTCTATATCTTGGTTAGATATGCTGCACCAAAACAATGTATCCTATGCTTTAGCAACTACAGTTTCAATTATGTTTTTTTATATTTGATTTGTCTACATAAGATTCTTTAGGCATATGTTTATATTCACAATTTATTTTTTTAATTTACGAAAAGAAAGTAACAAAGGAGAATGTCAAGGCGTCCTAAATGTGACCAGCTTAGAGCTGAGGCTAACTCTAACAATAGGTCAGAGATGTTAGTTTTATACTGCCGCCAAGTAGCAGGCGAAGACATTTAGATGGCGCAACAGATGAATGCGCTCTGTGGATGATTGATTGGGATTACTTGTGAAAGGCTATGTTTTATTCACGAGTTAGAGACTGTTGGAAATACTTATGCGCAGAAAATGACGGAGTATCTTAGGGAGGTTCAGGCAAAAGATGAGCAAAAGGTTGTGCAGATGCAGATAATGAGAGCTGAATTGGAGCTAAATGCTCGCCAGCACGATTTGTTTATCCAAAAGCTTAAGGGTCTGATGGACTTCTAAGTGTTGTATTAGAATGGGAAAAAGTTGATGTTGTTTATTATCTGTAACTTATGCTAATGTTTCCTTTTGTAATCATCTATGTGTGTTTAATTTCAGTGTGAGTGTTGTTGTAATGTCTTTGTGAAAGTTATGTCAGTTAGATGTAAGATATTCTATTCAATAAAAATGACTGTTTATTTTAAATAAATTTGTGCAAGTTACCTTTTTGTTTCTCTGGATCTGGCGACTGATCTAAATGAACCTCCCTCCATTTTTTATAGCCAGAACGGCGACTGGTGGATAATGACTGGTGAATGGTGGTTGTGACGTGACTGGTGAATGGTGACTGGTGGCTGTGATTGGTGACTGGTGATTGGTGAGAAATGTGAGAAACTTGGGTGGTCTAAAACGTTAAGCCTCTATTTATCCATGTTCTTTAGATATGTGCACATGTACTTTCTTCTTTGTACCTTGGTGGGTGGCTTGTTTCTCTTTGCTTGTAATCTCTATGCTGCATATAATTTCTTTTTTTGTTCAACAAAATCAGCCAGCAGCTTTGATCTTTCTTCAATGGTGATAGATGCATGCTCTTCTTGCATAAGTCTCTAAGATAGCTCCCAATCAACATCACACTGAGCTCTCTCATCATCCCACTCTTGAAGTTGTTTGATAAGTTTAATACTGGCCTCTTCTTCTCTTTCTCTTCTTTCAGCCAATATTCTTTCATTTTCAGCATCATATTCTCTTTGATCTCCTTTTGCTATCTCTTCATCCAATAGCATTTGCTTCCTCTTTGAAAGAGTTTTTTATGGTTCTACAATGCTTTTTCCCTTGTCTTTGGTTGATGGTTGTTGTTGTGATAGAATTGTTATTGTAGTCTCACTTGGCTCTTGAATGGTAACACATTTAGCTTTAGGCCTTGTAAATTCTTTTGGCTTGATTGATGACTTCTTCATTTCAGTTAGAACTTGAGCCATATTAAGCTCATCACCACCAATAGTTGTTGCAGCAGCATTAGTCTCAGTTTCCATCCCAGCAGTACTAACATTTGGCTCAGCAACACTAACTAGTACATTGACAGCAGAAACCTCAACACTAGCAGTAGAAACCACTTCTGCAGTACTAACTTGTTCTATTACTTGCATCACTTTAGCTACTTCAACTACCATCTCAACAACACTTAATCCTTCATTTATACCCACAACAACATTTTATGCATCATTTAATCCAGCATTAATGGCAACAACATTCCCTTCTTTATCATGAACCACATAGTCATTCTCTTCCATGTCATCAACATTAACCTCAATTTCTGCACCATACCCCATATCCATCTCAGTATCCTCCCCCGAATCTTTGCCTTCATTCCTCCCCTGTTTGAAGGCATCCTCCCCTAAACTTGCACCACTTGCCGAGGATTCTATCCTGAATGTGTTACCCACCTTACACAACCTTTTGAGCTTAGAGGTCTTTACCCTTCTTCTCTTTTCCAACTGTTTGACCCCTTTCCTCAAACTAGTGATCTCTGATTGCTGTGAGGAAGTGGTCTTTTGTAAAGTAAGGACATGTTGTTGTAAAGTGGTACATAATTTCATCAATTTAGTGACTTTACGTTCCAGACTACCCTCATCAATGCCCTTTTTTGTGTCATGTCCTACGTTTACAAGTCTTTTGTGGTAAAAAAGTGGGTGTATGATGGGACTCAATTGGGATTACTGATCCTTCGCCCTGGTTTTGAGCTTTTAGCAACATTGTTTGGAACAATGGTGTTACTATGCCTAAAAAAACTTTTCCCTCCCTTTTCATGTTTGCAAAAAGTTTTCTTTTTCAGAAAGGGAGCCTCATAAACCTTTTTGTGATTTTTCTTTTCAGAAAACTGTTTTTCCGTAAGTAATTGTAAAAACCTTAGATATAAGAAAATTTTGCTTGTAGATTTATCCAAGTTCTTGACTATACCATCAAAAATCAGTTTAGAAAAAATTAAATCTTTGGTTCATAGCCAAGCAGATTATAGCAGAGGCCAAATTACTGCTAAACTCGTTCCATCCAATTGTTTTTTTGCACTTAAGCAGTGTAAGATGGTATGAATCAAGAGTTTCCACTGAGGGGAGAAGGTAGCTTTGGAAAACTTTAATGAATCATTTTTCCTTACATATCTCATATATGCAAGGTTTTCAAAAATTGTATAATTAGGAAGATTCGAAATTCCATTTGCATCTGCTAGGTTAAGAACTTCCCTAACAGATGTCTCAATAATAAGAATTTGTGCCGACCTACAAGGGCATGTATTTGTTCTTCCCTATCAATAGTTTTGACCTTTGCAGTAGACCAAAACTGTTTAATTTGGGAAATATATATAGTAGGATTTACTGTTAATGCATACCTAATATGGGTAGCATTAAGAAAATCAATGATTTCAGTAAAACCTTCAGACTCTTTAGGTTTTTGTAAGAATGCCCTCTAGTTGTGTTGGTCAGCAAAAGCAAGATTCGACATTGTGTAATTTTTGAAAAATCGTGTAAGGTTTTGTCGGGTTTTGCATTTAATTGATAAAAACAAGTTAGGGTTTAGTTTGAGAGAGATTTTGATCGGATAAAAACACTTGTTTGAATGATTGAAGGATATAAACCCTTAATCGTTCAAATTTCTAAAACAATACCCTGCACTCTCAAACTTAGCAGCATAAACCTAGCAGCACTAAGTTAGGCTTAGAAGCACTAATTTATGCTTAGCAGCACTAACTTAATGATAAGGATTTAAAAGGTACACTTTTGAGGGGTCATTTAAGCCCTTAATTGATCACTTTTGTATCCGTTACTACTTAATTTCGTTCATTTTCACTTTTTAGGTCTCTTGAAGGCAAATTGCTGGAATGATACATATTCGGACGAAAAGGCGCGAATATATGAAGAAAATGGCCAAAGTCAAGAATCGAGACATTCAAGTTGCTGGAATAGAAGGGGACAACGTCACGTCTTAATTGCGACGCCGTCGCGACACATCTTGGGACGACTCAGAGAGCAAATGGCTATTTTACAAGTGACGGCATAAGGTTTAAAAGATTAGGGCGTCGCAACTCAGACGGCCTAGATTTGGATCCCGACGGTGTCAGAGGTTGAAACCGACGGCGTCACGGGCATAAGGTAACGGCGTCACAGAGTTGACGTAGCCAATATCAAACCCTAATGGTGGCGACCCGACGGCGTGATGCAGGGTTTACTGACCAGGTTTTAATATTTATAAAGTCTCATTATATCTATGGTCTACCCTAATGCACTAACGGGCAGTGTACCCGGTCACGTGTAGTGTAGTATTCGGTAAAGCCGAGGTCGTCCGAAGAGCTATGTATGTTGGATAATTACTAAGTCTAGGTGTCACAGTATTTAATAATGGTTTCGATAAGGAATTAATTAATTAACTACTAAAGCAGAAAATAGCAAATAAAGGCAAAGGATAAATCAATAGAGGATAGTGGTGCTAACCTAGTTATTCCTCCTAGCTAGTTATGTCTATGTCTACTTACTTCCAATTACTTCAGGTGGGGTCAAAGTCGAGAGGACAACATTTGGTCAATTCGCCCTAACCTATCAGCAAAGATGCCACCACAGGAGAAGTCAGGTGTCCCCTCATAAGTCCTGTTGTTCCTGGTCCCTTAAGCCAAGTCATTAAGTACCGCTACATGCTAGATTTATAATAGTGAGTGCCCGGGCGTTAGCAACTTAAACACTCACCCCCTAATTTTTAAGTTCTTCCAAACGGTAGGTGATCAGTTGGTCAAATTGCACAAGTAGAAAGGGTGGTCAGTTGGTCATATCTTACCCTTCCAGTCTCAGTCCGCTCACCTAGGGTCAGTTGGTCATATCTCATAGGCAATTGACCTCTACCGCCATTCAAAACTACCGTAACAAGCGTAGCTACCAATAAACTATGCATGCATACACTTAGAAATAATTATACGGAAGTAATGTAAACGCAAACAAAACAATTAAGGAATCATAACTAGGCCAGCACCAAGAGGTGCTTAGCCGCTCATATTAACCATACAGATCAATTCAATATTCAAAGGTACGAAATACATGAATTGAAAGTAAAGAAAAGATAAAATGCTAATGCTTATTGTAAGGGAGTGATTTCTCCCTTGGAGACAGCTCCGTATGCTCCTCTAGACCTGCCTTTGGCTTTTTCCCATGTTCTCTGGTTGTTGTGTGTGGAATGGGATGATTAGAAATGCTGAAATTCGTGGGGTATTTATAGGCCAGATCTGGGTTACGGCGTAACTAACTAATATAAGAGTTACGCCGTAACCATCAATTCCTTCGTATTTTGCACTAGATCTGCTAGTTACGGCATAAGCTTATTAGTGGTTACACTGTAGTCTTCAATATACTTGGTTACGCCGTAGTGATGAAATAGTTACGGCGTAGTTATCAGCGGCGTGGAACCTCATTTGACCTAATATAGTTACGTTGTAGCCTTTGGGGAGAGTTACGCCGTAACCTTCTGATGAGTTGGTTTTCTGAGTCACGCTTTATTTACAGCGTAATGTGAGAGATGAGTTACGCTGTAACTTCTTCAAAGTCAGCATACTATGATAACTCTTTTGAAATTTCTCCAGTTCCGCGTCTCTTTAGCTCCAATGCTCGTAATTTACCTGAAAGTGGAAAACAATGGAAAACAAGCGTAAATCCATATAAATGATATAAATTACAAGCATTATCGGGGGAAATTGACACTTAATATTGATGTTATCAAATATTCCCCCACTTGAACTCTACTTGCCCTCAATTAGACCTTATTAGAAAGATTCCTAAAAAGATATCTCCCAAAACCTGGAAAATATAAGTTTACAAATCCCGTATGCTAGAATAAAACAAAGCCGAACACCTCACGAAATAGGAATGAAACACTCAAATCTCTCAGCTATTCTAAGTGTCAATTTCGGGGTGATCACTCAATCGCACAGTCATAGCATGTATTCTATTATAAGCTTGGCGGTTACACAAATCTCCACCACTAGAATTAAGGGCTAAACAATTCTCGAAGGCAATATAGGTAGACACGACAAAGGTTAAGGGGTGACTCGTCATTACTAACATGTCACGACAAAGTAGAAAAAATTAATGATACATGACCAAATCCATGGCCAAGACACCAAAGATTGCTCGCTGATGAGTGTGTAAATACTCATCATTTTTAGTCAAATCGGAACTGCAAAACGTTTAAAAATGCTCAGAAATGCATCAAAATACTAAAAATATTCCAAAATGGCATTTTATATGTTTCAGATGCAAAATGTTTAAAATCAGATGAAAAATGAGCTAAGTTTGCATAATTGGCAGTTTCAGTCCCCCAAGTTTCAAAAATTGTCAGAAATAGTCCCTGAGCACTTAATTTCAAAAGAAAAATCACCAAAGGTCCTTTTAAAATCACAAGTTGTCAAAATTAGTCCTTTGGTGAAAAATATCAAAAGTTTTGAGAAATTACAAGTTTAGTCCTCCAAGTTTAAAAATTGGCAAAAATGGCCCTTGGAAAATTGGAAAATGTCAAGTTTAGTCCTTGTACTATGGAAACTTGTCAATTGTGGTCCCTTGAAACAACTTTGCAAATTGGCAGCATTGGTCCTTGCATTTTCAGAAAATTACAAAAGAGGTCCTTGATATTTAAAACCCCTAAGCCCTTGGACCCTTGTCAAAACCCATTGTGACCCCCTGCCATAAGCCCTTTGGACCCCCTTCATTTGACCCTTCCCTATTTATATTCAACCACTGGTCAAAAACCAGCCAAACCAATACCCCTTTCCCTCCTTTCCCTCCCCCCTGTCTGCTACTCCACTTCCAGCCACCAACACAAACCTACTAGCTCAACTCTCACCACACCTTGTTCCCCCCACCTCAGCAAGCCTCCAAGAAGCATTAAATGCATCTCTTACCCACCATCTCAACCCCAACTGGTATAAACTTGTTTTGGCGCCAAAATCTGATCCAAGGGCCATGATCACTCCCAGACATCCAAAGGCCCATATTTTTTATGGGATATGTTCAGAAGAGAGAGAGAAGACACATGGAGTATAAAAGAAAGCAAAAGGATGAGAAGAAAAGGAGTCTAGTTTTTTTTAAGTTTCATTAATGTCGATTTTAACTTAAAAGTTTTAGTTAAGTGTAATATCTGTAATATTTTGTTTCTATGTATCAAACTAAGGCTATTGTATCAGTATAATCAACCTTTAAGTAACAATTCAAGTTATTGTTCACATTTCAAATTTTTATACCACTGTTGAAAGTTTCAGTTTCTATTTCTTACATTCAAGCTTCAAATGACTTCTTTTCAAGTTCATATAAGCTTATAAAAGCTGATAATAGCTTTTTGTAAGCTTAAGTTTAAGTTTTAAGCAATCTTGATACTTGGTCAATGAAAGTCAACTGAGCTCAATTTGTCTTGGAAATGGATAATGGGTGAAGCATTACTGGATTTGGATTGGTTCAGAGATATTGGGTTGGATAATATAGGTTAGGGGTTCTGGTTTCACAGGTTTCAAGCCATAGTGGCTAAGGACATTTTGTAAGTTATTCTCAAGTTTAATAGCATAATCTGTTTTTGTAGTTATAAATAGTTAAAATCTGTTCATTAGGTTGTATTCAAGTTAATTAAACTCAGTTTAATCAGTGACATTAGCTAAATCAGTAGTTGGCCTCATTAAACTTTCATATCAGTGTTTAAAGGTGTGTTTGGATTTATAGCTTAATCTGTCTTAGAGGTGTATGCAGTGGATAAAATCTGTTGGTTCATGCTTGTTAAGTCCATTTGCACTCATATATGTCAATAATTTGAGCCTGCACAAGCTCTAAGTCAACATCTCACTTAAATTGTCTTAAACTGCTAACTGTTGGAATTTTTGAGAATCAAAGTCTTGATTTGTGTTTAAAATACATAGATATAGGTTGCAGTAGTCTCACTTCATCATATAACATCAATATCATCTCACACATTGATATCAAAGTTCAGTTTAGTCAACATTTCAAATCTGTCAAAAAAGTCAAAAACTGAAAATGTGGATTTGAGCTCAACTGAGAGGATTTTTAGTTGTTTCATTTCTGGGTCAAATCTAGTGGAACTTGGTGTTTTAAAAACTTCAGTTAGTCTTAATTCTTATTACCATTTTAGTATATTTTTGCAATTTTTTTAGAAGTCTCAAAACTGCTTGTCAATAAGGTCTCAGTTCCCCTGTGCACAAGCTTAGTTTTAACTGAGTGTGCACAGGACTTATGCAGTTCTTGAGGAGCTTGCATCAAGCTCATCAGAGCTTATCTAGGTCTCATATTTGGTTCACAGGATCTTGGCCAGGTCTAGTATAAGTTCCAACTTCTCATTTTCATTCTCAGCTTATTTTGTATCTTGTACTTAAGCTCAAAAGTAGCACCTAAAACTTGTTTTTAGCTCATAATCAAATCATCATAATCTTTGTAATTTGTATTTCAGTGGTTTAGGTTAGTTGTTTATAGTTGCTTTTGAGTTATTTTAGCATATTGTAGCTTCTGCAAACAGTTGGTAGCTTATTGTGGGTTTTGGCTCATCTTAAGTGCTTATTTATAAGCATTCTCCATAGCAGTTCCATAATTCCACACACAACCACCTGTTTTTCCATTTTTCCTAGATTCTCAATAATATTTTAGACTTTTCCTGAAATTTTCATATTTTTCCAAGCCTGTTTGCTATTTTTCTGCATTTAAATCAATTTTTAGCACTTTTTAATTAGCATTTAATACAATTAATTAAGAAAAGTCTCAAAAAAATAATTTTTCATTTTTCTTAAGTTAAGATAAATATAAAAAGCCAAAAAAAATACTTTTCTAGATTTTTATTAGTTAAATTTGTATTTTCAAGCAATTTAAGTAGTTTTAAATAGTTTTTAATTCCTAGAAAATACAAAAATACTCAGAAAAATATAAAAATAGTTTTGAAAATTCTCTTTTGTTATTTTAGATTTTTCCAAGTCATAATTTTATTTTTCTAGCTTTTTTCCTATTTTCTTGTATTTTAGGCTATTATTTAATAAGTAAAAATAGTTTTTAATTAATAATAATTAGATAAATAGTTATAAAAATAATTTTCTTTTTCTAATATTTTTCTTTTATCATTAGGTTTATAAAAATATCATTTTCATATTTTTAGGATTAATATTGTGTAAGTTTCATATTTTCATTGGTACGTTACGTAGTTTTTTTTATTCAGTTTTATAAAAACATAAAATCAAAAACATCATTTTGCAAATAGTGATAGCGTTTATTTAATATTTTTTATCTTTTTAATTTCCTTTAATTTGCATTTAAGCCCCTGTAATTTGTTTACTTTTTCTATAGTAATAATAATCACAAACCTCTTTTCTGTTCAAATCTCTCGATCACTATACGTTTGGTGATTCATTGCATAGCTCGCTGGGACATAACGACCCGGGGAAACCCTATTCTCTCCTGATCTTCATTGCATTCTGTGTCTGAACTGTTTAAAGTTTCTTACGGTTAGCCATTCACAAGTGGCTAGCTTGTGTGAGATAACTTGACGGTTTAGCACGAATCAAATTTTGGCGCCGCTGCCGGGGAGCTGTGCTGATTATCTTCCGTTTAGCAGATTAGTAGTTTGAATATTCACTCTTTGTTCATACCATATATCTATATATATATCCATATTCTCTTATAAAAAAATCCAAAAACCCAAAAACATCCAAAAACGTATAAAACACAAAAATATTTTTCTTTTGTTTCTATATATGTATCAAAGATAAAAATACAAAAAGATTTGTCGTTTTCTTAATAATAACAACATAAAAGATTACCACCGCAAACCAAGGCTGTGTACTACCTAACTGGGGGTACGACCATGATAAGTTCCCGAACCAAAGATTTAAAACTTGCCTTTGTGTCCTTGTGATTGGTGTACCATTTTCAAAGAAGCCATTCATCTTGTGATTATTGGTTAAGTTCACTGTTGTTTTGCCTCGATTTTGTTTTAATTGGATTTGTTGTTATATATACGTTTCAGAACCAGAAAACCTAAAAAGATTCTTCTTACCCCATTTTCATAATTCCCTTCATAATTCCCATTCTCATCAGAAAGTTTTCATAATTCCCATTCCTTTCCTTAACTCTGAGATTCCTTAGAGTTAACTCTAGTGTATGCGCACTCGCTCTTCTAGATCTGTGAGCCCATTTCGTGAGCTTGTCAAGATTCCAAGAAGGCGTGTCCGTAGACTTTCTGCTCCATCAGTCGGATCTGAGATCCGGACTGCTCACACTACTTCCGTTATCATGGCGGAAGAACGCCCTATGTGTGAGCTTCTCCAGGCACCCATCGACGGGTATGGAGATGCTATTGTTGTACCAGCCATTGTGGCTGAAAATTTTGAACTCAAAACCGGGTTACTGAATCTTGTAACCTCAAATCAATTCTACGGTTTTGAGCGGGATGATCCTCATGCTCATATTCGATGGTTTAACAAGATTGCATCTACCATCAAATACAAGAATGTCCCTACTGATGCTGTTAAGCTTCTTCTGTTCCCATTTTCTCTTGAGGGGCAAGCCCGGATTTGGCTTGAAAAACAACCCCCTCAATCAATAGAGACATGGGAAGACCTGGTGAAGAAATTTGTGAATGAATTTTATCCACCCTCCAAAACCACGAGTCTTAAAAATGAAATCATCAAGTTCACACAAAAGTTTGATGAATCCTTTAGTGAATCGTGGGATCGTTTTAAGGAATTGGTTCGCAAGTGTCCTCACCACGGTTTCTCCGAGTTGATGCAACTCGATACTTTCTATAATGGAGTGAGTCAATCTGACCAAGATTCTCTCAATTCCTCCGCTGGAGGAAATTTCTTAAGCAAAACTGTCAAAGAAGCTTTAACGATCATTGAAAACAAGTCTAAAGTCCGCACTGCACGAAGCAAGCCGGTTGTTTCCCAAGTCAGTGTTGGTCCTTCTTCTTCATCGCCCGTGAGTCAGTCTAGCACCGATGCTAAGATTGACAAACTCACGGAAGCCATTCAAGCTTTGGTTCTCTCCAACCAAAAGAAAGTCTCTTTTCCACAAACTTCACCTCCTGCTGAAGTTAAGAAAGTGGAAGTCTGTGTTACTTGTGGTGGCCCCCATGCTTACTACAATTGTATGGCCACCGATGGTAACCCTTTTGAAGCCAATGCTGTGGGCGGGATTTCTAATCAAGGAGGCAACCAATATCGTGCTCCTATAGACCCGAACCACCGTCCTAACCACTACCCTGGACCTCCCGGTTTCAACCAAAACCGTAATCAAAATCAGAATAGACCAAACCAAGGTTTTCAAAACCAAGGTAATTTCAGTCCAAACAACGGTTTTCAGAATCAAAATCAAAATTTCCAACACCAAGGAAATTTCAATAGAAACCCAGGTCAGGGGAATTTCAACCCAGGGTATTTTCATGGAAATAATCAAGGAAATTTTCAGAATCAAGGCCCTAATCCAAATAATAGAGGCCAGAATTTTCCTGTGCAAACTCAAGCCATTGTTCCAACTGGACCATCATCTGATGAGTTGTTGAAACAATTCATGAAATCCCAAGAGGAAATGAACAGGTTGTTGGTTAGCCAGATTTCTGACATTAAGAAGTCTTTAAATGATCGACCCTCGGGCTCAGGTACTTTACCTAGCAACACGATCGCTAATCCGAGGGGCGATGCAAAGGCGATCACAACCAGAAGTGGTGCTTCATATCATGGACCCACTATTCCTACTACCTCTTCTTCTTCTCTCCCGAAGGTAGTGGAAAGTGAACCTGAGGCGACAAAGGACAAGGAACTTCCTACTAATAACGGAGGTGCCAACAATGTCCATCCTCAGGTTGTCCCGAAACCCAAGACCAATCCTGGAGTTGTTTTTGAACCTCCATTTGGTAACCCCAAATCCAAAACTTCTATTCCTTACCCCTCACGTTTAAATGAGCAAAAGCTCTGCGAAAAAGCCAGTCATCAAATGGAGAAATTCTTTCAAATTTTCCAAGAACTTCATTTTGACATAAGCTTTGCGGATGCCATCATGTTGATGCCCAAGTTTGCATCAACTCTCAAACACATGTTGAGCAATAAGGAAAAGCTGTTTGAAATGGCTAAAACTCCTTTGAACGAGAACTGCTCAGCAGTCTTGTTAAAGAAGCTTCCCGAGAAGCTGGGAGATCCCGGAAAATTTCTTCTTCCTTGTGTTTTTCCTGGGATGATTGAATTCTTTGCCCTTGCCGATCTTGGTGCAAGCATCAATCTGATGCCTTATTCAGTGTGGAAGAAACTTTTTCTTCCGGAACTTATTCCTACCTGCATGACTCTCGAGCTAGCAGATCGTTCTATATCGCGTCCTCTTGGCATCGCCGAGGATGTATTCGTGAAAGTAGGAAAGTTCCATTTTCCAGCTGACTTTGTGGTTGTTGATTTCGATGCCGATCCTCGGGTTCCTCTCATTGTTGGACGAGGATTCCTGAGAACGGGCCGTGCTCTTATTGATGTATTTGAGCAAGAAATCACTTTACGTGTGGGTAATGAAGCTGTTACCTTTAACCTTGATCAAAGTTTGAGGTACTCCTCAAATTATGATACTGAATCAGTTAATCGAGTCGATTTAATTGATATTGCTTCAGAGGAGTACTCTCAAGAGTTTCTTGGTTATCTTCATAATTCTGTGAGTGGAGATTCCACCACATCTTCTCAACCTATCATTGCCGACTCTTCCCCCTCTCTCACTCCGTTTGAGGGAGGTGACTTCCTCCTGGAAGAGATCGATGAATTTCTTGCTACTGATGAATCAATTCCGCCTGGAATTGATGGTGTTTATGATTCGGAGGGAGATATTCTCTATCTTGAGCAACTGTTAAATAAAGATCCTTTACCTTCACTCCCTCCGAAAGAGATCACGATTGAGGAAATCAAATCAGTACAAACATCTACTGAAGAATTTCCCGAAGTTGAACTCAAGGACCTACCTCCTCATCTCGAGTATGCATTCTTGGAGGGTGATGATAAATTACCCGTCATAATTGCTAAAGACTTAACTGAGGAGGAGAAAACTGCTCTCATAAAGGTCTTGAAGTCACACAAGCAAGCAATTGCTTGGAAACTCTCCGATATTAAGGGTATCAACCCTGAGTTTTGTACTCACAAAATCTTAATGGAGGATGACTTCAAACCAGCAGTCCAACATCAGAGAAGCGTGAATCCTAAGATTCATGAGGTTATCAAACAAGAAGTTCTCAAACTTCTTGATGCCGGTTTGATTTACCCGATCTCTGATTGTCCTTGGGTTAGCCCAATTCATTGCGTTCCAAAAAAGGGTGGCATCACTGTTGTCACGAATGAAGAAAACGAGTTAATTCCAACTCGATTGGTTACGGGATGGCGTGTATGCATTGACTATCGCAAGTTAAACGAAGCCACCCGTAAAGACCATTTTCCTCTACCCTTCATGGACCAGATGCTTGAGAGATTAGCAGGGAACGAGTACTATTGTTTCCTTGATGGTTTCTCGGGTTACTTTCAGATCCCCATTGATCCGTTGGATCAAGAAAAGACCACATTCACCTGCCCATACGGGACGTTTGCCTACAGACGTATGCCTTTTGGCTTATGTAATGCTCCTGGCACGTTCCAATGATGTATGATGGCAATTTTCCACGACATGATCGGGGAAACTATGGAGGTGTTTATGGATGACTTCTCGGTCATTGGGGACTCATTTCAGACATGTCTCTCCCATTTAGACAAAATGCTGAAACGGTGTGAAGACACTAATCTATGTCTAAACTGGGAGAAGAGCCACTTTATGGTCAAAGAAGGCATAGTCCTTGGCCATAAGATTTCCAAAAATGGGATTGAGGTTGATAGAGCAAAAGTTGATGTTATTGCCAAATTGCCTCACCCTACTACCGTCAAAGGTATTAGGAGTTTCCTTGGTCATGCCGGGTTTTATCGTAGATTCATTCAAGATTTTTCTAAAATCGCTCGGCCTATGACCCATCTTCTCGAAAAAGATGCTCCTTTTATCTTTTCTCCTGAGTGCATCGAAGCTTTTGAAACACTAAAGAAAAAGCTTACGGAAGCACCCATTCTAGTTGCCCCCGACTGGGATTTACCCTTTGAGCTCATGTGCGATGAAAGTGATTTTGCTATCGGTGCAGTCTTGGGGCAACGCAAAACCAAGCATTTTCAGCCTATCCACTACGCAAGCAAAACTATGACTGAAGCTCAAACCCATTACACCACTACAGAAAAAGAATTATTAGCTGTGGTGTATGCGTTTGAAAAGTTTCGGCCATACCTTATCTTGACCAAATGCGTGGTGTATACGGATCACTCGGCTCTCAAATATCTCTTTGCAAAACAAGATGCAAAGCCGAGATTGCTCCGTTGGGTTCTCCTCCTACAAGAATTTGATATCATTATACGTGATAAAAAAGGAGCTGAGAACCTGGCTGCTGATCATCTTTCCCGTCTAGAAAACCCTCACCAGGATGTGTTTGAGAAAAAGGAAATTAACGAAACATTTCCTCTCGAAACAATCAATGTGGTTTCTTTTCGCGGAGATTCTTCTACCCCATGGTTTGCTGACTTTGCAAATTACCATGCGGGTAACTTTGTGGTGAAAGGGATGTCGTCCCAACAGAAAAATAAATTCTTTAAAGATGTAAAACATTACTTCTGGGACGACCCCTATTTGTTCAAAATTTGCGCGGATCAAGTCATCAGGCGATGTGTGTATGGTCAGGAAGCTATTGACATTCTCAAGGCTTGCCATTCTGGACCTACTGGGGGACATCATAGCCCCAACTACACTGCCAAGAAGGTGTTCGATTCCGGATTCTATTGGCCCACGATTTACAAGGATGCCCATGAATTTATCAAAACCTGTGACGCTTGTCAACGTCACGGGAATATCTCACAAAGAAATGAAATGCCGCAAAACGCCATTCAAGTATGTGACATTTTTGACATATGGGGCATTGACTTTATGGGGCCATTTCCTTCTTCTCGCGGTAACAAATACATACTCGTGGCCGTTGACTATTTGTCAAAATGGGTTGAAGCTAAGGCTTTGCCTACAAACGATGCCCGAGTTGTTGTGAAATTCTTGAAATCTCTTTTTGCTAGGTTTGGAACTCCACAAGCTATAATCAGTGATCGTGGTACGCATTTTTGCAATGACCAGTTTGAAAGAGTCATGCAAAAGTATGGTGTAACTCACCGTCTCTCTACTGCGTACCACCCACAAACAAGTGGGCAAGTGGAAGTTTCCAACCGGGGGATTAAAAGAATTCTGGAGAGGACGGTTGGTGAAAACCGTGCCTCTTGGTCGGATAAGCTAGATGACGCACTCTGGGCCTTCCGTACAGCTTATAAAACACCCATCGGGTGCACTCCATACAAGCTTGTATACGGGAAAGCATGTCATCTGCCGGTTGAGCTTGAGCACAAGGCATACTGGGCCTTGAAACATGCCAACTTTGATATTCAGACAGCTGGTGATCACCGGAAAGTTCAAATGAATGAATTAAATGAACTCCGTGATCAAGCATACGAGAACTCTTTGATCTACAAAGAAAAGACAAAGAAGATTCATTACTCAAAAACCAAAAACCGCGTTTTCAACGTCGGTGATCGAGTCCTTCTTTTCAATTCAAGATTGAAGATTTTCTCGGGAAAACTAAAATCCCGCTGGTCTGGACCATTCACCATCACTAAAGTATTTCCATATGGAACCATTGAGTTATCTCAACCCGATGGTCCAAACTTTAAAGTGAATGGTCATCGGTTGAAGCATTATTTTGGAGAGGACATTCCTCCTGTGATTGTCCCGGATCTCCAAACTTTCCCCATGAACCAATGAATGCGGGGATCGAGTCAAGCTAGCGACTCGGGAATCAAAAACAGTAGCATGCCATATGGGTTTTCACCCATATTTCTGACTTCTTTCTATCTTTCTACCACCCTAGTGAGGGGGGGGGGGTTGCCCCACATGTTGTGTATATATAGTTTCAAAAAAAAAAAAAAAAAAAAAAAAAAAAAAAAAACAACATTTAAAATAATGGCCGTAGTATTTCCCTTTTACGTTCTCAGTTTTGGCATAACCGCCGGTACTTTGAATATTGAGGGCAATATTCATTTCTAGTGTGGGGGGGAATTCTCACGAATTTTATCATGTAATTATACCGCCCAATTCCCCCGTTTTTGGCCAAAATTTTTTTTGGAGTAAGTGTTCTACACTTACTCAATTGGTTATCAGTCCGCCTTGTCTAATAAACAAAAAGGATTGGCTAATCCAGGAGCAAACGGCTCTTGGTAAAGATATCTCAAAACCGTTGACGGCTTGCAATTTGCCCAAAATTGTATGGTATTCAGCTCACCATATCCTTAAAAGTGAAGAGTTGGCTAGCCCGCAAGTTTATGGCTTGTGGTAAAGGCAGTGGAAAAACCATAATTGGTAATCAGCTCACCAAAGATAATATTGATAATTTATCTAAGAGTTGGCTAGTCCAGAGCAAACGGCTTCTGGTAAAGACAAATCAAATCCGTTGGAAGCTGGTGGTTTGCTCAAAATCACATGGTTATCGGTGTACCATGGTTCTTACTTGAACTAAAACATTTGGCTACTCCAGAAGTAATGGCAATTGGTAAAGAGATTTAAAACCATTAAGTTTTTCTCAAAAGATTGCTAGGGACTAGGAATAGTTTAGTGTGGGGGATTGATGAGTGTGTAAATACTCATCATTTTTGGTCAAATCGGAACTGCAAAACGTTTAAAAATGCTCAGAAATTGGCAGTTTCAGTCCCCCAAGTTTCAAAAATTGTCAGAAATAGTCCCTGAGCACTTAATTTCAAAAGAAAAATCACCAAAGGTCCTTTTAAAATCACAAGTTGTCAAAATTAGTCCTTTGGTGAAAAATATCAAAAGTTTTGAGAAATTACAAGTTTAGTCCTCCAAGTTTAAAAATTGGCAAAAATGGCCCTTGGAAAATTGGAAAATGTCAAGTTTAGTCCTTGTACTATGGAAACTTGTCAATTGTGGTCCCTTGAAACAACTTTGCAAATTGGCAGCATTGGTCCTTGCATTTTCAGAAAATTACAAAAGAGGTCCTTGATATTTAAAACCCCTAAGCCCTTGGACCCTTGTCAAAACCCATTGTGACCCCCTGCCATAAGCCTTTTGGACCCCCTTCATTTGACCCTTCCCTTTTTATATTCAACCACTGGTCAAAAACAAGTCAAACCAACACCCCTTTTCCTCCTTTCCCTCCCCCCTGTCTGCTACTCCACTTCCAGCCACCAACACAAACCTACCAGCTCAACTCTCACCACACCTTGTTCCCCCCACCTCAGCAAGCCTCCAAGAAGCATTAAATGCATCTCTTACCCACCATCTCAACCCCAACTGGTATAAACTTGTTTTGGCGCCAAAATCTGATCCAAGGGCCATGATCACTCCCAGACATCCAAAGGCCCATATTTTTGATGGGATATGTTCAGAAGAGAGAGAGAAGACACATGGAGTATAAAAGAAAGCAAAAGGATGAGAAGAAAAGGAGTCTAGTTTTTTTTAAGTTTCATTAATGTCGATTTTAACTTAAAAGTTTTAGTTAAGTGTAATATCTGTAATATTTTGTTTCTATGTATCAAACTAAGGCTATTGTATCAGTATAATCAACTTTTAAGTAACAAATCAAGTTATTGTTCACATTTAAAATTTTTATACCACTGTTGAAAGTTTCAGTTTCTATTTCTTACATTCAAGCTTCAAATGACTTCTTTTCAAGTTCATATAAGCTTATAAAAGCTGATAATAGCTTTTTGTAAGCTTAAGTTTAAGTTTTAAGCAATCTTGATACTTGGTCAATGAAAGTCAACTGAGCTCAATTTGTCTTGGAAATGGATAATGGGTGAAGCATTGCTTGATTTGGATTGGTTCAGAGATATTGGGTTGGATAATATAGGTTAGGGGTTCTGGTTTCACAGGTTTCAAGCCATAGTGGCTAAGGACATTTTGTAAGTTATTCTCAAGTTTAATAGCATAATCTGTTTTTGTAGTTATAAATAGTTAAAATCTGTTCATTAGGTTGTATTCAAGTTAATTAAACTCAGTTTAATCAGTGACATTAGCTAAATCAGTAGTTGGCCTCATTAAACTTTCATATCAGTGTTTAAAGGTGTGTTTGGATTTATAGCTTAATCTGTCTTAGAGGTGTATGCAGTGGATAAAATCTGTTGGTTCATGCTTGTTAAGTCCATTTGCACTCATATCTGTCAATAATTTGAGCCTGCACAAGCTCTAAGTCAACATCTCACTTAAATTGTCTTAAACTGCTAACTGTTGGAATTTTTGAGAATCAAAGTCTTGATTTGTGTTTAAAATACATAGATATAGGTTGCAGTAGTCTCACTTCATCATATAACATCAATATCATCTCACACATTGATATCAAAGTTCAGTTTAGTCAACATTTCAAATCTGTCAAAAAAGTTAAAAACTGAAAATGTGGATTTGAGCTCAACTGAGAGGATTTGTTAGGAATTAAAAAATTCCATAGTGAAGTGTCGGTCACCCCAAATATTATCTAGCATATGTTAGCTCGTAGACTTGTCATTATTTACGTTATTAAGTTGTTTATTAGTTAGTTTGTAGCGTAGTTTAGTTTAGAGCAACATCGTGGAGGAAGGACGGGTCTTTACCCACTGTATCCCTGATCCACAGGCCGATAGGAGGTCGTTGAGTCTGTAAGTATAAATACCCCTTCCATGGATGGAAGGGGTGGTGCTTCTTCTCATTTTTAATCTAATCTTTCATTTGTGTAAACCTCTAGCAAGAACACCCTCTCTCTCTCTCTACTTTCTCTCTCTAAAATGGTAAACATGTATTTTGATCATCCAAGACCACCCGAATCATCAACACAATAAAAATAACGATCCTTCAATTGGTATCAGAGCCATGGTTATTATGTTGTGTTGATTTATTGTGGTCTTTTTTACCTTGTTAAAAACTGTTTTTACATGTTTTATGGTCGGAATAAATTTGTTTCCGTTTGTTTTGGGTAAAACAACTTTTAACTGATTTTTCATGTGTCCTTTTGGTATGTAATGTCAACTGGTTTCTTGGTAACAATATCTGTATTTGGTCATTGTCCAACTGTCTATACAAAAGTTACGTCTGATTTGTGTAAAGTCCAATATCTGTTTTTGTCCAACAAACAGTCCTGTTTACTTGCTTTTGTGACCTTGTTGAATCTTGTCTAAACTGAATATTCATACGCTTTTCTTATATTGGTCAAACTGTGGTCAAATGGGTCAAAAGTTTACATTTTTATGCAAGTTTTCTGGGTTGTTATGATGCTTGACGGAAAATTGATCGGAAAACTCATCGGATAATGTCAAATATCCAGTTAGCGACTTGTCAAAACTGTTTTTTTTCATGTTAGCGAGTTGACTATTGAGTCACTTGCTGTCGTGGCGACTTAGTCGTGGCGACTTAGTCATAGCGACTTAAGTTAGCGACTTGTTTACAAAAATGGTTAGCGACTTGTTTTGGACAGAAAGGATGAAGAAGAATTCAGACCACGACCAAATGACCAACATCAAATAGCAAACACCAAAACAACAGAACAATATACCATCATACCAAATACCATTTACAACACGACCTCATGTTACATATCCATCATCATTCCTATTCATGACCCAACTCAGATTCGACCAAAAACAAAACAACTCCTACATCTAGACTCACCAATGAACCCTCACCATCACTCCCCATCTCTCATTCATACAAGACTCAAAAACGAAATTAAAACATAATTCAAGATCTCAGAAATGGGTTCAATATCAATATTTTAATATATTTTTGGTTGAACCCTCGTCATCACAGATCTTTATGTGTGAAGCCTTGCTTCTTTATTTAATATCCGAATCTGATAAAGACTGAACAAGCAACGTGTGCATTTGTTCCTATCTTCTAATTCGTTGTGATATTGGAGTATAATTATGATAGAACAACCAAAGGTTGGATCGGATTTTTTATAAAAGGGAGAAGGATACATTACCTCTTTGTCACGAATGAAGAAAACGAGTTAATTCCAACTCGATTGGTTACGGGATGGCGTGTATGCATTGACTATCGCAAGTTAAACGAAGCCACCCGTAAAGACCATTTTCCTCTACCCTTCATGGACCAGATGCTTGAGAGATTAGCAGGGAACGAGTACTATTGTTTCCTTGATGGTTTCTCGGGTTACTTTCAGATCCCCATTGATCCGTTGGATCAAGAAAAGACCACATTCACCTGCCCATACGGGACGTTTGCCTACAGACGTATGCCTTTTGGCTTATGTAATGCTCCTGGCACGTTCCAACGATGTATGATGGCAATTTTCCACGACATGATCGGGGAAACTATGGAGGTGTTTATGGATGACTTCTCGGTCATTGGGGACTCATTTCAGACATGTCTCTCCCATTTAGACAAAATGCTGAAACGGTGTGAAGACACTAATCTATGTCTAAACTGGGAGAAGAGCCACTTTATGGTCAAAGAAGGCATAGTCCTTGGCCATAAGATTTCCAAAAATGGGATTGAGGTTGATAGAGCAAAAGTTGATGTTATTGCCAAATTGCCTCATCCTACTACCGTCAAAGGTATTAGGAGTTTTCTTGGTCATGCCGGGTTTTATCGTAGATTCATTCAAGATTTTTCTAAAATCGCTCGGCCTATGACCCATCTTCTCGAAAAAGATGCTCCTTTTATCTTTTCTCCTGAGTGCATCGAAGCTTTTCAAACACTAAAGAAAAAGCTTACGGAAGCACCCATTCTAGTTGCCCCCGACTGGGATTTACCCTTTGAGCTCATGTGCGATGCAAGTGATTTTGCTATCGGTGCAGTCTTGGGGCAACGCAAAACCAAGCATTTTCAGCCTATACACTACGCAAGCAAAACTATGACTGAAGCTCAAACCCATTACACCACTACAGAAAAAGAATTATTAGCTGTGGTGTATGCGTTTGAAAAGTTTCGGCCATACCTTATCTTGACCAAATGCGTGGTGTATACGGATCACTCGGCTCTCAAATATCTCTTTGTAAAACAAGATGCAAAGCCGAGATTGCTCCGTTGGGTTCTCCTCCTACAAGAATTTGATATCATTATACGTGATAAAAAAGGAGCTGAGAACCTGGCTGCTGATCATCTTTCCCGTCTAGAAAACCCTCACCAGGATGTGTTTGAGAAAAAGGAAATTAACGAAACATTTCCTCTCGAAACAATCAATGTGGTTTCTTTTCGCGGAGATTCTTCTACCCCATGGTTTGCTGACTTTGCAAATTACCATGCGGGTAACTTTGTGGTGAAAGGGATGTCGTCCCAACAGAAAAATAAATTCTTTAAAGATGTAAAACATTACTTCTGGGACGACCCCTATTTGTTCAAAATTTGCGCGGATCAAGTCATCAGGCGATGTGTGTATGGTCAGGAAGCTATTGACATTCTCAAGGCTTGCCATTCTGGACCTACTGGGGGACATCATAGCCCCAACTACACTGCCAAGAAGGTGTTCGATTCCGGATTCTATTGGCCCACGATTTACAAGGATGCCCATGAATTTATCAAAACCTGTGACGCTTGTCAACGTCACGGGAATATCTCACAAAGAAATGAAATGCCGCAAAACGCCATTCAAGTATGTGAGATTTTTGACATATGGGGCATTGACTTTATGGGGCCATTTCCTTCTTCTCGCGGTAACAAATACATACTCGTGGCCGTTGACTATTTGTCAAAATGGGTTGAAGCTAAGGCTTTGCCTACAAACGATGCCCGAGTTGTTGTGAAATTCTTGAAATCTCTTTTTGCTAGGTTTGGAACTCCACAAGCTATAATCAGTGATCGTGGTACGCATTTTTGCAATGACCAGTTTGAAAGAGTCATGCAAAAGTATGGTGTAACTCACTGTCTCTCTACTGCGTACCACCCACAAATAAGTGGGCAAGTGGAAGTTTCCAACCAGGGGATTAAAAGAATTCTAGAGAGGACGGTTGGTGAAAACCGTGCCTCTTGGTCGGATAAGCTAGATGACGCACTCTGGGCCTTCCGTACAGCTTATAAAACACCCATCGGGTGCACTCCATACAAGCTTGTATACGGGAAAGCATGTCATCTGCCGGTTGAGCTTGAGCACAAGGCATACTGGGCCTTGAAACATGCCAACTTTGATATTCAGACAGCTGGTGATCACCGGAAAGTTCAAATGAATGAATTAAATGAACTCCGTGATCAAGCATACGAGAACTCTTTGATCTACAAAGAAAAGACAAAGAAGATTCATGACTCAAAAATCAAAAACCGCGTTTTCAACGTCGGTGATCGAGTCCTTCTTTTCAATTCAAGATTGAAGATTTTCTCGGGAAAACTAAAATCCCGCTGGTCTGGACCATTCACCATCACTAAAGTATTTCCATATGGAACCATTGAGTTATCTCAACCCGATGGTCCAAACTTTAAAGTGAATGGTCATCGGTTGAAGCATTATTTTGGAGAGGACATTCCTCCTGTGATTGTCCCGGATCTCCAAACTTTCCCCATGAACCAATGAATGCGGGGATCGAGTCAAGCTAGCGACTCGGGAATCAAAAACAGTAGCATGCCATATGGGTTTTCACCCATATTTCTGACTTCTTTCTATCTTTCTACCACCCTAGTGAGGGGGGGGGGTTGCCCCACATGTTGTGTATATATAGTTTCAAAAAAAAAAAAAAAAAAAAAAAAAAAAAAAAAAAAAAAAAAAAAAACATTCAAAATAATGGCCGTAGTTTTTCCCTTTTACGTTCTCAGTTTCGGCATAACCGCCGGTACTTTGAATATTGAGGGCAATATTCATTTCTAGTGTGGGGGGGAATTCTCACGAATTTTATCATGTAATTATACCGCCCAATTCCCCCGTTTTTGGCCAAATTTTTTTTTGGAGTAAGTGTTCTACACTTACTCAATTGGTTATCAGTCCGCCTTGTCTAATAAACAAAAAAAATTGGCTAATCCAGGAGCAAACGGCTCTTGGTAAAGATATCTCAAAACCGTTGACGGCTTGCAATTTGCCCAAAATTGTATGGTATTCAGCTCACCATATCCTTAAAAGTGAAGAGTTGGCTAGCCCGCAAGTTTATGGCTTGTGGTAAAGGCAGTGGAAAAACCATAATTGGTAATCAGCTCACCAAAGATAATATTGATAATTTATCTAAGAGTTGGCTAGTCCAGAGCAAACGGCTTCTGGTAAAGACAAATCAAATCCGTTGGAAGCTGGTGGTTTGCTCAAAATCACATGGTTATCGGTGTACCATGGTTCTTACTTGAACTAAAACATTTGGCTACTCCAGAAGTAATGGCTTTTGGTAAAGAGATTCAAAACCATTAAGTTTTTCTCAAAAGATTGCTAGGGACTAGGAATAGTTTAGTGTGGGGGATTGATGAGTGTGTAAATACTCATCATTTTTGGTCAAATCGGAACTGCAAAACGTTTAAAAATGCTCAGAAATGCATCAAAATACTGAAAATATTCCAAAATGGCATTTTATATGTTTCAGATGCAAAATGTTTAAAATCAGATGAAAAATGAGCTAAGTTTGCATAATTGGCAGTTTCAGTCCCCCAAGTTTCAAAAATTGTCAGAAATAGTCCCTGAGCACTTAATTTCAAAAGAAAAATCACCAAAGGTCCTTTTAAAATCACAAGTTGTCAAAATTAGTCCTTTGGTGAAAAATATCAAAAGTTTTGAGAAATTACAAGTTTAGTCCTCCAAGTTTAAAAATTGGCAAAAATGGCCCTTGGAAAATTGGAAAATGTCAAGTTTAGTCCTTGTACTATGGAAACTTGTCAATTGTGGTCCCTTGAAACAACTTTGCAAATTGGCAGCATTGGTCCTTGCATTTTCAGAAAATTACAAAAGAGGTCCTTGATATTTAAAACCCCTAAGCCCTTGGACCCTTGTCAAAACCCATTGTGACCCCCTGCCATAAGCCCTTTGGACCCCCTTCATTTGACCCTTCCCTTTTTATATTCAACCACTGGTCAAAAACCAGTCAAACCAACACCCATTTCCCTCCTTTCCCTCCCCCCTGTCTGCTACTCCACTTCCAGCCACCAACACAAACCTACTAGCTCAACTCTCACCACACCTTGTTCCCCCCACCTCAGCAAGCCTCCAAGAAGCATTAAATGCGTCTCTTACCCACCATCTCAACCCCAACTGGTATAAACTTGTTTTGGCGCCAAAATCTGATCCAAGGGCCATGATCACTCCCAGACATCCAAAGGCCCATATTTTTTATGGGATATGTTCAGAAGAGAGAGAGAAGACACATGGAGTATAAAAGAAAGCAAAAGGATGAGAAGAAAAGGTGTCTAGTTTTTTTTAAGTTTCATTAATGTCGATTTTAACTTAAAAGTTTTAGTTAAGTATAATATCTGTAATATTTTGTTTCTATGTATCAAACTAAGGCTATTGTATCAGTATAATCAACTTTTAAGTAACAATTCAAGTTATTGTTCACATTTAAAATTTTTATACCACTGTTGAAAGTTTCAGTTTCTATTTCTTACATTCAAGCTTCAAATGACTTCTTTTCAAGTTCATATAAGCTTATAAAAGCTGATAATAGCTTTTTGTAAGCTTAAGTTTAAGTTTTAAGCAATCTTGATACTTGGTCAATGAAAGTCAACTGAGCTCAATTTGTCTTGGAAATGGATAATGGGTGAAGCATTGCTGGATTTGGATTGGTTCAGAGATATTGGGTTGGATAATATAGGTTAGGGGTTCTGGTTTCACAGGTTTCAAGCCATAGTAGCTAAGGACATTTTGTAAGTTATTCTCAAGTTTAATAGCATAATCTGTTTTTGTAGTTATAAATAGTTAAAATCTGTTCATTAGGTTGTATTCAAGTTAATTAAACTCAGTTTAATCAGTGACATTAGCTAAATCAGTAGTTGGCCTCATTAAACTTTCATATCCGTGTGTAAAGGTGTGTTTGGATTTATAGCTTTATCTGTCTTAGAGGTGTATGCAGTGGATAAAATCTGTTGGTTCATGCTTGTTAAGTCCATTTGCACTCATATATGTCAATAATTTGAGCCTGCACAAGCTCTAAGTCAACATCTCACTTAAATTGTCTTAAACTGCTAACTGTTGGAATTTTTGAGAATCAAAGTCTTGATTTGTGTTTAAAATACATAGATATAGGTTGCAGTAGTCTCACTTCATCATATAACATCAATATCATCTCACACATTGATATCAAAGTTCAGTTTAGTCAACATTTCAAATCTGTCAAAAAAGTCAAAAACTGAAAATGTGGATTTGAGCTCAACTGAGAGGATTTGTTAGGAATTAGAAAATTCCATAGTGAAGTGTCGGTCACCCCAAATATTATCTAGCATATGTTAGCTCGTAGACTTGTCATTATTTACGTTATTAAGTTGTTTATTAGTTAGTTTGTAGCGTAGTTTAGTTTAGAGCAACATCGTGGAGGAAGGACGGGTCTTTACCTACTGTATCCCTGATCCACAGGCCGATAGGAGGTCGTTGAGTCTGTAAGTATAAATACCCCTTCCATGGATGGAAGGGGTGGTGCTTCTTCTCATTTTTAATCTAATCTTTCATTTGTGTAAACCTCTAGCAAGAACACCCTCTCTCTCTCTACTTTCTCTCTCTAAAATGGTAAACATGTATTTTGATCATCCAAGACCACCCGAATCATCAACACAATAAAAATAACGATCCTTCAATTGCTATCAGAGCCATGGTTATTGTGTTGTGTTGATTTATTGTGGTCTTTTTTACCTTGTTAAAAACTGTTTTTACATGTTTTATGGTCGGAATAAATTTGTTTCCGTTTGTTTTGGGTAAAACAGCTTTTAACTGATTTTTCATGTGTCCTTTTGGTATGTAATGTCAACTGGTTTCTTGGTAACAATATCTGTATTTCGTCATTGTCCAACTGTCTATACAAAAGTTACGTCTGATTTGTGTAAAGTCCAATATCTGTTTTTGTCCAAAAAACAGTCCTGTTTACTTGCTTTTGTGACCTTGTTGAATCTTGTCTAAACTGAATATTCATACGCTTTTCTTATATTGGTCAAACTGTGGTCAAATGGGTCAAAAGGTTACATTTTTATGCAAGTTTTCTGGGTTGTTATGATGCTTGACGGAAAATTGATCGGAAAACTCATCGGATAATGTCAAATATCCAGTTAGCGACTTGTCAAAACTGTTTTTTTTCATGTTAGCGAGTTGACTATTGAGTCACTTGCTGTCGTGGCGACTTAGTCGTGGCGACTTAGTCGTGGCGACTTAGTCATAGCGACTTAAGTTAGCGACTTGTTTACAAAAATGGTTAGCGACTTGTTTTGGACAGAAAGGATGAAGAAGAATTCAGACCACGACCAAATGACCAACATCAAATAGCAAACACCAAAACAACAGAACAATATACCATCATACCAAATACCATTTACAACACGACCTCATGTTACATATCCATCATCAGTCCTATTCATGACCCAACTCAGATTCGACCAAAAACAAAACAACTCCTACATCTAGACTCACCAATGAACCCTCACCATCACTCCCCATCTCTCATTCATACAAGACTCAAAAACGAAATTAAAACATAATTCAAGATCTCAGAAACGGGTTCAATATCAATATTTTAATATATTTTTGGTTGAACCCTCGTCATCACAGATCTTTATGTGTGAAGCCTTGCTTCTTTATTTAATATCCGAATCTGATAAAGACTGAACAAGCAACGTGTGCATTTGTTCCTATCTTCTAATTCGTTGTGATATTGGAGTATAATTATGATAGAACAACCAAAGGTTGGATCGGGATTTTTATAAAAGGGAGAAGGATACATTACCTCTTTGTTTCTATGAGCCATAAAGATGTGAAACTTGTTTATAAAAATTCAAGCCAACCCTGTGACAAATCAAAGCACCATGCCATCCCTGTGGCGTGCTCATATCATGGCGTTGATCCCTCAGCCATCCCTGTGGAAAGGTCTCTATGAATATCAAAAGCAAGATAATCAGATCCAAAGGGAGTCATATTTGGGTTCGATATTGATGTACGGTGCTCATGTGCTTTGGTAATTTATGTGGTTTTCGGATTTGTTTTTGGTCATTAAACATTGTGATATGAAGCAGGAAAAGAGGTGTACTGTTAAGTGACTTAGGGTTGGTGAGAATATTTAGGGTTTGTTTGAGAGAGGCGTGTGATATTGTGAGTGGAATATCAGGGTTGAAATGGTGTGATTAGTCAATTTATATACCCGAATTTTAGGTCAACAAATGAGTTGGACAATCTTGAGTTTGACTGAAAGTTTTTGGGCTGACCATTCGGAATTTACTTGGGCCGTATGATTTTCACACTTCATGGTTTAATTTGCTTGAAACATATTCGACTATCATGGACCATATGTTTAATGATTTCGTGAGTGATAATATTTTGCGTGAGGGGATGTATGCAAATTTTCACATCGTTAATTTGTGTATGAGCTTGGATGAAGTTAAATATATTTTCTTGGTATATCATGACTATGTTGATTGTAACAATTATGGATCGAGTAGACCAATTATTTAGACCAAACTTGGAATTAAGTGTGTGAAATGTTAAATTGGAATATCTTGAATGGATTGGTGTTAATCTTTGCAATTGGTCCAGGTATGTTGTATTTGTGATTGAATGGATTGAACCAGGCTTAATGGTGTTTAGATCGGATGATTATTGGTGTTAATGAGTTATGACGATGAGATTTGGTATTATGATGAGAGTTGTTGAGGTATGAAGTTTGATACTTTGGTGTATACATTTTCACGGAAAATATTGTGTCACGGCTTGAATTAATGATTGACCAAAAGATGACTACCGGGGTTGTTTGTACGATATTTCTTATTTGAATTTGAAGTGAGGTTTTCCGGACGTGTTTACTTATTTTCGTCTTCTTTCTTTCTACCCTTCCGCGAAGATGACTTGTTTGGGCATTTACAGAGTGTGATAAAGACTTGGCTATTTGGTTACGGTTGTGATTCTTTCTCGCTTAACCCACAACGTAGCTATCACTTCGGTGTCTCACGCAGTTGAGGATACGTCAAGAGGTTTTGTACATTGGGTACACCGTTTCTTTTTCACGAGGATTAGTGCAAGCTTAAGTACACAAATCCGGGGAATGTTACGTCTTGTTCAAGTTTGGCATATCGGGTCTATTTCTCCATGTGGTCACTATAATAGCCGACAGAATGCGTGATTGATGTATTTTCCAAAGTGTTTAATTGGATGGTTGATGATGGTGTTGATGTTGGTAAATGAATCGTTGATGAACCGCTGCATGTTCCCCTAAAATTCACTGAAACCAAAGTTGTCATAACACATTCAAGCTGACATTGTTTACGGTTTTGTCTTGATTTTGTAAAATCCCGCGAAAGAACTTATTTCTCGGTTTAAATCATAGACTTGTAAAATCCCGTGACAATGGAAACATCCTGGTAAGAGTAAAGTGCATTTTCGGATCTATCTTACGGTTTATTCTTGGTTTTGTAAAATCCCGCGAAAGAATCTATTTCTCGGTTTAAACCATTGAATTGTAAAATCCCGTAATGATGGAACCATCCTGGAGAAAGGAAAGTGTAATTCTGGATCTTATCTGATGCTGGTGCTACTGTTTCTACTTCAACGAAGGGATAAAAGGGTGTACTTCATGAATTGGGTGTGTGTTTGGGTTGTCTTCATGGCAGTTTGGTTATTACAAGGTCTTACGGGGTATGTGCTTTTAACCATGGTCGGGATGAAACCATTATCATAGTTCACTTAAAACGTAAATGGAGGCTAGATTTGTGCTTTTAACAAGATGTGACAACGGAGTTAATTCACTATTATTTATTTGAGGTTGAAGTGAAATAACATGGGCAAGTGTACTTAGTATCTGAAGGTATCGGGGATGGATGGATGAAGATTCTTCAAGATCCTTGTTTGAGCTTATTATCATAAATGAAGACTTGGAAATCTAGTTATTGTTGGGTGACTTTTACCTTTTCTTTTTACCACTTGGGGGAATTGGGCTCTTATCATCTCAAAATAACTATCACTTTAAGGAGTTACGTTGTAGTGCTCAGTGTCACATTCAATTGTGGATTTTCAAGAGGTAATGTACGTCTATTACTTGATGGTTGGTTGGTTGAAGAGTATAGAGTACTTAGAGATTCAAATGGGCATGAATTCTCGACACCGCTCTTTGTTACACATGTGCAAGTTTAAGTCACGAGTTTAGGTTATTCTACTTCAGGGTCAAATTCATCATATTGGGTTTCCTCCATCAGTTGTTACGACAAAGAGCCTACTGAATGATAATGGGTTGATTACATGTTTTGCCATGAGATGATGAAAAGAGAGAGATAATGACGTCTGTTCACTTCAGTTCAGGCCTCGTTCTCAAAGAAAAGAAAAGTGTACGTGTCAGTGCGCTTTATCTTCGGAAGAAGAGAAATCTTCTTATTATGACCATTCTCATCAACATGCTTCATACTTTTTCCATGCGCTTCAGTATTCAAGTGAACCGGGCTACCACTGATTGTTTTCTCATTCCACTTGCTCGATTATAATGAAGATGGCGACATCATGTGCTTATTTTGCGGGAGAGAAGTGTGAATAGAACATTCGGATGATTTTCACTTACTTAATCAAGAATGGCAACTACGTATGCAATTCTTGAGGGGGAGAACAAGTGTGAAATTACTGCATGGTTGATTATTATTTTAGAATTTAAATGGTCATACGGCTCTAAACTCATGTAAGAACCGAGCTTCTTCTTATCGGGTAATCTTCACATGGAGTTTCTTCTTAAGAGCCGTTTGTTGACATCTTCACAAGCTGATATGAGTTTATTGACAAAGTGCTTCCGGTTAATGCTTCAAGTGCACATCAACATGATGATTCCGAACAACCTTATGTTCTTGTTTGATGTGATTGTTTGCTTGGTATTACCATTTCGTGTGTTCGTTGCGGCCTGATTGCTGATTTCCTTGATAAACATCTTTCTGTTCTTGTTTGATTGGGAGGGATTTTAGTTAAGGGGATTTGCAAGATGTAAGTTGATTGGGATGCTTTTTGGTGATGTTCTTGTTTTTGGTGAGTTGAAGATGTTAACTTTCTATTCCCCAACTGGACAATCTTGAAGAAGGTCGAGTCTACAGTCGGTTCTACATTTTCTGCTACATGTTAGAAGACTAAAGACGAGTTGCATTTAACAATCTAAAGACTTCTTCTTAATTCATGGCATTTATCAAACAGATTGTCGGTTTAGGGGAGAGCACTAATTGGGGGAGAGTGATATGTCGAATTTAATCCCCAATTAGACTTGCTCATATTCTTCAGCAAGTTGATTCTCACAAAGACTTCTAAGGTTCTTCTCAACAGATTTCTTGTATTTGGGCTTTCAAAGTGTTGCTGATTCTGAAGTGTCAAAACCAGCAAGGGGGAAGGAGACACGTATCTAAACGCGAGTAAACTTGATGAACTTAATACTTCTAAGTAATTGAAGATATCTCGGGAAGACAAATGTTATTACCGCAGAGAAACTCAAGGTTTGACTCATGGCGAGTAAACTTGATGGATTTAATACTTCTAAGTGATTGAAGTTATCCCGGGAAAACAAATGTCATGACCGCAGAGAAACTCAAGGTTTTACTCATCAAGGCGTTTAGTGTTCTTATTCCAACTATGTGGGAGAAGAGATGGAAGAGTTAGTTTCAGAAGATGAAAGAGGTACACAAGTGTATGATGATTTTGATGTTATCACAATCATCAGGGGAGAGAGATTGTGTACATTGGGGATGCTCAGTTGTTTTACTTGAGGGCTTAATCTGTGATTCAGAGATATAATCACTTATTCCGGTGTTGACATCCGCAGAGATTGTCACCCGCAGAGATAATCAGTGATTCGGCCTGCTTCTTCAATGTTATCGGTTATTCTCTCTTTGGGCATTCGGGTACTTCGGGTTCTTGAGCTTCATACACTTTCTTCAGGGGAGAGAAAAGTATACATCGGGGTTATTCTTTGGCTATTGGACTTAATCTGCTACTTCGATGGTATAAGTTTCTTTGTCTTCGGGTATGTGTATTCGGGTTCGTGAGCTCTAGTCTAAGAGATTGACTGCATCAATTCAACTACTTGGGGGAAGTGGTCTCTTGACACCTTCTTTGGAATCGATTGCTTCAGACTTCAGTGGAAAAGAAATTTGAGAAGATTATTTAAGTGTGGGATGAAACGTTGCTGGTATTCTATTGGATGATATAGCCTCGAAAGAAGAATCACGGTGATTATTCTTAAAAGGAGCAGTTGGGTTTATGATAATGGTGTGCTTCTCTGTGCACCTGGCTAAAGCAAGCTTGAAATAGAGCTTCGAATCTGCTCAACATAAGGATTTTCGGTTTGGGGGGAAGCTACCAAAGTCTCACTTTCAAGTGGCTCAATTTCTCTCTTCGATTCAAGAGTCTTGGAAGCTTTGGTGGTGTATGCTCAAGAGATGATGACTTCTATCTTCTACAACGAGGCTGCTCGATATTCTTATCTTGGTACTCGTATCATCATCCTCTTAACTATATCATCTATTCTATCCTTGTATATATTTTTCAGAAAAGCAAAATAGAAAAATATAAAACCTTCAAAAAACCAAAAAAAATCAGAAAATTTCAAAAATACCAAAAATATGTTTTCACATGACATGTCTTCTGGTATCGATAACATCTACGGTCTTAGAAATGTCATTCAATAATGGCACGGGACCATAGATGAAGTTCGAGCAGGAGGTGTAAATATTTCTTTCCAAAACATGTCTCTAAATATGGCTTACAGTTATTTCAGACTGTAACCCGGGCTTCAAATAATGGCTTACAGTTATTTCAGACTGTAACCCGCGCTTCAACAAATGGCTTGCAGTTACTTCTGACTGTAACCAGTGTTTAAACAATGGCTTGCTATCATTTCAGATAGCAACCCGCTCTTAAAAGGAAGGAAAGTGCTACGCTTAAACGTTTTTCACAAATTTCGTGCACTTATCCTAAAACAAAACAAGGAAAGTATGTCGAAGGACTGCTGTTCCTACACAAATGTTTTTCCGTCTAAAATTCTTCAGAAAAATATTTGGTGTTTTCAAATATGGTGGTAAATGAGTTGCTTTAAAAACAATCAGATTCAGAGTTTTTATTAAATCTGCAAACTCAATCAATGACTTCAGCACTTTTAAACTTTTCACAAATTGAGTCATTGATTGAGGGGGATAATGTTTTCAAATCTATTTCATCTAACGGGCTTTCTTAATTATCCTAATATGCTTAATTAAAAATGATGTTAACCTATGTTGAAGGACTAGGTGCCTAGGATATGATTGCTAGGATTAGATGATTAGAGTTTGATGTACACATTATTCCCATACATTTATATGATCTGATTGATATGTTACATTGACTTTTATTAGTCGATTGCTGTTTGGGTGATGTCGACCACCATATATCTGTGTATGTTCACTAACGTATGCAGATATCATGGATATAAGGGTAACTGTTTCTTGGGTTGACAAATGAAGAAACGGAACTTAATTGGACTTCAATGGAGAGTTGGCATAAATGCAACGTAAGAGGTCTCACTGCATCAGCAGATGGTTTTCTTCTAAGTGATTGAAGAAACGGAGCTTAATTTGACCTCAGTTGGCATTCAAAATGCAACGTAAAAAGAAGTCTCACTGCATCAGCAGATGGTTTTTCTTCCAAACCCTACAGCAACAAAAACAGAAGCTTCCCATCCACCTAATGTATCTTTGTGCAGGCATTATAGTGATGATACCATTTTTCTAAAACTTTGAATAATATTGTTTTTGAAAATGGAAAAATATTGTTTTGAAAATAAATTGGACTAAATTTTGAAAATCACCGGACTTCTTTTTATCAAAATCTAAGTCACTCAATTATCGACTTCGGTCATCGATTGAGGGGGAGAGTGATTTAAAATAAATTATTTTCAAACAATATTGCTTCATAAAAGTCCGGATTGTACAATATAAGTGGTGATCTAAAGATTTAATGTTATGTCATGGTATGATTTTTTTTTCTTTAGAATCAAGGTCTTTCAAAATGAAATTTTTTCTGTTCTTGTTTGATTGTGAAATTATTTTGTTTTACTTAAAATATCTCTTAAAAATTATCATACCTGACACTAACAATCTTTAATGTCTTAAAATGGTTCTTATCTGTCATCTTTGAAAGTTAAATCTTGCCACGTCTTTCACCAAAATTCTCTAAATGATTTAAATCAGATGGGATCACAAATCTCAAATGGTTTGATCAGGGGAGAGATCGTGATTTAAATCTCAAATCTGTTTTAATGGAATCAGTTTTAGTCCTTTATAGGCACTCCTGCCTCCATGTGTCAAACGATTTCATACATAATGCACATGTTGAGGAGGAGGATTTATCCAAAAACCAGATGAGTATTTAAACAAGGCCACATTTTCTCCCATGTTTTCTAAACCTAATTAAATCACTTGGGATCCAAAATCTCAAAGGGTTTGATATTTTTGATCGGGGGAGAATTTGTGATTTAATAATGAAATTTGATAAAAAAATGATCGTTTTGATTCAGTTGTGCAGGCTGCTCTCTCATATGTGCTAAACGCCTTCGAATCTCGAAGCATATATTGAGGGGGAGCATTTTATAAGAAAAGAAACTATCGAGGTGCAAATGCTTTTATGTTTTAACATAAAGTACCTTGATTGAGTTTTAAAATGGTTTCTTAATGGCGCTTGTGATTGTGGATGTGCTTCAAATTAACTCTTGCCTCTATGTGATAAAAATGATTTCAAAAATCCTATGCACATATTGAGGGGGAGAATTTTACCATGAAAATCAAATGGCTTTTTCGTATGAAAATTGTGATCAAAGAAAATATTTCAAAGTCCTCTTGCCTCCTTGTGCTAAACAATTTCTAAATCATACGCACATGTTGAGGGGGAGGTTTTCTAAATGATCAAAACTATTAAGGTACAAAATGCTTTGATCTCGTATCACAAGTACCTTGATTGGTTTCCAAATGATTTTTCAATTGGTTTCGAGAAGGAATGAACAATACCAAAAGACCGACCAAATTTACTTTATGCATGGTGTTATAAGGATGGTGTCACACCCCCAAAAATATCGCAGCGGAACGATAGTGTCATTGGGGTATGACGTCATAGCACAAAGTATGGATACAGAAAACGACCTCTATAATGAGACGTTTTGAAAAGTTTACCATTCGATTTCATATGTTAAAGTTTACACAACAAGAATTCACAAAGTTTGATAATACATAAAGAGTTTACAAAACATGTCGAATGGTAATTGTTAAAAGCACAAGACTCCAATGTATGCCATGCAACCCAAAAGCTCCATGAATTGCTATCACCTTAAGACCTGAGATAAACATGCTAAAAAGTGTCAACACAATGGTTGGTGAGTTCATAAGTTTGCGATGAAATGTAAAGCCTTTCAAAAATTGTTTATGCAGCAAAGGCATTGTAAATCCACTCAGTTCCAAGTTCCGCCCATACAAAACTTGCAACCTGTGTGTTTACAACCCATTGCCAAATTATAGAATTGTCAATCTTGTTTGTAAGTAGGACATAGGTGCATACGATATATACATGTACTTAATGCAAAGAATCACAGCCAACTGAACCTCTTGACGAGTCTAACTTGTTTGCAATGTTTCATTGAATAACAGATTATATTCACCCCAGGTCACGTCATCATGGACCAAGGGTGGGGGCGTCAGCCCGATAGTACTATCAATACCTCTCCGCCGGCTCCCGCAGGAGTTAACCAGTTGCTAAAGTTTGTATGTTGATGCATAATTGAAACTAGTTTAGCACATTAAGGCACATATCGCAATAAACCACACATAATGTCCAAAGTGTATAAGAAGTATATTGTAACACAATTGTATAAATGTTTTGAGTATTCGCAAGAGTGAAACAAGTGTTTAAGCATGTATCTCCCCCAAATAGTTTGTAAGAATTTAAACGAGTAAAAGTGGGGTATGAACTCACCTGGTGTGATGGATATGCTAACAAAATGAAGTGCACGAAAGTGAGACTCGGAAACTATCCGCAACCTAGAATGAATGTTATGATATGTAATGAGTTTTGATGTTATGTTATGCATGCATTTCGTATGTTATTTATACCATTTGCGAGTTTTGAAAATAATACTTATCGTCGAAAAATACCCTTTTGACGTCTTGACCATTCTAAAATCACTTTACAAGTATTTACGTCAAAATGTCATCCTACAATGGTTTCGTAATGATTTATGGTGAAATTATCACTTTTCGTCGTAAAATAAAGTCGTCGGAAATTTCATGAAATTGACAAAAATGGCTTTGAAAGACTAGTCGTAAAATGATGTACGTTGATCGTTAGGAAACGAACTTGACGGATTTGGGAAGTTTGTATCAAAATCTAGAAGTTTCAGTTCATGAGTTTTCGTCATAAAGGTCTCGAACATAAAGATAATAAGGGTTAAAGATGGTGGTTTTTGTCTAATTGTTATGTAAAAAGTGAGTTTCGGCCAAGTTTAGACATCCATAAATAATTTATTACAACTCCGCTATACAAACGGTTGGTTGTTTTGAAAAATATGATCGGTGATCTTGATTTTATTAGAAGACAATTCGTTCCAAAAAGTTCTACATCATGGTTAAAAACAGCCGCTAACATGGTCGTTTCAGCTACCGTAACACTTGTCTCGTAAAATAATATAGTTTTTCAGAAAATAATAGTTACGGCAATTTTTATGAAAACGTGCATATCCTTGTCGTTTCAAATCCGTTTTCTACGTATAATACGTCCTTAGCTTCGTATCAAAGTATACTAATATATTTTTGATAAGTCGAAATAATTTGTGAAGCTTAGGACTCGTTTTTGACTCGAACAAAGTAAAAATAGGTTGCTGAATTTTCTGAAAAATATACATTTCGTCGTCAAACTTGTAAAATCCATAAGTTCTTCGTTATAACTCCGTTTTTATCCGTTCAAGCGGCCACGGATTCGTTTTAAAGTATATTTTCTAAATATCAAGGCAAAAAAGTTGTGCCTACAGTCGGATTTTCCAGAAAATCAAAACAAGGACAGAACACATTTTATACTTATCGAAAATAGTTTTTCTCGTACCAAACCTATTCTAATCCCTTCAAATCAACTCCAAAGCTAATCTAATCCTACCATACACCTTCTTAGGGTGTCATGGGTTCCTAAACATCATCAAGACCAAAATATACCAAGGGAATAATTATAGGATGACTATATATGTATAAAACTCTAAAAATCAAAGTAAAAATGGTATAAACAACACAAGTCTTGCATGTTTTTGCTCAAAAATGATTAGATGAGTATGAAATGAATATGTAAGATGAAAAATAACCATGAGATGCTTACAAGTGATATGATGAGGTGATTAGAACCAAGGATTAAACCTAAACACCCTAGGTTTTTATTTCAAAACCTAAACAAGAGTGTTATCTAGATTGTGATTACTTGATCTTGAAAATTGTGATGATCCCTTGGAAAACCTCTATGAAGGCCGGTTTTGGTGATGAGGAACAAGAGAGAAGGAAAAGTTTTAACACTTGTGGGATTTTTGTGAAATGAATGAGGTAAATTGTAGTCTTATACAATCAAAGTAATAATGCAACATACAATAAATGTCAACCCTCCCCATAGGCCGGTTTTTAGGGGATGTGTTCCTCAAATATATATTTTTTTTTTCTTTTATTACTTGTATAAATACTTGAGTAATATTTGTTAAAAGGTGTAAAAAAATATGTAAGTAGTAATCACTTGTAAGGTTTTGGTAGCTTTTAGGTACAAGTAAATTTTTAATAGATCAAAATAGAATATAATGATATTATAAAAATTATAAAAATACATTCCTTGTAAAATTTGAGTGATAAAATAATTATCGTGTAGTTTTTAAGAAAAGTGTCGTAATAATATAACTTTAACGATTTATATACCAAATAAATTTAAAACACTAGGTAAACTCAAAATATAGTTTTTATAACTAAATATAAGTATAAAAATATATCGGGATCATTTTTGGAAGTAGCGGATTAAATTTTCAAAATAATAACTCACGCGATAACGTTTATTTAATATAAAATTTACGCGTTTTAGGTGAAATGCAAAGATCATGAATGAACCGTTATGAAATGATGAATATGGAATATGAGAATGACCGGAAAATGAGAATTGTGATAGATGGTTAGGTTAGGTATTTGTTCCCATGATCCGCCAGAACCGGAGGGATCTACCCAGGGACAATCCACTAGATAGTGTAGAGTCCTTAGGTATATTGAAAAAAGGAGAAAAATGAGAATATGGGAAGAGTGCGGACTGAGACAGAGCTAGTACTGGAATAAACCCAACAAGGTTCTAGTAATGAAGTCTCGGTAAGCACTGAAGGGGTTGAAGAATGAAAAAGAACTGAATGTGAAAAAGGGTGAAAAGAAATAGCCCTCCATCAATTCAACCTTAGGGCAGAAACCGGGTTCAATACATATGCTATTGGTTGTTACTAAGGTAACACTGGTATTGAAGACAAGACGTCATGGACCCGGTGATGCACTGCACTAAACTTCCCAAGCCACTCAAGTTCCTCTTAAAAGGGCTTGTTTCATTCTCACGGGGAACCGACATTATCTATCGACTTTCTCTTAGAGATTGTTGATATTGAAGAAGGAGACCCTCTCCCTAGTCTCCGGCAAAGGAACCAAAAATGCACTATTGAGTCTAGAGCCAAGAGATCATCCACAATATCTCGTTAGGACACTAAATAATTGAAGACTTGCTGTTTCACACAATGTGGAAAGTAAGAATATATTAAGAGTCCTACGCATTATCCTTGTGGTATTGCCAGAACATCTGAGTGATATGCTAACATATTCACAATGAAGATGGAAAGCCTTCTGGAGCCAACATCAAACAAGCTCCTGGTAGGTGGCATGTGAGATCTATTCTATAGATCAACCATGTGACAACTGGATAGAAACAATGGGGAGATTCATTCTTGAATCAACCTTGGTCCAGGAATGGAATTGACGAATACTTTTGGAAAAACCGTTCGATGTGCAAATCTTCTTTTCGCTAGCACGTCGAATGTGTACTTATGTTTTCAAATTCAAAAAGTATCTCTGATTGAAAAATACTTTTAGAAAAACCGTTCGATGTGCGAATCTCTTCTTTTCGCTAGCACGTCGAATGTGTACTCATTCTCTAATACAAAAAGTATTTTGATTGAAAATTGATCTTTCTCATAAAACCTTCGTCGTAGTGCAAAACTCTTTCTTCAAGCAATACGCGATTGTTTTTCAAATCATTTTTCATCAATCAGTGAATCTCAATTCGCCGGTTCACTCACTCCGTGTTGTCTTCTTTAAGACGTTCCGGTTTGAGAACAGCTAGAACAGCTGCGAAACCCTGTCAAGGAGATTCTTAGGAATCCTACCTGATCACAGGCAGTATTTATACTGATCAACGGGGAACCGTGGGCCGTGTACCTCAATTCAGCGAAAGTGATCAAAGACACTTTCGTGTGTTTTATTGCTAACTGTTGTTTGCAGGTACATTTGGACGGTTGCAGCCGATCAGAATTGAGGAGTCAATCTAAAGCCGCATGCTCACAGCATCCACACTTAATTTGAAGAAATCATGACTGGTGCATATCTACATAACCTGGCTCTGATATTTCATACTATGCTTATGCTTCGCTGCTGCAAATATCATGAACCAGTAAGGCTTCCGCTACTCTGATGGAAAGATGTCATGATTCAAAAGTGTGAGCATGTCGGTCCAAAAGTCACAACTTCACATGATGGCAACACAATAAAGGGTGATCCAGAGATTTTCTGTGGCTGATGATCTCAAAGAAAGCTCGAAGATCATCAAAGATGTGGATCAATTCAAAGACCTCCACTGAAAGTACAAAACTATGCGGACTTTGAAGAATCACTGCTATTGCACAAAGATTGTTGAAATGAAGAATTGAAGTCTACGAGCTCAAGAACAAAGACAAGAATAGAATGCTAGGATTCGAAATGTAAAACGTGGGGTGACCTCCCTTAGGGGGAGATTGTTAGGAATTAGAAAATTCCATAGTGAAGTGTCGGTCACCCCAAATATTATCTAGCACATGTTAGCTCATAGACTTGTCATTATTTACGTTATTAAGTTGTTTATTAGTTAGTTTGTAGCGTAGTTTAGTTTAGAGCAACATCGTGGAGGAAGGACGGGTCTTTACCCATTGTATCCCTGATCCACAGGCCGATAGGAGGTCGTTGAGTCTGTAAGTATAAATACCCCTTCCATGGATGGAAGGGGTGGTGCTTCTTCTCATTTTTAATCTAATCTTTCATTTGTGTAAACCTCTAGCAAGAACACCCTCTCTCTCTCTACTTTCTCTCTCTAAAATGGTAAACATGTATTTTCATCATCCAAGACCACCCGAATCATCAACACAATAAAAATAACGATCCTTCAGGATTTTTAGTTGTTTCATTTCTGGGTCAAATCTAGTGGAACTTGGTGTTTTAAAAACTTCAGTTGGTCTTAATTCTTATTACCATTTTAGTAGATTTTTGCAATTTTTTTAGAAGTCTCAAAACTGCTTGTCAATAAGGTCTCAGTTCCCCTGTGCACAAGCTCAGTTTTAACTGAGTGTGCACAGGACTTATGCAGTTCTTGCAGAGCTTGCATCAAGCTCATCAGAGCTTATCTAGGTCTCATATTTGGTTCATAGGATCTTGGCCAGGTCTAGTATAAGTTCCAACTTCTCATTTTCATTCTCAGCTTATTTTGTATCTTGTACTTAAGCTCAAAAGTAGCACCTAAAACTTGTTTTTAGCTCATAATCAAATCATCATAATCTTTGTAATTTGTATTTCAGTGGTTTAGGTTAGTTGTTTATAGTTGCTTTTGAGTTATTTTAGCATATTGTAGCTTCTGCAAACAGTTGGTAGCTTATTGTGGGTTTTGGCTCATCTTAAGTGCTTATTTATAAGCATTCTCCATAGCAGTTCCATAATTCCACACACAACCACCTGTTTTTCCATTTTTCCTAGATTCTCAATAATATTTTAGACTTTTCCTGAAATTTTCATATTTTTCCAAGCCTGTTTGCTATTTTTCTGCATTTAAATCAATTTTTAGCACTTTTTAATTAGCATTTAATACAATTAATTAAGAAAAGTCTCAAAAAAATAATTTTTCATTTTTCTTAAGTTAAGATAAATATAAAAAGCCAAAAAAAATACTTTTCTAGATGTTTATTAGTTAAATTTGTATTTTCAAGCAATTTAAGTAGTTTTAAATAGTTTTTAATTCCTAGAAAATACAAAAATACTCAGAAAAATATAAAAATAGTTTTGAAAATTCTCTTTTGTTATTTTAGATTTTTCCAAGTCATAATTTTATTTTTCTAGCTTTATTTCCTATTTTCTTGTATTTTAGGCTATTATTTAATAAGTAAAAATAGTATTTAATTAATAATAATTAGATAAATAGTTATAAAAATAATTTTCTTTTTCTAATAATTTTCTTTTATCATTAGGTTTATAAAAATATCATCTTCATATTTTTAGGATTAATATTGTGTAAGTTTCACATTTTCATTGGTACGTTACGTAGTTTTTTTTTATTCAGTTTTATAAAAACATAAAATCAAAAACATCATTTTGCAAATAGTGATAGCGTTTATTTAATATTTTTTATCTTTTTAATTTCCTTTAATTTGCATTTAAGCCCCTGTAATTTGTTTACTTTTTCTATAGTAATAATAATCACAAACCTCTTTTCTGTTCAAATCTCTCGATCACTATATGTTTGGTGATTCATTGCATAGCTCGCTGGGACATAACGACCCGGGGAAACCCTATTCTCTCCTAATCTTCATTGCATTATGTGTCTGAACTGTTTTAAGTTTCTTACGGTTAGCCATTCACAAGTGGCTAGCTTGTGTGAGATAACTTGACGGTTTAGCACGAATCACTCGCTGCATCACCTAGACACGCTTCATGACTAAAGGGTAAGATAAGACATGGGATATATAAATGGTCTAAAATAAAAAACAAGCAGGTAGTCTAAATCTATAACCAAGTCATCACCACTTACCGTCCGCCCAAAGTTTAAGCTTTGAAGTCAAGAAACCGGATCATGAAATACTAGGTAGATGTGTCATTAGAGGACGTCGTGATGGGCACACTACCTTTTCTCCAACTGTTGGCATAATTACCAACTCCAATCTTCAAATGTGACCGAGGTGGCCTCCTCGATACTAAATCTATAAAGCTCATAACATAGTGCTTATAACATCGCACTTTACAATAACATAACAACTTCTCTTTTTCTTTTTTTTAAAGATAACAATGATAACTAAACATAATATCCCCCCACTTGAGATGAACAATGTCTTCGACGAAAGTGTGATTTCCGAACCTTTCCACTTGAACCTTGAACTTAGGAAAATGATGACTTCCCAATCACAAATAAAGACTACAGGGTAGGCTAAGGTGTATCGAAACAATATATTGGGTTAACAAAATGAAAGGAATGGCTCAGATGGGTGTATCTAGGGGTATCTTGCAATAAAGGTGAGTGCAACAAAAGGGTCTCACATGGGGGTCGAGAAGTCGAGGTGACTAATCGATAGACACACAATGGTAGGCTATTTGGGTGATAATCCTATAATATTGCCTTCTAAAACTGAAAAGTCCAAATACATCGAGCTAACTCAACATACCTCTTCTATGGTCTCGAAATGATGCAAAGGCCAAGTTCTAAAGTTTACAAGCTACCAGCACACTCATAATTTGGTGGATTTGGGGTAAAATATTGGAAACAGATAAGGCTAATCTCACCATATAATATCAAGGGTTGTATGTGCTCGGCTAAGGTCTAATCTAGTTAGGTTAAGAAAAACATGTCAAAATTTTTAAAATGGCATAATTTTTCAAAATAAACTAAAAAACGAGGGCAAAATAATGTTCAAGAGATAATTCTACTCCCGTCCCCCCACTTGAATTGTACAAAGTCCCTTTTGTAATAAGCATTAAATAAAGGTGAAGAGAAAAGTATAATTAGAGCGAGAACTTCCCTGAAATTTGCTCCATAAAGAAAGAAGGCCCACAAAAAAGAGACGTGCCTTCGTATAAGCATCATGAACAAACTTCAATCCCTGAAATCACACTACCGACAAGCATAATTCTAAAAAGAAAAAAAATGAAAAATGAAAAACAAACCTAACTCACTTTCGTAGGAATCACGGTTGCATTTAGCATATGCAACAAGCCTTTTAAACCACTTGGTGTCCCAAGTGGACGAGTGAAGTCTCGTGAGGGTTTACAGGGAACACACCCACAAAGTTCATTTAAAATACTAATACAAGGTTATTGTGTTTTAAAACGAAAGAATTAAAGCAGAGGAAGGTTACGTCGTAACTCTTTAAGGGAGTTACGCCGTAACTGGCAAAACCTGACATAAGCTGCAAAGCGAGTGGTTACGGCATAACCACAGAGATGGTATTACGCCGTAATTGGTAATGCGTCAAATGTTCTGCTGCAAAAGGTTGGTTACGGCGTAATCACATAGATGAGTTACGCCGTAACTATGGTCAGATCAGCAAACTGCAGCAGTAATTACTTCCTCGTTTCCTGCAAAAATGGTTAGAAAACACAAACCCTACAAAAATGGAAATAAAAGAAAGGGATAATTCAGGTTGTCTCCCGAAAGAGCACTTTTCTTTATTTACGAGTCTTTAAGTTAGACTTAGAGTCTCGGGGCTCTATGGGGGCCTTTAGACCTGGCCGACTTCTTCCATGTCTTTTATCAAGTTACGCCTGACCCAACCGACATTTGTGGCAGTGCGGAGATATTCTTTAGTTTCAATCTTCTGAATTTTGCAAAAATTTTCCTCAGTTCCCAAATGGTATCGAGTGAACTCATATTTTTCGGCTATAATTGGTGGTGGTCTCTTAAATGGGATGCGAAGAAGTTTGCATCTTCTTTTCTCATGTACTTCTTCATCTGGGTCAATGAAACCGTCTTCACCTTGTAACTCGAGGTAATCGAAATCATCATCGTCGGAATCGGTATCTTTAAGTTGGTCATCTTTAGGTGAATTTTCTACGAGTATTTGCTTGCATTCCTCTTTTTCGTTCTTTGATGAGTCCTTGGTGTCATCTTCTTATTCTCCATTAGGAATTTCGTCGTTAGGTTGATCTTTACTCATACATCCATTCCAGATTTTCTCCTTAGTTAACGCGTCAATTTTTCCGTATTTGATTCTGACCCAATCGTCAAATCCGAGATCATCTGGCCAAGGCAGTTCTGTTCTTTCTGAATCATTATTCGAGGTCCATAGGAACTCGTCTTCCCCAGCTCTCTCAATGCTGCTTCCCCCATCACATTCATACTCAAAAGGGTTGCAGGAAGCCCAAACATTTCCGTCAGCGGTTTCAATTCGTTCACACCAATGATTTTGAGTTCCTTCGTCATTGTCACTTTCAAAAGGAATATCGTCAAGGGGCTTAATGGTTTTTCCTTGAAGAATATGTTTTTCATATTTGAGTTCCAGATTTCTAAACAAGACCGAATTAATTATTGCGTCCCCAAATCTTACTGAGTACCAATCTTTAAATGACAGATATCCAAAATCAACGTCATGCCTCCCTGATTCATGTGGGCATATCCGAACTTCGTTCTTCACATTACCTCCTCCGTTGCAATACTCACGAAAAGGGTTGCACGCTGGCCAAGCGTGAGTAATTTCATCTTCCGTGATGAGTAAGGGTTTGCAGTAATGCTTGATAGGTGGTCCTTCCACTTCGTTAATCAACAATTTGGCTAACCTTTCTTCGTCGTTAAGTGTAGTCCACCTGTATTTGTCATCATTTACCCTCTCTTTATGAACTCCTCCATCGCAGGTTTTACGAGGGTCACAAGAGGCTCATAAGTTGTAGCATTCACCATCGTCAATTGCAATAGCCTTACACCAATGACTCCTCCTTTTAGAGTTGTCGACCCTGGTACCCATGTCGTTGCTTGTATTCTGGTTACGTCGTAACTCTGAGATGTGATTATGGCGTAACTCACTTTCGCCTTCAGTATTAGACTCATCGGAGGACTTGTCATTTTCAGAAAATATTGCCTTACGTATTGTAGATTTGTTCTTTTGTTCCTCATTTGTTCTTTGTACCTCGTCGCCAAGCTTTCCAATCAAAGTTTCCAAGTTTTTTAGTGATATGTCATGGGAAGAAAGGCTCTTGTTTGTATTATCATGGAAAATTTTCAGCCATTCCTCTTGCTCCTTTTGCCTCTTGGTTGAATCCACAAGGTACTTGTTAATAATTTCCTCCAAGTTAGCTCTTCTTTTGTTGTTTGATGATTCGGGTGGTCTAAGACAATGATTAAATAAGAAAGCCATTAGAGATAGATGAAGAGAGTTGAGAGGGAATTCTAGAAAGAGAGTTGCTTATCAAAAGTAAAAGATTAGATTAGAACTTCCAACCCTCTACCTTGGAGGGTAGAGGGTATTTATAGGTTACAATCTAAACGACCTCCTATCGGCCTGTGGATCAGGGATACAGTGGGTAAAGACCCGTCCTTCCTCCACGGTGTTACACTAGACTAAGCTACGCTACAAATTAACTAATAAACTACTAAATAACGTAAATAACTATATGTCTACGAGCTAACTTATGCTAGATAATAGTTGGGGTGACCGACTCTTTTACTATGGAATTTTCTAATTCCTAACAATCTCCCCCTAAGGGAGGTCACCCCATGATTTACATTTTGAATCCTAGCATTCTATATAATCTTCAGTCTTGAGCTCGTAGACTTGAATTCTTCAATTTCCGTAAACTTTGTGCATTAGTAGCGATTCTTCAAAGTCTGCACCGATTTGTACTTTTAAGTGGAGGCCTTTAACTGATCCACATCTTTGATGATCTTCGAGCTTTCATTGAGATCATCAGCCACAGTAAATCTCTGGATCACCCTTTATTGTGCTGCCATCATGTGAAGCTGTGACTTTTGGACCGACATGCTCACACTTCTGAATCATGATATCTTTCCATCAGAGTAGCGGAAGCCTTACTGGTTCATGATATTTGCAGCAGCGTAGCAGAAGCATAGTATAAAAATATCAGAACCAGGTTATGTAGATATGCACCAGTCATGATTTCTTCAATTAAGTGTGGATGCTGTGAGCATGCGGCTTTGGAATGACTCCTCAATTCTGATCAGCTGCAACCGTCCAAATGTACCTGCAAACAACAGTTAGCAATAAAACACACGAAAGTGTCTTTGATCACTTTCGATGAATTGAGGTACACGGCCCACGGTTCCCCGTTGATCAGTACAAGTACTGCCTGTGATCAGGTAGAATTCCTAAGAATCTCCTTGACAGGGTTTCGCAGATGTTCTAGCTGTTCTCAAACCGGAACGTCTCAAAGAAGACAACACCGAGTGAGTGAACCAGCGAATTGAGATTCACTGATTGATGAAAATGATTTGAAAACAATCGTGTATTGCTTGAAGAAAGTGTTTTGCAATACGACGAAGGTTTTATGAGAAAGATCAATTTTCAAACAAAATACTTTTTGTATTAGAGAATGAGTACACATTCGACGTGCTAGCGAAAAGAAGAGATTCGCACATCGAACAGTTTTTCTAAAAGTATTTTTCAATAAGAGATACTTTTTGAATTTGAAATGAATACACATTCGACGTGCTAGAGAAAAGAAGGTTTGCACACCGAACGGTTTTTCCAAAAGTATTCGTCAATTCCATTCCTGGACCAAGGTTGATTCAAGATTGAATCTCCCCATCGTTTCTATCCAGTTGTCACAAGCTTGATCTTTAGAAAAGATCTCACATGTCACCCACCAAGAGCTTGTTTAATGTTGGCTCTAGAAGGATTTCCATCTTCATCGTGAATATTTTTACATATCACTCGGATGTTCTGGCAATACCACAAGGATAATGCGTAGGACTCTTAATATATACTTACTTTCCACATTGTGTGAAAAAGCAAGTCTTCAAGAATTTAGTGTCCTAACGAGATATTGTGGATGATCTCTTGGCTCTAGACTCAATTGTGCATATTTGGTTCCTGTGCCCGAGACTAGGGAGAGGGTCTCCTTCTTCAATATCAACAATCTCTAAGAGAAAGTCGATAGATTATGTCGGTTCCCCGTGAGAATGAAACAAGCCCTTTTAAGAGGAACTTGAGTGGCTTGGGAAGTTGTTGGAATCACTCCTAAACAGTATTTCAAGTATTTATATTTCATATGTAATAGGTAGCATGATTATGGCCTTTATGTTTGTTTAAGGTCAAGCTTATGTAGAAGGCCCATAAGCTTGATCCAAGCCCAATAAGGAATAGGGAAGGAGAGGGAGTGTTGCCCTAGCTCCTTGCCTATATAAACTCTTGTAAACCCTCATTTGAGGGTTGGTTGTTCAAGTTTTCTTTTCTTTCACATACATCTTCTCATAACCGTATTATTGCTTAACGTGTGTATGTGTTAGAGCTTGCTCAATCGCCTCATCTCTTCTCTTATAAGCTTGTGTTGTAAAACTTGTGACCTAACAGTGGTATCAATCGCCAAATAGTTGGGTGTACTCGTTTGTTTTTGAAGTTTTGGTTTTGGATCTTACGCGTAGAGATAACGCTATCTTTGGTTATCTTAAAAACTCGTTTTTTACACTTTTTAATCCAAGATTCTTGTACTTTCAATGTTTTGAGGTGTTAAAATACTTGTTTTTGGCAAAAAGTTTCAAACTTTACGCTTGGATTTACGTTTTTAAGCTTGTTTTTGTTCGTGGGTGTCGTTCTACGCGTAACCCGTTTAGCAGTTTTGGTACGTCAAAATTCACACTTTTGTGTTCTTTTGGTACTATTGAAGCTATTCCATAACAAAAAACTGGTTTAGAAACACATTTGGACAGAATCAAAGTTACGAGTAATCCTACGCGTATCAAAACCCTAAAATTACGCGTAAGATTGTTCCTTGGTTTGATCTTCAATTTTCTGGTTTAATCCGTGTTTTCTTACTTGGATAAGTCTGAAAATACGTCGACTTTGGATATCTTTTGCACTGTGAAGTGTAAAAGATCATTTGGGCAAAAACCCTAAAATTACGCATAAGCATAAGCTTACGCGTAGAATTCCTACGCATAAGATTCACTTTACGCGTAAACTACGGTCTACGCATAAGGTAATCCTACGCCTACGTTTCTACGCCTAACTTTTGTCTACGCTTAACTTTAGTGTTTTCCCTACTTACGCGTAAGCTAAAACCTACGCGTAACTCCTCGTTGTTACGCGTAACTTTTGGTGTTTTTACGCATAAGTGCTACTTGGTTCTTGTCTTTTCTACACCTAAAGGATACTTCATCAACAAAGGTTCATTCGACTACAAAGATCCATCTTTACCACACAAGTTTATCATCATGTCTCAACCACCATACTCTAACTATTTCCCTCACACTTATAATCATCAACAACAACAACAATTAACTCCACAACATCAACAATGGAATCAACAACAAGCTATTTATCAACAACAATTTAATCAGCAACATACTCCACAACTTGGTGCAATTCCACAACCACAAATGGTTCAACCACAACCAAGCCTTCAAGTTCAACCCTACACAACCGATTTCAATCAACATCCATCACGGACCACTATGAAGGAACCAACTTGGTTTGCTAAGATGTGTGAAGCTTTAAGCAGCCAACAATCAATTCATGAAGCTGGATCACTTGATAGACCTCCAATGCTCACTCCAGGAAACTACGATCAATGGGTGATAAGGTTCTTTAGGTTCTGTGATCTGAAGAAGCCACATGGAAAGTTCTTAAAGAAGGTTATCTTGGAAGGTCCATTTGAGATGCCTACTGTCACTGTACCCGGAGATCCAAACGCTGTTCCACCAAGAGATGAACAAACCAACATTGCTACGGTCGCTGATCTTAATGCTACAGAACTTCTACACTATGAAGCTGATGAACTTGCAATGGAATACATCCTCTTAGGATTACCAAACCCAATTCTTCGTAGTGTTGATGCTCAAAAGACTGCACAAAAAATGTGGGATCATATTCGTCTTCTTATGGAAGGATCTGTACTCAATCAGGAGGATTTGGAATCCAAAATTTACTTGGCTTATGAACACTTCTTGATTGAACCTGGAGAGACACTAGAGTCCTATCATCATCGATTTTCAGATATCATCAATGATTTGGATAAACACAACATCATTATGCCAAGAATTGCAGTGAATACTAAGTTCCTGAGTAGTCTTGGTCCAGAATGGGAGAAGTATGTCATTTTTCTCCGTCAAGCGAAGAATATGCATCATTCTACTTATGGATTGTTGTACGATTACTTGAAGCCTCATGAAAAGGAAGTTGATCGGGAAAGGATTCTCCGAGTTCAAATTGCTAAACAGTCACAACCGGACAATCAACAACTTGCCTTGTATGCTCAACAGAATTATCCCTCTCAACCAGCAACTCAACCAACTGCTTCAAACCCACCTTCACAGTCACAACCTCAACAAAATCAATTGGTTCCATACAGCAACAATGCTCAAGCATATGTCAGTGAAGCGACTGAGGAAACAGATCCGTTCAAAGCATTGCAACAAGGATTTGTGATGATTGCTAATGCTTTTGGCCGTTACACCAACAAATCCAACAATCGTATTCGTTCCTCATCTAACACACGGACTCAAGCTGTGGTGAACAATGGACGTGTTGAAGTTCAAAATCGTGATTATGGTCGTCAGATGGGTGGTGGTCAAGGGTTTAATGCTGTGGGTAGGAATAACAACAGAGCTCAAGTGGTGGAACAGGGAAATGCTCAGAATCGGTTAAATGGTCTTAGATGCTACAACTGCAATGAGAAGGGACACCTGGCTAATGCATGCCCAAAGCCAAGGACTAGGGGCAGTGCTTATTTCAAAGAGGCCTTACTTCTGGCTCTTAAGGATGAAGCTTGTGGATCTCTTACAGACAAAGAACAGAGCTTCATGGCAGATGCAGACTCAGATGATGATATGGAGGACTTGCAGGCGAATGCAGCTGTTATGTTAATGGCTAATATGCATGAGCTGCACATGAGTGATACAGGCCCAGTGTATGACACTGATGGCTTGTCTCAGGTACCCGAACATACCATCATCATATCTGAACTAATATCTCCGCCAATATCTGAATCCGGCACGGATCAGACTGTTCAAAATGAGTCTTCTACATCTTCTTCTGATGATTTTCAAGTTAACCCTGTAGTTACATTTGACGATCAAGATGACCTTATGGTCTCCTTTGATAATCAAATTGACTCCGTGGTCGTACTTGAGGATCTAAAGAATGATCATGTTGAGACTCACGTTGAACAAGATGATCTGTTGCCTCATCCGGATTTTGCTCGGTTAATTCAAGACCATAAAATCAAAATGGAGGAATGCTATGCATTAAATCAATCCTTAAAAAGTAAAAATGCACTGTTAACCAAGGATTTTGAATGTTTACAAATGCAACTCAACTTTTTCAAAACTCAAGAAAACCGTGAAAAAGGTTTTGAAGCCGCTTTTGCAAAATCTCATCAAAACGAAAAATATTTAGAGAGACAGATGCGTGATCTAGCCGCCTCGAAGAATGCTTTGTTGTCCGAATTAGAACAACTGAAACATGAACATAAAAAGCAACTTAACGCTCTCACCTTGGAAAATCAAAAAGCTAAGGCTGAGTTGTTAAATTGTCAAAAACAGTTCTCCGCATACAAAAAGCATTCAACGAATCGGGTAGATGACCTTCTTGCAGAAATTCTCGGTTTGCAAAACAAAATTAAAGAGTTTAAAACGGTTGTTTACAAACATGGTGAATCAGTAACAGCTATTGAAAAGTTTACCTTAAAACCCAATCCAAATGGATATGGAAAAAATCTAGCTGATTACAAACCAAAGCTTTCACTAAAAACATTCAAACCAACTCCTGAAGTTTCCAGTGCAGAATACAAAATTGATAATACTGTCATGAGTGTTGTTGAATACCATCGTCAAGAGGAATAAGATGCAGAAGACGAGAGTCGATCTAAATTAAAAACTGTTGTTTACAACAAACCTTTTAATTATAAAAACGCAGTCACTTTCGTCACACCAACGGATTCTTCTAACACACCAAGGGTTATCATCAAAACACCTGAGTCTTCTATTGTTAATCCCAAAACAGTCTTTGCACAAACTTATGGTCCTTTACCTTCCATTAGCGAAGTAAACTCACAACCTGAAAATCGAAAAATTCTTCGATATTTTGACATTTTCATGGCTGACCTCAAAATTTTACAACATGAGATAGAATATCGATCTGAAATCAAAGTTGAACATTTTCAATCGCCTCTGGCGCGAGAACAAAGAGACATTTTTCAGAAAAATCTTTTACCTAATGTTAAAAACTTGAAAAGTTGTGCAATTGCCTGGGAAAAGGATTTTCATAAGGAACTTGGGGTAATGAAAAACGTTTTCGAGAAAACAGAAACATCTATTACTAACACAAAACGCAAAAAGAAACTGTTGAGAAAAGATGTTGATCGACTCTTGGAAGATGTTATCTGTGCTGATATCCATAATGTTGTGCTATTCTATTCGTTGCCATATGCATCTGATCATATCTCTGCTGATATTGTTGACACTGTTGTTACTGTTGAGAACACCGATAATGTGCTTCAGATCGAGTCTTTAAAAGCAGAAAACAAAAGATTACACACGGAAATTAACAATGCAAAACGTCGTCTTCATTGGTGTGAAAAAGATATTCACAACCATCAACTCAGTTTTCAAAAGAAAATCGCTCAATTGAGTGCAAAATCTTCTGAACCTAAAATTGAGCAACTGGATGATCAAAACGTGTCTTTGAAAAGTCAAATCTCAAAATATGAACAAGAACTTTTAAAAGTTAAACAGGAATATAGTGTCATATTTGATTTACTCAAAAAGACTCGACTTGAAGCATCTAATGAACTTGATCACTATCTTGCTCACACTAGAGAAGTCATGAATTTTGCTGGTAATATTCGTTCTGAAAATCAAGATCTGATTCACACCATCTCTAAGTTACGGGAAATGTTAGGAAAGTATCAACTACTCCCGCCTACTGTGATTAAGAGATTAGCACCAGTCACACTTAGTAATCGTGAACCAAGAATTCCCACTGCCAAATCACAAGTTGCTAATGTGTTTCCCTCTACTGAAACAGGAATAGTTGCATCTTTTCCAAACGTCCGCACTTCACAGCCTAGGAGCAATCAATCGAAGAATAGGAAGTTGCGACCTAAGAAAAGATCAATAAGGAATGCTAAAGTAGAAGAACACCCTAGGACTCTGAATAAAACTCATGTTACTTCCACTATAGATGTTGCGTCTGGCAAATGTAATAGAAATAGTGATGTAACGAATGCTAAACCGTTAAGTACCTTTGATATTCAGTCTGATGCACCTTGTGATATTTGTCGAAAGAGTATGAATTCTGATTGTCATGACAAATGTGTTGCTAAAGCTATAATCTCTAGATTACGGAATCCTAAGAATCGGAATACCTCTAGGCCCACTAAACATTCTAAGTTTGTGCTTGGTAAACCACCTTCTTTAGATTCTAAAGCAACCATTGCTATCACAGTAGCTACCGCTTCACCTCCTAAGAATGTAGTACCACCTAGTGCTTTCACTAAGACTAAAGCAAAGAGTAGTTACAGATGGCAGAAATGGATATATAACACACTAGGATTTAAGTGGATGCCTAAAATTCTCAATGTGTGTATGTCTAATATACCTGCTTCGGAACCCTCTAACATTTCGGGTTCCACATCTACTTCTATTCCATCTGTGTCGTCTGTGTGTAATGCAGGTGATACAGATCATTCTCTGGATTGTTGATAGCGGATGTTCCCGACACATGACAGGCAACCTTAAACTGTTATCAAACTTTATTGCAAAGTTCATTGGCACTGTCAGATTCGGGAACGATCACTTCGCAGCCATCATGGGCTACGGATATTATGTTAATGGGAACATTGAAATAAGCAGGGTTTACTATGTGGAAGGCCTCGGTCACAATCTGTTTTCAGTAGGTCAATTTTGTGATGGAGATTTGGAGGTTGCTTTCAGGGAGAGAACTTGTTTCATTCGTGATCTACAAGGAAATGACCTTATGTCTGGCTCGCGTAATTCTAGCCTCTACACTATCTCTATGCAAGACATGGTTGCTTCCTCTCCCATTTGCTTACTTTAAAAGGCAACATCTACAAAATCCTGGCTATGGCACCGTCGTCTCTCACATCTAAACTTTCAAACCATCACCAACCTTGCTCGACACAAACTAGTTGAAGGACTCCCATGATTCCGGTATTCAAAAGATCACCTTTGCTCAGCCTGTGAACAAGGGAAAAGCACTCGTGCTCATTTTCCTTCAAAGGTGGAACACAGCTCTCAACATGTGCTTCATCTTCTTCACATGGATTTGTGTGGCCCGATGCGTGTGCAAACGATCAACGGCAAACTCTACATCTTAGTAATTGTTGATGACTACTCACGATGGACTTGGGTCTATTTTCTTCGTAGCAAAGACCAAGCTCCACAAATGATCATCACCTTTCTCACAAAGATACAGGTTCAGCTCCGCAACACCGTCAGGATTATTCGGACAGACAAAGGAACTGAATTTGTTAACAAAACCCTTCGTGAATTTTATGAGAAAGTGGGAATTCAGCATCAAACATCTATTGCACGGACACCTGAACAAAACGGAGTTGTTGAAAGACGAAACCGAACGTTAGTGGAAGCTGCAAGAACAATGTTAATCAATGCTAAACTTCCAGATTACTTATGGGCAGAAGCTGTATCTACTGCATGCTATACTCAAAACCGTTCTATGATCACAAAACGCCACAACAAAACTCCTTTCGAGCTTGTCCACAACTATAAACCGAACCTCAAACACTTTCATGTATTTGGATCCCTTTGCTATCCGAATAATGATCGTGATGATTTTGGAAAGCTCAAAGCCAAAGCTGATATTGGAGTCTTTATTGGATACTGTGACAATTCTAAAGGTTTCCGAATCTGGAATCGTCGAACTAAGGAGGTAATGGAAACGATTCATGCTCATTTCGATGAACTCACGGAAATGGCTTCTGAGTATAACAGCTTAGAACCCGGACACAACCGTTTAAACTTCCCTCAACCCCCATCATCAGCTGAAGAAAGCCCTCAGCTAACTCGTCAACAAATGGAAAGGTTATTTGCTCCTTTGTTCTGTGACGATATTGATGAACGTGCTCCTGGTGTATCCGCTGTTTCCGCTGCACAACCTGATAATATTCCTATACCTGATACACCTGCTACAACAACTACTGTTGAAGATGCACCTACACCAATTGACTCCAACACAACAGTTGAACACACCGCTTCCAACAATGATGAACCAGCTGATGATATTCTGAATGAAGTACCCCCACCTGCAGATTTTGATCCAAATGCGTTCTTCAACCCGTTTGCCAATGAGACTGCTGCACCAGATGTCGCGGAATCTTCAACAAACCATTTGAATCCTCAGAATCTGCACAATGTATACCAACATCAACCCTCTACACATAGATGGACTAAAGACCATCCTCTGGCTAACATTATTGGCAACCCGAATCAACCAGTCGTTACGAGACAACGTCTTCACTCAGATGGTGAACACTGCATTTATGCACTCACTGTCTGCCAATCTGAACCTAAAAACATTAAAGACGCAATGACAAAAGACAACTGGATTGAATCCATGCAAGAAGAACTCAACCAATTCAAACGTCTTGAAGTATGGGAACTGGTTGAAAGACCAACAGGAGTCTACGTCATTGGTCTAAAATGGATTTGGAAAAACAAATTGGATGCTGAAGGGAATGTCATCCGAAACAAGTCACGGCTAGTTGCTAAGGGTTATCGTCAGGAAGAAGGGATAGACTTTGAAGAATCTTTTGCTCCGGTTGCTCGTCTTGAGGCTGTTCGGATATTTCTCGCGTTCGCTGCTCATATGAACATGACGGTCTATCAGATGGATGTCAAAACGGCGTTTCTCAATGGGCAACTTAAAGAAACGGTCTATGTCAGCCAACCAGATGGATTCGTTGATCCTGAGTTCCCGAACCATGTCTACAAACTGAACAAAGCCCTTTATGGTCTCAAACAAGCCCCTCGGGCATGGTACGATAAGCTATCATCCTTCCTCATTGCCAATAATTTCACCAAAGGCTCGGTTGACCCAACTCTTTTTATACAATATCACGGGGCACACATCTTAATTGTTCAAATTTACATGGATGACATCATTTTTGGGTCTACACATAAAAAGTTTTCAATCGCTTTTGCAAAACTAATGAAGAAAAATTTTGAAATGTCCATGATGGGTGAACTTACGTTCTTTCTAGGACTACAAGTTCATCAATCACCCCGTGGTATTTTTCTGAGTCAGTCCAAATATACCCTTGAATTGTTAAACAAATTTGGAATGAGAACCTGTGATACTTATGCCACACCAATGACTCATACCAAGAAGCTAGATGCTGATTTACATGGGAAATTAGTTGACCCCACCAAATACCGAAGTATTATTGGGTCCCTCATGTATCTAACAGCTAGCAGACCTGATATTGTCTTTGCCGTTTATCTATGCTCCCGTTATCAGTCGCGACCAACTGAAACCCACCTCTCTGAGGCTAAAAGAATCCTCCGATACATCAAGGGAACCATTAATTTGGGGATCTGGTATCCGAAGGATTCTGGTTTTGAACTAATCGCTTTTTCAGACGCGGATCACGCAGGATGCTTAGACTCAAGGAAAAGTACTTCAGGAGCTCTACAATTTCTCGGTGATAAACTGGTGTCTTGGCAATCTAAGAAGCAGGATTGTACATCGCTGTCATCAACCGAAGCAGAATATGTAGCCATGTCCGCGTGTTGTGCTCAAGTCATTTGGATGAGAACACAACTCAAAGACTATGGTTACGTATTTGACAGAATCCCGATGTACTGCGACAATCGGAGTGCCATTGCAATCTCGTGCAACTCTGTTCAGCACTCGAAATCAAAGCACATCGATCTACGCTATCATTTCATCAAGGACCACGTGGAACAGGGTACCGTTGAATTATACTTTGTGGGTACTGAATACCAATTGGCAGATTTGCTCACCAAAGCCTTGCCTCCCGCTAGGTTTAATGAGTTAGTCCACCGAATTGGTATGAGGTGTTTGACTCAAGCGGAACTGGATGACCTCTTAAAACAGTATTAATAACCTGTCGAACACCAAAACCTCTTTTGTAAATAAATTTTCAAAAACAAAATACAAAAATATAAAATCCTATAAAAACAACAAAAATATTCTCCTAATCTATCTTTCTTTCAACATGGCAAGTACATCTCTTCCGTCAACACTTTTATCTTTCAAAATTCAGTATTTTTACCGATCAAGTGTTTCGGGGGAGAAAATAATCCATTAACTGTTTCAAAACATCTGTGTACTTGCATGTTATCACATCTCGGTTGATTCTTTTACAAATGGTGGTACACTTTCTGATTCAAAGACACTCCTTGGACTTTAATTAACAACCTTTCATTATTTTCTCAAGTCGAGGGGGAGTGTCGTCAAGTTTCTTTCCCAAAAATCTTCGTTTGGTAACCAAAATGGAAGTTAAAAGGCTTTGTGTGAAAAAGGAAAAGGTGGAGGGACTATAACTGTCAAAACCTTAAAGTTATTTTATACAAAATACTCCACCCACCACATTTATTCCCATCACATTAAATATTTCACCTAATATCATCCACGGTCCATATTCGTTTTACAAATCCGTGCTTTCGATTATCAATCTGTAAGTGTTTCTGTGTTTGGATCATGTTTTTAAACAATGGTTTTGAATCGCATGTAAATCCTACGGCTAAAACGTGTTCTATGCGTGATTTGGTGTTCTACGCTTATGCGTAAGAACACACAATCAATACGTGTGTGTTTGGGATGAAATGATTGTGTCAAAACGTTCATAATACATCAATGATACTTTGTTAACCATCAAAATCCACCCAGATTCACTAATTGATGATTTTTGAAAATTAGGGTTTATAAGTCGAATTGGGTGTTTTCAAATGTGAAGTGTTTTGGTCTAAAAGACTGTTGGGTTATGCTTTTGCGTTGTTGAATTGATGATTTCCATAGTCTATAGCCACCCAGAAACACGAATTGGTCATCAATTCGAAACTAGGGTTTAAAGTTCATAAACTTTGGGTATTTTTGATTCACTGCATAATAAGTGTTAAAACTTGGTCTACATGCTCTCACAACTTCTATGATATACCAGAAAAACTTTGGTGCATAATCCATGGCTAGATTTGATACGCGTAGAATTAGGGTTTAGTCTACGCGTAAGATATTCTACGCGTAACTGTTCTACTATGTAAATGTGATTTGATTTGTCTTAAACGAATGTTATATGTTTTAACTTTGTTGAAATGATGATTTATTTCAGGCTTGCAACACGTAATATTCAGAATCAAGGTGGTTATTAATCTACGCATAAGGATCACCTTACGCGTAGCTTGTTATGCGTAAGACTAGTCTTACGCGTAGCGTCTACGCATAAGGTTCTACAATGGACTACGCGTATCCTGTGAAGGATATGCGTAAACAGTGACCCCTACGCTTAAGGTCAACTCTTACGAGTAGCCTTACGCGTAAGGTTAATATATGCCTACGCATAAGCTCTACGCATAATGTCTCTTTTTCCTACGCGTAACATTTCTTACGCGTAAGATAGGATTCTACGCGTCAGTCTACGCCTAAGCACATATCATACCTGTCTACGCATAACTTTGCCAAAGCTACGCTTAACCCTGGATTGACCTTCATGATGAATTGTTACTTGTTCAAACTTGTAAATAAACTAATCATATCATCACGAATCCAAAAATGTCACTAATAAACTTAAATCGTTTGATATGTTGTGAACAATAAGTGATAAAATAAACTTTAAAACATAAAGTTAACTAACTCACGAAACATTTCACAATATCATTGAACTATTGAACATACAAGTGACTTAGGACTCGTAACAATCATTATCACTGTACATTCAACAACTAGACAATAAGACCTTCTGTTGACTAACATTATGTCTTTCGATATGTTGGTTCTTTTGGCTAATGTTATTTCAGATCACGACATGGCTGAACAAATGAATGTGGATGCAACTGAAGTTCTCTCCATTGCTGATATCTATCCTCATGGCTATCCAATGAAGATAGGAAAGAATAACCTCCGTGTTGACTTTGACACCCTCACTTGCTCGGAATCTTCGTGTCTTATTGCTATTGATATTCTGAGGACTCATCCGTATCAGAAAATGCTTACTAACTCTGCAACTGTCCCTGAGATCTACATCCAACAGTTCTGGAACACTATGGAAAGGGTCAAAGGACAAACTGCTGTGACGGTGACTCTGAATCACAAACAAGTCATCATTACACCTGCAGACTTAAGGGCTGTTCTCCTAATTCCTGAATTCGATCCAACCAAACTATATGCCTCACCTGCTGAAGAGCTCACTCTCCAATTCTTAATCGATATCGGTTATGACGAGGCTACAGGAGTAATCAACAAGCACTCTCACGTAGAGCTTAAGAGTATTCCTCAACCATGGAGAACACTCTACATGATCATCACCAAGTCTGTTTCTGGTCGTGACAGCGGCTATGAGCACCCTAAGCTCATGGAACTTCAAATATTCTGGGCATTGGTCAACAAGAAACACATCGCTATTGAAGCTCTGATTTGGGATGACATGATGTCATTTCTCAACAAACTTGGCTCAAAGATTCCCTACATCAGATATACCAAATTGTTGATCCAGAGAGCACTTGGACTTCATCCTGACATTCCCAAGAGGCTCAATGACCCCGACAATCACGACATGTTGACGGAACCTATTCTATCTGTCAGAATCAAGGAAACGTCTACAAAGAAACAAGGTGCTGTGCTGCCAAATTTCCTTCTAACTGAAGATGTCAGAAAGCTCGAATCGTACAAAAGGTATCTGAAAGCAGTCAAACAAGGCAAAGTTGGTCATCTCGACGAAAAATCTTCTGGTACACCTGTAAGGAGAACCAGAAAAGGAAGTGCTGGAAGTGTCACAAGTACAGATAGTCAAAGGAATGTTCCAAAGAAGAAACCCATTCCAAAGAGGAAACCCACCCCTAAGAAGAAAGTTCCTTCTCTGGAAGCCACTCCTATCCTTTCACTTGAACCGCAAAGACAGCTCAGGGACGAGGATTCTGAGGCTACTGACACAGATGAAGAGATCACATTCTCTGAAACTGCAAAGGATGAAAATCCCTCAGTACCAAAACCTCCAAGTCCTCAAACTATTAAAGGAAAAGAGAAGACTACTGCACTTGTATCTCAGGATGAAAGCTCTGAAGATGAAGAAGAGCAATTGGATCAAGGATACAGAAAGAAGTTTCACAAAGCCATACACCTTCAAAAGGCCGAAGAATCTGCTAAAGATCAAATGGGTGGCCCCGGAGGTTCAAGTGGTGCTGCCTACTCTAAACCATCTCCTGATGCGGTTAATCAACCCGATAAGGGAGCTGGTGCCACCACTCTTCTGCGACTACAACAGCCTGTGGAGGACACTATTGAGTATGACTTTGAGAAACTGGAAACTGAGAAAGAAAAGTCTAAGGATGACGAGGATGATTACTCAAAGTTTCTTCTAGACAGTCCAACACACTCAAAGGAGAAAACCACAGAAACTCCTAAGGACATGAAGTCTCCTCATGTCTCCTCATCATCGGATTCTTCGTCTCATTCGTCACAACCACCATCAACAAAGTCAACCAGATCATCATCCAAATCCGTGAAGAAACCACCTAAATCTTGGATTTCTCAAACACATGCAAGAATTGTGAAAGCTGTCAAACAAGTTAGAAAGAAGGACATGCTTCAAAGAAAACTTAATTGGTATGCTGAACAAATGCAGTACTTACATGATGAGAATGACGAGATGCGGAAAGATAGGAAAGCTATTCAGGAATTCATGAGAAGTCATCGTCAGGAGGAACTGAATGAAATGATTGAAGGTTACACTCAAAAGTACCTTCAGGATATCGTTCCAAAAGTCCATAAGGAACTGGAGAAGTCAGCAAGAGAACAAACCCACAAGTTTCTTCTCGACACTGTCCCCGGTGTGACTAGAGAAGTATTCTCCAGACAACTCACCCCTAACATCGTCGCATTGGTTAAACATACAATGGCCAAAGAAGCTGATCTCTCTGAATCTGAGTTAATCGCTAAACTAGTGATGCAAATGTCAAAGCGATCTGGAACGTTTACTTCGGATGAAGCTAAATTTTTCGAAGGTCTACTTGCTTTTCAACTCAGTTCATCATGCAAGGAGTCAGCCGATCAACCCAAACGGCCAAGAGATGACGATGATAAGGATAAGGACTCTGCACCTAAACGTCAGAAGCAGTCTGGTCAATCTACATCTATGCCACCTCCTCCACCACGGACTTCTTCTCAACATAAGTCTCCTCCACCTCGGTCTTCTACTGATAAACCTCGGGACGATTCCGAGTTACCACCCCTGACTCATAAAACTGGTGATCACTTTGAGTATATGGGTGGTAACGATGAAGAGGTCCTTGAGCCCCGACAACAACCCACCTCACCCAAACAAGTGCAGAAACCAGCTTCATCATCAAAGCCTTCCAAAAAGAAGAAACAGACGACTCATCCCGGAGTCGTATCATGGCTAGATGACGATAAAACCGAAGAGTTTGAATGGTTCTCCACACTTGTCAATCAAACTCCCTACCCTGATGAAGGTCAAGAATTGGTAGATGGTTCAACAATGGAGCATGCAAAACTGTTGCAAGAACAGTTCCATGTGAAGAAAATGACGAAATCTGAATTGAAGCGAATCAAGAATGAAGCTTTTCAACTATGGAAAGACAGCTCTGAAAGCGCCCTCGAGGTCGAATATCATCTTGAGAACATCGCTCGAGCTATGTCCAACAACATGGATTGGCTCAATCCGGAAGCAAACATTGACTTCACACAAAGGGACAACCCTCCATACTACACCGACTGGACCAAACCTCTACCGACCATTGGCCAAGCAGACGAACCAAGGATTCCCTTCCGATATTTTTTCAACAAAGACCTGGAATTTCTTCTCCATGGTGGCGATGGTTCGAGAAAATACACTACATCATTGACTCTTCCATTCCCAGCGGCCATTTACTCTAATTGCATAGCTATCGAGGAACGTGCAACTCACTTGTTTTCTGACAACGTGCAAGCATACGACCAAGATGCATTGTATGGGATTCATCATTGGCTTGAACGCTGAAGAATCTACTACAGAAGCTGCCTGGTTCAGAAGTCTCAACATGAAGTGTATTGCTCGAAGGACATCGTGGCCATCAAACACATTGATCTCAAGTCTAAGTGGGACTACACATTCTTGAAGAATATCATAGTCAAACGACAAGATGAACAGGACTATGGATTCTCTGAAGTTGACTTTGAGAACTTGTCCCTCAACGACATCGAAGACATGTATCTTGCCAAAGTACAGGGTCGTATGAGACAATTCTCGACTGAAGTTCAACGTGAATTTATCAAGTCAGTTCTCATCTTCATTAGACGCATCGTGATCAAAGAACGTGTCGAAGATATCCAGATGGCTGTTGAATCATATCAGAAACGTGTAAACTTCACTCCACCACAGCTTGATCTTCCCGACATCAACCAGCTTAAACAACTCACGCTCATCAGCAAACCTTTCGGCGTTGTTTACCGCAGTGAACTTCGAAGAAACTACTTAATGGCGTGTAGTGAGCTCCACAAATTCGGGGATCATACCTTGAAGATGGTTAGGGATGGATTGGCGTACAGATTGAAGGATATACGCATGAAAGTTGGGAATCCTAAGCGTTGGAACTCTCAGGAAAGGAGGGATGTGAGACGTATCATCACCTTGATTGATGAACGGTTGTTCAGAAGGGATCAGTTCCGCCGATTGGAAAGCTATGTTGGTGGTCGACTCAGGAGGAACATCATCGGCTTTCAACGCCCGGTGCGCACTCCTGGGAATATCACTGCACTTCCTGGTATCCCTTAAATGATTTCCTTCATATAATTTTGGATGTATAATTATTTATGTGAATGGCTTGTGCACACATAACAGTGTACAACCCGTAATTGTCAAGAAAGGACCCTGTGGTACGCCTCAGTGCCACAATCCTTATAAAAGGAGCGAAAGCTTCTTATTTTTGAGTAAAACCTATCAAACCTTTCACTTTTCAAGGTTTTGCTCAAAAAGACAAGTACTTCCCCATAAGATTTCTCAAAACCTCAACCGTTTATATCACTAATTGAGGGGGAGTATTTGATGAAAACTTTGTTCACAAATTGTTCACAGTGGTCACTCTTCCCGCAACACTCAAAATGGTCATATTTATTCTCAAACCGTTCAAAAATAACATTTTTATATGCCATTTTTGAGGGGGAGAAAATTTGTGTGATAAGAAATATGTTGTACAAAATGCAAATGAATCTGTGTACCTCAGACTTAACCAACGAATTGACGGTACTAAACTGTTTGTAACTCAAAAAGACTTGTCCTGGACGGGTAATAATTTCAAGCTAGTCCGCTAGTAATGTAAATGTGTCTCGCAAAGGACTTGTCTGAGTAGAAAGTACCATTCGAGAAACTTTTGATAGACATGAACTCTGACGGGTATGAAAACCTTTCGAGGTTTGTCTACACCTTCAAGGTAGTTATTAGAGCTAGTTGTCACCTAAAAGCTGACAATGTATCTCTTTAACTATTCAACGTAACCGTGTCTCGCGGGAGATTGTCTATCTTTAGTGGATCAATTCAAAAAGTGCGCGCTCTTTCCTTACCGTGCATTTAACCATTAAAACTATTAAGCACATGTGGAGGGGGAGTATTTATGCAAAAACTTATCTCTCACAGAGGTTCAAACATGTTTCTCATTTACAAACCCTTTGAGAGATATTTTAACTTACAGTGGTTATAATGGCAAACATAGGTTAGTCATGGAGTTATGAGGTGACTAAGGTTAGGAATAACCGTCCTATGATCCGCCAGAGCCGGAGAGATCTACCCAAGGACACTACTATTAGTTAGTGTTAGAAGTCCTTAGGAATGATTATAAAAAGGAGAAAATGAGAATCGGAGAAAGAAGGAGTTGAAGAATCAAAAACAAATGCAAAGTAAAGGGTGAAAAGAAATAGCCCTCCAGATTATTCAACTTAGGGCAGACACCGGGTTCAATTCATATGCTACTGGTTGTCACTTAGTGACACCGGTATTGAAGAATAAAAGTCGTCATGGACCCAGTGACGCATGCACTAAACCTTCTTAGCCACTCAAGTTTCTCTCAACAGAAGCTTGTTTCATTCTCACAGGGAACCCTACATAAACTATTGGCTTTCTCTTAGAGATCGCTGGTATTGAAGAAGGAGACCCTCTCCCTAGTCTCCGCTCAGGAAAACCAAAACGCACTATTGAGTCTAGAGCCATGAGATTCATCAAAAGATCTCTTAGGAACACTTGACATTTAATCACTTGATGATCAACAAATAAGATCATCAGTGGTTCATATCGAGTCCTTCACAGATCTTAGCAATCTGTCGAGAACATTTATGAGAGGTTCACATCTGTGATCCTCAGTGATTGAATGGAAACTCCTGCCAGGGTCAACATCAAACAACCCTGACAGCAGGTCGCTTCGGTAACTCCCCGTGGATTACGCGGAGTGTGTCTCAATCGGTCTACAGTCGTGAGGTGATGCTTCGGTGTACCTCAGCGACTTATCTGAACTGTAGATGTACTTCGGTACATCGCGCTATCTCACTTGTGGGACTCCAGTTCAGGAACGGCCTTTGTAAGAATTAGAGTTGTGTTTTCACACTATGCTGTTAACACTCTCGAAGTTCAAACTTGTAAGTGCCGGAAACCGCTTATTACTAACCGTTTGAAATGTTTTCTTCTTATGGAAGCTCCGGAGCGGGATGATCGTGCTGATTCTTCTCATGCTCACGCCAACATCAACACTAATGGAAGTTCTATTCAAAAGCAACACAACCGTCAGAATGATTCTTCGTCAAACCAAAGAATCTACAATGATAAAGATTTAAAGAACTTCATCAGTATTGAATTCCAACGTCATAGAGCGTGTGAGCATGTTGAAGAATGACGTGGAGACACTGGAGTAGCGAAGCAGACCTGAGGCAGACTGATGCAGACAACAACATACTATCACTTTCACCACAAAGAACAATGATCAAAGAACAAAGTTAAAGATGACGTCAAAGCATAACTGCTCAAAGATAACGATCTCTCTACACTGGGGAGATTGTTCGAATCAAGGCAATTCCTCTCACAAGAAAGAAGAATGTCAGAAGACGTCACAGCTACTATTACCTCAACGCCTTCACCGTTTACATTCATATATACTTGAGGGGGAGATTGTTGGAATCACTCCTAAACAGTATTTCAAGTATTTATATTTCATATGTAATAGGTAGCATGATTATGGCCTTTATGTTTGTTTAAGGTCAAGCTTATGTAGAAGGCCCATAAGCTTGATCCAAGCCCAATAAGGAATAGGGAAGGAGAGGGAGTGTTGCCCTAGCTCCTTGCCTATATAAACTCTTGTAAACCCTCATTTGAGGGTTGGTTGTTCAAGTTTTCTTTTCTTTCACATACATCTTCTCATAACCGTATTATTGCTTAACGTGTGTATGTGTTAGAGCTTGCTCAATCGCCTCATCTCTTCTCTTATAAGCTTGTGTTGTAAAACTTGTGACCTAACAGAAGTTTAGTGAAGTGCGTCACTGGGTCCATGACGTCTTGTCTTCAATACCAGTGTTACCTTAGTAAACACTAGTAGCATATGTATTGAACCCGGATTCTGCCCTAAGGTTGAATTATTGGAGGGCTATTTCTTTTCACCCTTTTCATATTCATTTCTTTTTAATTCTTCAACCCCTTCAGTGCTTACCGAGACTTCATAACTAGAACCTTGTTGGGTATATTCCAGTACTAGCTCTGTCTCAGTCCGCACTCTTCCCATTTCTCATTTTTCTCCTTTTTTCAATATACCTAAGGACTCTACACTATCTAGTGGATTATCCCTGGGTAGATCCCTCCGGTTCTGGCGGATCGTGGGAACTAATACCTAACCTCACCATCCTTATAACTCCATGCATAAAGTAAAATGGTCGGTCTTTTGGTACAGTTCATTCCTTCTTGAAACCAATTGAAAAATCATTTGGAAAAACAATCAAGGTACTTGTGATACGAGATCAAAGCATTTTGTACCCTAATAGTTTTGATCATTTAGAAAAAACTCCCCCTCAACATGTGCGTATGATTTAGAAATTGTTTAGCACAGGAGGCAAGAGGACTTTGAAATATTTTCTTTGATCACAGTTTTCATATGAAAAAGCCATTTGATTTTCTTGGTAAATTCTCCCCCTCAATATGTGCATAGGATAATAGAAATCATTTTAACACATAGAGGCAAGAGTTCTTTTGAAGCACACCCACAATCACAAGAGCCATTAAGAAAACCATTTGAAAACTCAATCAAGGTACTTTATAAATCACTTTAAAAAGCTTTAGTACCTCGATAGTTTATTTGCTCCCCCTCAATATGTGCTTCAAGATTCGAAAGCGTTTAGCACATATGAGCGAGCAGCGTGCACAATTAAATCAAAACGATCACCTTTTATCAAATTTCATTATTAAATCACAAATTCTCCCCCGATCAAAAATATCAAACCCTTTGAGATTTTTGATCCCAAGTGATTTAATAAGGTTTAGAAAACATGGGAGAATATGTGCCTTGTTTAAATACTCATCTTGTTTTAGGATAAATGCTCCTCCTCAACATGTGCATTGTATATTTGAAATCGTTTGGCACATGGAGGCAGGAGTGCCTTTGAAGGACTAAAACCAATTCCATTAAAACAGATTTGAGATTTAAATCACGATCTCTCCCATGATCAAAAATATCAAACCATTTGAGATTTGTGATCCCATCTGATTTAAATCATTTAAAAGAGTTTGGGGAAAGACGTGGCAAGATTTAATTTTTGAAAAATGACAGATAAGGACCAATTTAAGACATTAAAGATTGTTAGTGTCAGGTATGATAGTTTTTAAGAGATCTTTTAGTAAAATAAAACAATTTCACAATCAAACAAGAACAGAAAAAATTTCATTTTGAAAGACCTTGATTCTAAAAGAAAAAATCATACCATGACATAACATTAAATCTTTAGATCACCACTTATATTGTACAAAGCGGAACTTTTGTGAAGAAATATCGTTTGAAAATATTTTATTTTAAATCACTCTCCCCCTCAATCCATGACAGAAGTCAATAATTGAGTGACTTAGGTTTTGATAAAAAGAAGTCCGGTGATTTTCAAAATTTAGTTCAATTTATTTTCAAAACAATATTTTTCCATTTTCAAAACAATTTAATCAAATTATTCAAAATTGTTTAAAAATGGTATCCTGCACAAAGATACGTTAGGTGGTTGAGAAGCTTCCGTTGTTGTTGCTGTAGGGTTTGGAAGAAAAACCGTCTGCAGATGCAGTGAGACTTCTTCTCACGTTGCATTTTGAATGCCAACTGAGGTCAAATTAAGCTCCGTTTCTTCAATCACTTAGAAGAAAACCATCTGCTGATGCAGTGAGACCTCTTACGTTGCATTTATTCCAACTCTCCATAGAAGTCCAATTAAGCTTCGTTTCTTCATTTGTCAACCCAAGAAATAGTTACCCTTTCCTTTCGGCATCCAATCATCTTTAATTGTGGGATCCGGATCGGTAACATTCTTTTATACCAATTGATGAGTGTGTAAATATTCATCATTTTTGGTCAAATCGGAACTGCAAAACGTTTAAAAATGCTCAGAAATGCATCAAAATACTGAAAATATTCCAAAATGGCATTTTATATGTTTCAGATGCAAAATGTTTAAAATCAGATGAAAAATGAGCTAAGTTTGCATAATTGGCAGTTTCAGTCCCCCAAGTTTCAAAAATTGTCAAAAATAGTCCCTGAGCACTTAATTTCAAAAGAAAAATCACCAAAGGTCCTTTTAAAATCACAAGTTGTCAAAATTAGTCCTTTGGTGAAAAATATCAAAAGTTTTGAGAAATTACAAGTTTAGTCCTCTAAGTTTAAAAATTGGCAAAAATGGCCCTTGGAAAATTGGAAAATGTCAAGTTTAGTCCTTGTACTATGGAAACTTGTCAATTGTGGTCCCTTGAAACAACTTTGCAAATTGGCAGCATTGGTCCTTGCATTTTCAGAAAATTACAAAAGAGGTCCTTGATATTTAAAACCCCTAAGCCCTTGGACCCTTGTCAAAACCCATTGTGACCCCCTGCCATAAGCCCTTTGGACCCCCTTCATTTGACCCTTCCCTTTTTATATTCAACCACTGGTCAAAAACCAGTCAAACCAACACCCCTTTCCCTCCTTTCCCTCCCCCCTGTCTGCTACTCCACTTCCGGCCACCAACACAAACCTACCAGCTCAACTCTCACCACACCTTGTTCCCCCCACCTCAGCAAGCCTCCAAGAAGCATTAAATGCATCTCTTACCCACCATCTCAACCCCAACTGGTATAAACTTGTTTTGGCGCCAAAATCTGATCCAAGGGCCATGATCACTCCCAGACATCCAAAGGCCCATATTTTTGATGGGATATGTTCTGAAGAGAGAGAGAAGACACATGGAGTATAAAAGAAAGCAAAAGGATGAGAAGAAAAGGAGTCTAGTTTTTTTTAAGTTTCATTAATGTCGATTTTAACTTAAAAGTTTTAGTTTAGTGTAATATCTGTAATATTTTGTTTCTATGTATCAAACTAAGGCTATTGTATCAGTATAATCAACTTTTAAGTAACAATTCAAGTTATTGTTCACATTTCAAATTTTTATACCACTGTTGAAAGTTTCAGTTTCTATTTCTTACATTCAAGCTTCAAATGACTTCTTTTCAAGTTCATATAAGCTTATAAAAGCTGATAATAGCTTTTTGTAAGCTTAAGTTTAAGTTTTAAGCAATCTTGATACTTGGTCAATGAAAGTCAACTGAGCTCAATTTGTCTTGGAAATGGATAATGGGTGAAGCATTGCTGGATTTGGATTGGTTCAGAGATATTGGGTTGGATAATATAGGTTAGGGGTTCTGGTTTCACAGGTTTCAAGCCATAGTGGCTAAGGACATTTTGTAAGTTATTCTCAAGTTTAATAGCATAATCTGTTTTTGTAGTTATAAATAGTTAAAATCTGTTCATTAGGTTGTATTCAAGTTAATTAAACTCGGTTTAATCAGTGACATTAGCTAAATCAGTAGTTGGCCTCATTAAACTTTCATATCAGTGTTTAAAGGTGTGTTTGGATTTATAGCTTAATCTGTCTTAGAGGTGTATGCAGTGGATAAAATCTGTTGGTTCATGCTTGTTAAGTCCATTTGCACTCATATCTGTCAATAATTTGAGCCTGCACAAGCTCTAAGTCAACATCTCACTTAAATTGTCTTAAACTGCTAACTGTTGGAATTTTTGAGAATCAAAGTCTTGATTTGTGTTTAAAATACATAGATATAGGTTGCAGTAGTCTCACTTCATCATATAACATCAATATCATCTCACACATTGATATCAAAGTTCAGTTTAGTCAACATTTCAAATCTGTCAAAAAAGTCAAAAACTGAAAATGTGGATTTGAGCTCAACTGAGAGGATTTTTAGTTGTTTCATTTCTGGGTCAAATCTAGTGGAACTTGGTGTTTTAAAAACTTCAGTTGGTCTTAATTCTTATTACCATTTTAGTAGATTTTTGCAATTTTTTTAGAAGTCTCAAAACTACTTGTCAATAAGGTCTCAGTTCCCTTGTGCACAAGCTCAGTTTTAACTGAGTGTGCACAGGACTTATGCAGTTCTTGCAGAGCTTGCATCAAGCTCATCAGAGCTTATCTAGGTCTCATATTTGGTTCACAGGATCTTGGCCAGGTCTAGTATAAGTTCCAACTTCTCATTTTCATTCTCAGCTTATTTTGTATCTTGTACTTAAGCTCAAAAGTAGCACCTAAAACCTGTTTTTAGCTCATAATCAAATCATCATAATCTTTGTAATTTGTATTTCAGTGGTTTAGGTTAGTTGTTTATAGTTGCTTTTGAGTTATTTTAGCATATTGTAGCTTCTGCAAACAGTTGGTAGCTTATTGTGGGTTTTGGCTCATCTTAAGTGCTTATTTATAAGCATTCTCCATTGCAGTTCCATAATTCCACACACAACCACCTGTTTTTCCATTTTTCCTAGATTCTCAATAATATTTTAGACTTTTCCTGAAATTTTCATATTTTTCCAAGCCTGTTTGCTATTTTTCTGCATTTAAATCAATTTTTAGCACTTTTTAATTAGCATTTAATACAATTAATTAAGAAAAGTCTCAAAAAAATAATTTTTCATTTTTCTTAAGTTAAGATAAATATAAAAAGCCAAAAAAAATTATTTTTCTAGATTTTTATTAGTTAAATTTGTATTTTCAAGCAATTTAAGTAGTTTTAAATAGTTTTTAATTCCTAGAAAATACAAAAATACTCAGAAAAATATAAAAATAGTTTTGAAAATTCTCTTTTGTTATTTTAGATTTTTCCAAGTCATAATTTTATTTTTCTAGCTTTATTTCCTATTTTCTTGTATTTTAGGCTATTATTTAATAAGTAAAAATAGTTTTTAATTAATAATAATTAGATAAATAGTTATAAAAATAATTTTCTTTTTCTAATAATTTTCTTTTATCATTAGGTTTATAAAAATATCATTTTCATATTTTTAGGATTAATATTGTGTAAGTTTCACATTTTCATTGGTACGTTACGTAGTTTTTTTTTATTCAGTTTTATAAAAACATAAAATCAAAAACATCATTTTGCAAATAGTGATAGCGTTTATTTAATATTTTTTATCTTTTTAATTTCCTTTAATTTGCATTTAAGCCCCTGTAATTTGTTTACTTTTTCTATAGTAATAATAATCACAAACCTCTTTTCTGTTCAAATCTCTCGATCACTATACGTTTGGTGATTCATTGCATAGCTCGCTGGGACATAACGACCCGGGGAAACCCTATTCTCTCCTGATCTTCATTGCATTCTGTGTCTGAACTGTTTTAAGTTTCTTACGGTTAGCCATTCACAAGTGGCTAGCTTGTGTGAGATAACTTGACGGTTTAGCACGAATCAAATTTTGGCGCCGCTGCCGGGGAGCTGTGCTAATTGTCTTACGCTTAGCAGATTAGTGAATTGAATAATCACTCTTTGTTCATACCATCCATCTATCTATCTATATATATATCCATATTTTCTTATAAAAAATCCAAAAACCCAAAAACATCCAAAAACGTATAAAACACAAAAATATTTTCCTTTTGTTTCTATATATGTATCAAAGATAAAAATACAAAAAAGATTTGTCGTTTTCTTAATAATAACAACATAAAAGATTACCACCGCAAACCAAGGCAGTGTACTACCTAACTGGGGGTACGACCATAATAAGTTCCCGAACTAAAGATTTAAAACTTGCCTTTGTGTCCTTGTGATTGGTGTACCTTTTTCAAAAAAGCCATTCATCTTGTGATTATTGGTTAAGTTCACTGTTGTTTTGCCTCGATTTTGTTTTAATTGATTTTGTTGTTATATCTACTTATCAGAACCAGAAAACCTAAAAAGATTCTTCTCACCCCATTTTCATAATTCATCTTCATAATTCCCATTCCTCTCCTTAACTCTGAGGTCTCTTAGAGTTAACTCTAGTGTATGCGCACTCGCTCTTCTAGATCTGTAAGCCTATTTCGTGAGCTTGTCAAGATTCCAAGAAGGCGTGTCCGTAGACTTTATGCTCCATCAGTCGGATCTGAGATCCGGACTGCTCACACTACTTCCGTTATCATGGCGGAAGAACGTCCTATGTGTGAGCTTCTCCAAGCACCCATCGACGGGTATGGAGATGCTATTGTGATCCCAGCCATTGTGGCTGAAAATTTTGAACTCAAAACCGGGTTACTGAATCTTGTAACCTCAAGTCAGTTCTATGGTTTTGAGCGGGATGATCCTCATGCTCATATTCGATGGTTTAACAAGATTGCATCTACCATCAAATACAAGAATGTCCCTACAGATGCTGTCAAGCTTCTTCTGTTCCCATTTTCTCTTGAGGGGCAAGCCCGGATTTGGCTTGAAAAACAACCCCCTAAATCAATAGAGACATGGGAAGACCTGGTGAAGAAATTTGTGAATGAATTTTATCCACCTTCCAAAACCACGAGTCTTAAAAATGAAATCATCAAGTTCACACAAAAGTTTGATGAATCCTTTAGTGAATCGTGGGATCGTTTTAAGGAATTGCTTCGCAAGTGTCCTCACCACGGTTTCTCCGAGTTGATGCAACTCGATACTTTCTATAATGGAGTGAGTCAATCTGACCAAGATTCTCTCAATTCCTCCGCTGGAGGAAATTTCTTAAGCAAAACTGTCAAAGAAGCTTTAGCGATCATTGAAAACAAGTCTAAAGTCCGCACTGCACGAAGCAAGCCGGTTGTTTCCCAAGTCAGTGTTGGTCCTTCTTCTTCATCGCCCGTGAGTCAGTCTAGCACCGATGCTAAGATTGACAAACTCACAGAAGCCATTCAAGCTTTGGTTCTCTCCAACCAAAAGAAAGTCTCTTTTCCACAAACTTCACCTCCTGCTGAAGTTAAGAAAGTGGAAGTCTGTGTTACTTGTGGTGGCCCCCATGCTTACTACAATTGTATGGCCACCGATGGTAACCCTTTTGAAGCCAATGCTGTGGGCGGGATTTCTAATCAAGGAGGCAACCAATATCGTGCTCCTATAGACCCGAACCACCGTCCTAACCACTACCCTGGACCTCCCGGTTTCAACCAAAACTGTAATCAAAATCAGAATAGACCAAACCAAGGTTTTCAAAACCAAGGTAATTTCAGTCCAAACAACGGTTTTCAGAATCAAAATCAAAATTTCCAACACCAAGGAAATTTCAATAGAAACCCAGGTCAGGGGAATTTCAACCCAGGGTATTTTCATGGAAATAATCAAGGAAATTTTCAGAATCAAGGCCCTAATCCAAATAATAGAGGCCAGAATTTTCCTGTGCAAACTCAAGCCATTGTTCCAACTGGACCATAATCTGATGAGTTGTTGAAACAATTCATGAAATCCCAAGAGGAAATGAACAGGTTGTTGGTTAGCCAGATTTCTGACATTAAGAAGTCTTTAAATGATTGACCCTCGGGCTCAGGTACTTTACCTAGCAACACGATCGCTAATCCGAGGGGCGATGCAAAGGCGATCACAACCAGAAGTGGTGCTTCATATCATGGACCCGCTATTCCTACTACCTCTTTTTCTTCTCTCCCGAAGGTAGTGGAAAGTGAACCTGAGGCGACAAAGGACAAGGAACTTCCTACTAATAACGGAGGTGCCAACAATGTCCATCCTCATGTTGTCCCGAAACCCAAGACCAATCCTGGAGTTGTTTTTGAACCTCCAGTTGGTAACCCCAAATCCAAAACTTCTATTCCTTACCCCTCACGTTTAAATGAGCAAAAGCTCCGCGAAAAAGCCAGTCATCAAATGGAGAAATTCTTTCAAATTTTCCAAGAACTTCATTTTGACATAAGCTTTGCGGATGCCATCATGTTGATGCCCAAGTTTGCATCAACTCTCAAACACATGTTGAGCAATAAGGAAAAGCTGTTTGAAATGGCTAAAACTCCTTTGAACGAGAACTGCTCAGCAGTCTTGTTAAAGAAGCTTCCCGAGAAGCTGGGAGATCCCGGAAAATTTCTTCTTCCTTGTGTTTTTCCTGGGATGATTGAATGCTTTGCCCTTGCCTATCTTGGTGCAAGCATCAATCTGATGCCTTATTCAGTGTGGAAGAAACTTTCTCTTCCGGAACTTATTCCTACATGCATGACTCTCGAGCTTGCAGATCGTTCTATATCGCGTCCTCTTGGCATCGCCGAGGATGTATTCGTGAAAGTAGGAAAGTTCCATTTTCCAGCTGACTTTGTGGTTGTTGATTTCGATGCCGATCCTCGGGTTCCTCTCATTGTTGGACGAGGATTCCTGAGAACGGGCCGTGCTCTTATTGATGTATTTGAGCAAGAAATCACTTTACGTGTGGGTAATGAAGCTGTTACCTTTAACCTTGATCAAACTTCGAGGTACTCCTCAAATTATGATACTGAATCAGTTAATCGAGTCGATTTAATTGATATTGCTTCAGAGGAGTACTCTCAAGAGTTTCTTGGTTATCTTCATAATTCTGTGGGTGGGGATTCCACCACATCTTCTAAACCTATCATTGCCGACTCTTCCCCCTCTCTCACTCCTTTTGAGGGAGGTGACTTCCTTCTGGAAGAGATCGATGAATTTCTTGCTACTGATGAATCAATTCCGCCTGGAATTGATGGTGTTTATGATTCGGAGGGGGATATTCTCTATCTTGAGCAATTATTAAATGAAGATCCATTACCTTCACTCCCTCCGAAAGAGATCACGATTGAGGAAATCAAATCAGTACAAACATCTACTGATGAATTTCCCGAAGTTGAACTCAAGGACCTACCTCCTCATCTCGAGTATGCATTCTTGGAGGGTGATGATAAATTACCCGTCATAATTGCTAAAGACTTAACTGAGGAGGAGAAAACTGCTCTCATAAAGGTCTTGAAGTCACACAAGCAAGCAATTGCTTGGAAACTCTCCGATATTAAGGGTATCAACCCTGAGTTTTGTACTCACAAAATCTTAATGGAGGATGACTTCAAACCAGCAGTCCAACATCAGAGAAGGGTGAATCCTAAGATTCATGAGGTTATCAAACAAGAGGTTCTCAAACTTCTTGATGCCGGTTTGATTTACCCAATCTCTGATAGTCCTTGGGTTAGCCCAATTCATTGCGTTCCAAAAAAGGGTGGCATTACTGTTGTCACAAATGAAGAAAACGAGTTAATTCCAACTCGATTGGTTACGGGATGGCGTGTGTGTATTGACTATCGTAAGTTAAACGAAGCCACCCGTAAAGACCATTTTCCTCTACCCTTCATGGGCCATATGCTTGAGAGATTAGCAGGGAACGAGTACTATTGTTTCCTTGATGGTTTATCGGGTTACTTTCAGATCCCCATCGATCCGTTGGATCAAGAAAAGACCACATTCACCTGCCCATACGGAACTTTTGCCTACAGACGTATGCCTTTTGGCCTATGTAATGCTCCTGGCATGTTCCAACGATGTATGATGGCAATTTTCCACGACATGATCGGGGAAACAATGGAGGTGTTTATGGATGACTTCTCAGTCATTGGGGACTCGTTTCATACATGTCTCTCCCATTTAGACAAAATGCTAAAACGGTGTGAAGACACCAATCTATGTCTAAATTGGGAGAAGAGCCACTTTATGGTCAAAGAAGGCATAGTCCTTGGCCATAAGATTTCAAAAAACGGGATTGAGGTAGATAGAGCAAAAGTTGATGTTATTGCTAAATTGCCTCATCCTACTACCGTCAAAGGTATTAGGAGTTTTCTAGGTCATGCCGGGTTTTATCGTAGATTCATTCAAGATTTCTCTAAAATCGCTCGGCCTATGACCCATCTTCTCGAAAAAGATGCTCCTTTTATCTTTTCTCCTGAGTGCATCGAAGCTTTTGAAACACTAAAGAAAAAGCTTACGGAAGCACCCATTCTAGTTGCCCCCGACTGGGATTTACCCTTTGAGCTCATGTGCGATGCAAGTGATTTTGCTATCGGTGCAGTCTTGGGGCAACGCAAAACCAAGCATTTTCAGCCTATCCACTACGCAAGCAAAACTATGACTGAAGCTCAAACCCATTACACCACTACAGAAAAAGAATTATTAGCTGTGGTGTATGCGTTTGAAAAGTTTCGGCCATACCTTATCTTGACCAAATGCGTGGTGTATACGGATCACTCGGCTCTCAAATATCTCTTTGCAAAACAAGATGCAAAGCCGAGATTGCTCCGTTGGGTTCTCCTCCTACAAGAATTTGATATCATTATACGTGATAAAAAAGGAGCTGAGAACCTGGCTGCTGATCATCTTTCCCGTCTAGAAAACCCTCACCAGGATGTGTTTGAGAAAAAGGAAATTAACGAAACATTTCCTCTCGAAACAATCAATGTGGTTTCTTTTCGCGGAGATTCTTCTACCCCATGGTTTGCTGACTTTGCAAATTACCATGCGGGTAACTTTGTGGTGAAAGGGATGTCGTCCCAACAGAAAAATAAATTCTTTAAAGATGTAAAACATTACTTCTGGGACGACCCCTATTTGTTCAAAATTTGCGCGGATCAAGTCATCAGGCGATGTGTGTATGGTCAGGAAGCTATTGACATTCTCAAGGCTTGCCATTCTGGACCTACTGGGGGACATCATAGCCCCAACTACACTGCCAAGAAGGTGTTTGATTCCGGATTCTATTGGCCCACGATTTACAAGGATGCCCATGAATTTATCAAAACCTGTGACGCTTGTCAACGTCACGGGAATATCTCACAAAGAAATGAAATGCCGCAAAACGCCATTCAAGTATGTGAGATTTTTGACATATGGGGCATTGACTTTATGGGGCCATTTCCTTCTTCTCGCGGTAACAAATACATACTCGTGGCCGTTGACTATTTGTCAAAATGGGTTGAAGCTAAGGCTTTGCCTACAAACGATGCCCGAGTTGTTGTGAAATTCTTGAAATCTCTTTTTGCTAGGTTTGGAACTCCACGAGCTATAATCAGTGATCGTGGTACGCATTTTTGCAATGACCAGTTTGATAGGGTCATGCAAAAGTATGGTGTAACTCACCGTCTCTCTACTGCGTATCACCCACAAACAAGTGGGCAAGTGGAAGTTTCCAACCGGGGGATTAAAAGAATTCTGGAGAGGACGGTTGGCGAAAACCGTGCCTCTTGGTCAGATAAGCTAGATGACGCACTCTGGGCCTTCCGTACAGCTTATAAAACACCCATCGGGTGCACTCCATACAAGCTTGTATACGGGAAGGCATGTCATCTACCGGTTGAGCTTGAGCACAAGGCATACTGGGCCTTGAAACATGCCAACTTTGATATTCAGACAGCTGGTGATCACCGGAAAGTTCAAATGAATAAATTAAATGAACTCCGCGATCAAGCATACGAGAACTCTTTGATCTACAAAGAAAAGACAAAGAAGATTCATGACTCAAAAATCAAAAACCGCGTTTTCAACGTCGGTGATCGAGTCCTTCTTTTCAATTCAAGATTGAAGATTTTCTCGGGAAAACTAAAATCCCGCTGGTCTGGACCATTTACCATCACTAAAGTCTTTCCATATGGAACCATTGAGTTATCTCAACCCGATGGTCCAAACTTTAAAGTGAATGGTCATCGGTTGAAGCATTATTTTGGAGAGGACATTCCTTCTATGGTTGTCCCGGATCTACAAACTTTCCCCATGAACCAATGAATGCGGGGATCGAGTCAAGCTAGCGACTCGGGAATCAAAAACAGTAGCATGCCATATGGGTTTTCACCCATATTTCTGACTTCTTTCTATCTTTCTACCACCCTAGTGTGGGGGGGGGGGGGGTTGCCCCACATGTTGTGTATATATGCAAGTTTCAAAAAAAAAAAAAAAAAAAAAAAAAAAAAAAAAAAAAAAAAAAAAAATTCAAAATAATGGCCGTAGTATTTCCCTTTTACGTTCTCAGTTTCGGCATAACAGCCGGTACTTTGATTATTGAGGGCAATATTCATTTCTAAGTGTGGGGGGGAATTCTCACGAATTTTATCATGTAAATATACCCCCTAATTCCCCCGTTTTTGGCCAAAATTTTTTTTGGAGTAAGTGTTCTACACTTACTCAATTGGTTATCAGTCCGCCTTGTCTAATAAACAAAAAGGATTGGCTAATCCAGGAGCAAACGGCTCTTGGTAAAGATATCTCAAAACCGTTGACGGCTTGCAATTTGCCCAAAATTGTATGGTATTCAGCTCACCATATCCTTAAAAGTGAAGAGTTGGCTAGCCCGCAAGTTTATGGCTTGTGGTAAAGGCAGTGGAAAAACCATAATTGGTAATCAGCTCACCAAAGATAATATTGATAATTTATCTAAGAGTTGGCTAGTCCAGAGCAAACGGCTTCTGGTAAAGACAAATCAAATCCGTTGGAAGCTGGTGGTTTGCTCAAAATCACATGGTTATCGGTGTACCATGGTTCTTACTTGAACTAAAACATTTGGCTACTCCAGAAGTAATGGCTTTTGGTAAAGAGATTCAAAACCATTAAGTTTTTCTCAAAAGATTGCTAGGGACTAGCAATAGTTTAGTGTGGGGGATTGATGAGTGTGTAAATACTCATCATTTTTTGTCAAATCGGAACTGCAAAACGTTTAAAAATTCTCAGAAATGCATCAAAATACTGAAAATATTCCAAAATGGCATTTTATATGTTTCAGATGCAAAATGTTTAAAATCAGATGAAAAATGAGCTAAGTTTGCATAATTGGCAGTTTCAGTCCCCCAAGTTTCAAAAATTTTCAGAAATAGTCCCTGAGCACTTAATTTCAAAAGAAAAATCACCAAAGGTTCTTATAAAATCACAAGTTGTCAAAATTAGTCCTTTGGTGAAAAATATCAAAAGTTTTGAGAAATTACAAGTTTAGTCCTCCAAGTTTAAAAATTGGCAAAAATGGCCCTTGGAAAATTGGAAAATGTCAAGTTTAGTCCTTGTACTATGGAAACTTGTCAATTGTGGTCCCTTGAAACAACTTTGCAAATTGGCAGCATTGGTCCTTGCATTTTCAGAAAATTACAAAAGAGGTCCTTGATATTTAAAACCCCTAAGCCCTTGGACCCTTGTCAAAACCCATTGTGACCCCCTGCCATAAGCCCTTTGGACCCCCTTCATTTGACCCTTCCCTTTTTATATTCAACCACTGGTCAAAAACCAGTCAAACCAACACCCCTTTCCCTCCTTTCCCTCCCCCCTGTCTGCTACTCCACTTCCAGCCACCAACACAAACCTACCAGCTCAACTCTCACCACACCTTGTTCCCCCCACCTCAGCAAGCCTCCAAGAAGCATTAAATGCATCTCTTACCCACCATCTCAACCCCAACTGGTATAAACTTGTTTTGGCGCCAAAATCTGATCCAAGGGCCATGATCACTCCCAGACATCCAAAGGCCCATATTTTTTATGGGATATGTTCAGAAGAGAGAGAGAAGACACATGGAGTATAAAAGAAAGCAAAAGGATGAGAAGAAAAGGAGTCTAGTTTTTTTTAAGTTTCATTAATGTCGATTTTAACTTAAAAGTTTTAGTTAAGTGTAATATCTGTAATATTTTGTTTCTATGTATCAAACTAAGGCTATTGTATCAGTATAATCAACTTTTAAGTAACAATTCAAGTTATTGTTCACATTTCAAATTTTTATACCACTGTTGAAAGTTTCAGTTTCTATTTCTTACATTCAAGCTTCAAATGACTTCTTTTCAAGTTCATATAAGCTTATAAAAGCTGATAATAGCTTTTTGTAAGCTTAAGTTTAAGTTTTAAGCAATCTTGATACTTGGTCAATGAAAGTCAACTGAGCTCAATTTGTCTTGGAAATGGATAATGGGTGAAGCATTGCTGGATTTGGATTGGTTCAGAGATATTGGGTTGGATAATATAGGTTAGGGGTTCTGGTTTCACAGGTTTCAAGCCATAGTAGCTAAGGACATTTTGTAAGTTATTCTCAAGTTTAATAGCATAATCTGTTTTTGTAGTTATAAATAGTTAAAATCTGTTCATTAGGTTGTGTTCAAGTTAATTAAACTCAGTTTAATCAGTGACATTAGCTAAATCAGTAGTTGGCCTCATTAAACTTTCATATCAGTGTTTAAAGGTGTGTTTGGATTTATAGCTTAATCTGTCTTAGAGGTGTATGCAGTGGATAAAATCTGTTGGTTCATGCTTGTTAAGTCCATTTGCACTCATATCTGTCAATAATTTGAGCCTGCACAAGCTCTAAGTCAACATCTCACTTAAATTGTCTTAAACTGCTAACTGTTGGAATTTTTGAGAATCAAAGTCTTGATTTGTGTTTAAAATACATAGATATAGGTTGCAGTAGTCTCACTTCATCATATAACATCAATATCATCTCACACATTGATATCAAAGTTCAGTTTAGTCAACATTTCAAATCTGTCAAAAAAGTCAAAAACTGAAAATGTGGATTTGAGCTCAACTGAGAGGATTTTTAGTTGTTTCATTTCTGGGTCAAATCTAGTGGAACTTGGTGTTTTAAAAACTTCAGTTGGTCTTAATTCTTATTAACATTTTAGTAGATTTTTGCAATTTTTTTAGAAGTCTCAAAACTGCTTGTCAATAAGGTCTCAGTTCCCCTGTGCACAAGCTCAGTTTTAACTGAGTGTGCACAGGACTTATGCAGTTCTTGCAGAGCTTGCATCAAGCTCATCAGAGCTTATCTAGGTCTCATATTTGGTTCACAGGATCTTGGCCAGGTCTAGTATAAGTTCCAACTTCTCATTTTCATTCTCAGCTTATTTTGTATCTTGTACTTAAGCTCAAAAGTAGCACCTAAAACCTGTTTTTAGCTCATAATCAAATCATCATAATCTTTGTAATTTGTATTTCAGTGGTTTAGGTTAGTTGTTTATAGTTGCTTTTGAGTTATTTTAGCATATTGTAGCTTCTGCAAACAGTTGGTAGCTTATTGTGGGTTTTGGCTCATCTTAAGTGCTTATTTATAAGCATTCTCCATAGCAGTTCCATAATTCCACACACAACCACCTGTTTTTCCATTTTTCCTAGATTCTCAATAATATTTTAGACTTTTCCTGAAATTTTCATATTTTTCCAAGCCTGTTTGCTATTTTTCTGCATTTAAATCAATTTTTAGCACTTTTTAATTAGCATTTAATACAATTAATTAAGAAAAGTCTCAAAAAAATAATTTTTCATTTTTCTTAAGTTAAGATAAATATAAAAAGCCAAAAAAATATTTTTCTAGATTTTTATTAGTTAAATTTGTATTTTCAAGCAATTTAAGTAGTTTTAAATAGTTTTTAATTCCTAGAAAATACAAAAATACTCAGAAAAATATAAAAATAGTTTTGAAAATTCTCTTTTGTTATTTTAGATTTTTCCAAGTCATAATTTTATTTTTCTAGCTTTATTTCCTATTTTCTTGTATTTTAGGCTATTATTTAATAAGTAAAAATAGTTTTTAATTAATAATAATTAGATAAATAGTTATAAAAATAATTTTCTTTTTCTAATAATTTTCTTTTATCATTAGGTTTATAAAAATATCATTTTCATATTTTTAGGATTAATATTGTGTAAGTTTCACATTTTCATTGGTACGTTACGTAGTTTTTTTTTATTCAGTTTTATAAAAACCTAAAATCAAAAACATCATTTTGCAAATAGTGATAGCGTTTATTTAATATTTTTTATCTTTTTAATTTCCTTTAATTTGCATTTAAGCCCCTGTAATTTGTTTACTTTTTCTATAGTAATAATAATCACAAACCTCGTTTCTGTTCAAATCTCTCGATCACTATACGTTTGGTGATTCATTGCATAGCTCGCTGGGACATAACGACCCGGGGAAACCCTATTCTCTCCTGATCTTCATTGCATTCTGTGTCTGAACTGTTTTAAGTTTCTTACGGTTAGCCATTCACAAGTGGCTAGCTTGTGTGAGATAACTTGACGGTTTAGCACGAATCACCAATATACCTGCATACGTTAGTAAACACACACACAGATATATGGTGGTCGACATCACCCAAACAGCAATCGACTAATAAAAGTCAATGCAACATATCAATAAGATCATATTTGGCATGGGGTTTATGTGTTAATCAAACTCTAATCATCTAAACCTAACAATCATATCCTAAATTCCTAGTCCTTCGACACAGGCAAATATCATTTTTAATTAAGCACGTAGGATAATTAAGAAAGCTCGTTAGATGATATAGATTTGAAAACATTCTCCCCCTCAATCAATGACTCATTTTATGAAAAGTTTAAAAGCGCTGAAGTAATTGATTGAGTTTTCAATTTTAACGAAAAACTCTGAATCTGATTGATTTTCAAGCAACTCATTTTCCACCATTTTTGAAAAACAACAAATATTTTCCTGAAGAATTTTAGACGGAAAAACATTTGTGTAGGAACAGCAGTCCTTCGACATACTTTCCTCAAATTGTTTTAGGATAAGTGCACGAAATATTTGAAAAATTGTTTAGCGCAACACTTTCCTTCCTTTAAAGAGCGGGTTGCTATCAGAAATAATAGCAAGCCATCATTTGAAGCGCGGGTTACAGTCTGAAATAACTGTAAGCCATCATTTGAGACATGTTTAGAAAGAAATATTTACACCTCCTGCTCGAACTTCATCTAAAGTCTCGTGCCATTATTGAATGACATTTCTAAGACCGTAGATATTATCGATACCAGAAGACATGTCTTAGAAAAACAATATTTTTGGTCTTTTTCAAATTTTCTGATTTTTATGGCTTTTTGTTGGTTTTATAATTTTCTATTTTGATTTTGTTGGTTTTATATTTTTGTATTTTGTTTTCTGATAAATATTTACAAAGATAGAGAAGATGATATAGTAAAAGAAGATGATGATATGAGTACCGAGATAAGGATATCAAGCAGTCCCTTTGTAGAAGATAGAAGTCATCATCCCTAAAACTTTCACCACCAAAGCTTCCGAGGCTCTTGAATTGAAGAAAGAAATAGAACCATCAGAAAGTGAGACTTTGGCAGCTTCCCCCCAACCCGAAAATCCTTTAGATGAGCAGATTCGAAGCTCTATTTCAAGCTTGCCTTAGCCAGGTGCACGAAGAAGCACACCATTATCATAAATCCCACTGCTCCATTTAAGAACGATAATCGAGGCTCTCCGTTCGGGGTTATATCATCAAGAAGAAGAACAGCAACGTTTCATCCCACGCTTAAATAATCTTCTCAAATTCCTTTTCCACTGAAGTCTGAAGCAATCCATTCCAAAAGGTGTCAAGAGAACAATTCCCCCAAGTAGTTGAGTTGATGCAGTCAGTCTCTTAGTATAATGCTCAAGAACTCTCCCGAATACACTTCATGAGGGGAATGAAGAACACCTTCCCATGTTCACATTTTTCTTCCCTGATGATCGTGTATGAAGCTCAAGAATCCGAAGTACACACATTCCCACCGAAAGGATAACTGATAACACCTCCCTCATGTTACACATTTATCTCCCCTGAATATGTCGCACTTGTGTACCTCTTTTATCTTCAGAAACTTTCTTTTACATCACTTCCCCCACGTCGTTGGAATACTAACACAAAAAGCCTTGATGAGTAAAACCTTGAGTTTCTCTGCGGTCATGACATTTGTTTTCCCGGGATATCTTCAATCACTTAGAAGTATTAAGCTCATCAAGTTTACTCGCCATGAGTCAAACCTTGAGTTTCTCTGCGGTAATAACATTTGTCTTCCCAGGATATCTTCAGTTACTTAGAAGTATTAAGTTCATCAAGTTTACTCGCTTTGTGTTTAGATGTGTGTCTCCTTGCCCCTTTCTGGTTTTGATACTTCAGAATCAGCAACAAATATAAGCCCAAATACTTGAAATCTTTATGAGAAGAACACTTGAACTCTTGTGAGAATCAACTTGCTGAAGACTCTCTCTGACTATTTTTATCAACCCTTATGTAGACAATTTGAAGTGACCACTGATGAAGAAAAACCGATATACCCTACTTGAAACTGAAGTCAACTTCCCCACATTTGTATCTTAAGCTTGCACCTAATGATGGAAGAACGGTGTAGAAAATTTATGCTTCAAGCAATTCTCTAAGTACTCACTACCCAAACAAAGTATGAGACATTAACACCTCTTGCGATTATCCACACCGTCATATGCGTGTGACACTGAGTAAAACAAAGTAACTCCTAATAGTGATAGTTAACCAGGTCTTCAACCATCCACCTCGACTGCTGGTAACTAGATAAACCAAGTCTTCAACTCAAATTATTAAGCCCGAGCAAGTTATCAAATAAGAACACGCCTTTGTGAAAGTCAACTTCAATCTAAAATAAGTGATAAATGATTAACTCCGAAGTAATCAGCTTGTGTCAAATGTCCAATACGTGAAATAGTCAATAACAACGTCTCGAGGAGTCACTGCTAAAGAATGTGAGCAAGTCTAATTGGGGATTGAATCTGAATTATAACTCTCTCCCAATTAGTGCTCTCCCCTAAACCAACAATATGTTCGATAAAAGCCCAGATTAAAAAGAAGTCTTTAGATCGTTAAATGCAACTCGTCTTTAGTCTTCTAACATGTAGCAGAAAATGTAGAATAGACTGTAGACTTGACCTTCTTCAAGATTGTGCAGTTGGGGAATAGATAGTTAACATCTTCAACTCACACCAAAAAGCATCCCACCAAAAAGCATCCCAATTAACTTACATCTTGCAAATCCCCTTAACTAAAATCCCTCCCAATCAAACAAGAACATAAATATGTTCATCAAGGAAATCAGCAATCAGGCCGCAACGAACACACAAGATGGTAAAACCAAACTACCAATCACATCAAACAAGAACAGAGAGATTGTTCGGAATCATCATGTTGATGTATACGTGAAGCATTAACCGGAAGCACTTTGTCGATAAACTCATCAATCCGAGTGAAGATGTCAACCAACGGCTCTTAGAAGAGAAAAACTCCATGTGAAGATGACCCGATAATAAGAAGCTCGGTTCTTACATGAGTTTAGAGCCGTATGACTATTTAAATTCTCAAATATCAATCAGCAATGCAAAAAATTCACACTTCTTCTCCCCCTCAAGAATTGCATACGGAGATGCCATTCTTGATTAAACAAGTGAACATTATCCAAATGTAGTCTATTCACACTTCTCCCCCGCAAAATTAGCACAGGATGTCGCCATCGTCATTATAGTTGAGAAAGTGGAATCAGAAAAACAATCAACAATAGCCCGGTTCACTTGATGACTGAAGCGCATGGAAAAAGTATGAAGCATGTTGATGAGAATGGTCATAATAAGAAGATTTCTCTTCTTCAGAAGATAAAGCGCACTGACACGTACACCTTTCTTTTCTTTGGAGAACGAGGCATGAACTGTAGTGTTCAAACGTCATAATGTTAAAGTACGAGGCCTGAACTGATGTGAACAGACGTCATAATCTCTCTCTTTTCATCATCTCTTGGAAACACTTATAATCAACCCCATTATCATTCAGTAGGCTCTTTGTCGTGACAGCTGATGGAGAAAACCCAATATGATGAATTTGACCCTGAAGTAAACTAACCCGAACTCGTGACTTATACTTGCACAAATGTAACAAAGAGCGGTGCCGATTTCCATTAGCATCTCTAAGTACTCTCTATGTACTCTATACTCTTCAACCAACCAACCATCAAGTATAAGACGTACATTACCTCTTTAAAATCCACAATTGAATGTGACACTGAGCACTACAACGTAACTACTTAAAGTGATAGTTATTTTGTGGTGGTATAAGCCCAATTCCCCCAAGATGTAAAAGAAAAGGTAAAAGACACCCAAAAATAACTAGATTTCCAAGTCTTCGTTTTTGATAATAAGCTTGAACAAGGATCATGAAGAATCTTCATCCAACCATCCCCGATACCTTCAGATACTAAGTACACTCGCCCGTGATATTTCACTTCAACCTCAAATAAATAATAGTGAATTAACTCCGTTGTCACATCTTGTTAAAATCTCAATTCTAGCCTTCTTTGACATTTAAATGAACTTTGATAATGGTTTTCATCCCGACCATGGTTAAAAAGCACAGAACCCCGTAAAACCAAGCAATAACCAAACTGCCATGACGAATATCCAAACACACATCCAATTTATGAAGTACACCCTTTTATCCCTTCTTCGAAACAGAACCCGTAACACCAGCATCAGAAGACCCCGAGATACGCTTTCCTTTCTCCAAGACGGTTCCATCATAACGGGATTTTACAATTCTATAGTTTAAACCGAGAAATAGTTTCTTTCGCGGGATTTTACAAAATCAAGACAAAACCGTAAACAATGTCGTCTTGACAGTGTTATGACAATTTGGGTTTCGGTGAATATCAGTTTTAGGGGAACATGCAGCGGTTCATCAACGATTCATTATCCAACATCATCAACATCAACAACCATCCAATTAACATTTTGGTAAACACATCATTCACGCAATCTGTCGGCTATTGTAGTGACCACATGGAGAAGTAAACCCGATATACCAAACTTGATCATGAAGTAGAATTCCCCAGATTTGTCACTTAAACTTGTACTAATCCTCGTGAACAAGAAACGGTGTACCCAATGTACAAAACCTCTTGACATTCTCAACTGAGTGAGACACCGAAGTGATAGCTACGTTGTGGGTTAACCGAGAAAGAATCACAAACGTAACTAAATATCCAAGTCTTTATCACCCTCTATAACTGCTCAAACAAGTCATCTTCGCGGAAGGGTAGAAAGAAAGAAGACGAAATAAGTAAACGCGCCCGAAAAACTTCACTTCAAATCCAAATAAGAAATACCAAGTACAAACAACCCCACAGTCAGCTTTGTTCAAATAAACAATTTCAAGCTGCGACAAACTATTATCCATGAAAATGTATATACCAAAGTACCAAGAGGCATAACACAACAATTCTCATCATCACGCTAAATCTCATAGTCACAAATCACATTTTTGTCAATTGTCACACGATCCAATTAAGAGAAGCCCAATTGACCAACATCCACATCCAAGTCATTATATCAAGATTAACACCCGGTCAGAAAAACGAATCACTCATATTAATTCAAGTCTATATCCGGGTTTAATCTTAGTCATACCACTCGATCCAATTTCAAAATTCAAACAAATCAACCCATCAAAATATCATCCGATCCATTCCATAAAAAAAGACACATACCAAAATATCTCTGTAGTCACATTTGATAAGCGATGTAAGGTCTAGCCGTGAGATATATCCAAGTGAAAATTATGTAGCCACAATATTACTCTATCTATCACTTAATCGTCAATAGTATCAAAAAGTTGTATAGAAAATACAAAATTTGATATTTCACATTATTAATCCATTTAAGTGAATGAGGTAGAAGCACATTTTTCATTTCATGCTAGGCCCACTTATAAGGAAAAGACACTCGGATCCAATATATTCCCACAAAAAATATGCGGGTTTATTTGATCCAAAATTATCATGGTTGAGGCCCATGATAAGTTCGGTCCACTGTAAAACCATAGCTGACCCGATTTAAGACCTATCAAACCCTAATCATACGGGTATAAATCACATCAACATACACACAAAGTAACCCTAATCTCTCTCTACTAATTCATCCACCTCCCACTCCTTTTTCATATCAAACTCAGATAAGTCCCTCAAACCCTAATATTACTCCATCGTGAAAAGACAGCCCCCATCATCAACAAATCACTCTCACCAACACAACAGCGAACAATCTTAATATTCATTAAGCTAGAACAAATCTGAAAGGATCTGAATCTTATCATGAGATTGCCACAGGGTTGGTACGAATGATTATGATTTGCCACAGGGATGGTTAAGGTTTTGTGACAGCCATGAGGTCAAGTATCTGGTTCACGGGTAGGTTTTTCCTTTTAACTTATATTCGTTTTCACCTGTTTGAACGAACATGAAGGAGAATGAAGCCGTTAAGGTTTTGTTCTAACTTCAAAATATTCGTATATGAACCTGATTGACATTTTTGTACCACCGAATGAGAGGAAAGGAGACAACACATTTGATATTGTTGTTCCCTTTTCTTATGATATTCGAAGAATAACCAGGAAGCATAAGTAGAATCAGTGATGGACATGAATCATGTAGAGGGCCTTTTCTATGGTCTTGATTTAACATATCACCATACATGAATGATTTCTGAGATTTAGAAGTGATTACATTTGTTATACGCATGTCAGTTTTCTTCACTTTAAAGTACGGGTAATCTCATTTGATCAATGATGGTGAAATGTTCAATTAAGTGACTTGTAACCAATTGCAAGGAACTTTGAACACACTGAGATCTTGTTTTTGTATGAGTCATGTTTTTGTATGAGTCTTTTATTTGAATGAGATATGGGGAGTGAAAGTGAGGGTTCTTGATGAGTCAAGATTAGGATTATGGTTGGTATTTGGTTTAGATCAGATCAGTTAAAACATTGTGTCATCTCATATGACCATTGACTGATGATGTTTGAAGAAACCTGAGGTCGTGATGTTTGTTAAATGGAATTAGTTTTGGTAGTTTGTTGTCAAGGTCATGGTCCATTTCATCTTCATCTTCATTTCAACCAAGTCGCATCTTAACATGTCTAACTCGCTTTCATTATCTGGCAACCAACTCGCTTCTTGACCCAACTCTCTTGACCCAACATGCATTTTTAACCCGCTTTAAAGAAAGCAAGTAGACAACTCGCTTTATGAACCATATCTGTTAGTACTCAACTCGCATAATAAACCAACTCGCATCATGACCCAAATCAACTCGCTTCCATTCCAGCAACTCGCATAAGGTACGAAGTATCTGGACATTATAACGACTCACATCCAGGAATACATTATTAAGCAACTCGCTAAAGAGCAATTGCAACACGCATCCATGAGAGTTAACAACTCATATTTGGTTCATTGACTATGGACAGATAGTGGACAACTCGCTCATTAGACACATTCCAGTACAAGTCGCTTTCAAAAAAAGCACTTTTGGACAAATAACAAGGACAACCCGCATGTTAGAATCTGGCAACTCGCATCCATGAATGTTTCAAACTGCAACAAGGACTTCAGCCGAACAGATTCAGATGACAAATGTTATGACCAATACAGCATAATCCGAAACTGTTAAAACCAAAAATATAACTTGTGAAATAGCATATTCAAGATCAAAACAACTTATAGCATCCTTCAATCATACCAAAATTTTATAGAACCAGCTTAACAATTTGCTCAACCCTTAATACCAGATTTGATAATGCATAAAAACAGTGTAAAACCCACGGATATAACAACAGTAACGAGTAGCACCAAGACTCATCAAAGCTTAATCAAAACATGTAACAACATTAATAGCATCAACACTCATCCAATAAACATCAAGACAAATCACACCTCTCAAAACCATGACAAACCTCAACCAAGCACACATACAAACCGCGTACAAGAACTGAATAAACCGCATTCAAAACCATGAATCGAACCACGAGAATCAACACAAACAACACAACCTGGGCTCTGATACCAATTGTAGGATCGTGAATATTATGTTGTTTGATGATTCGGGTGGTCTAGGACAATGATTAAATAAGAAAGCCATTAGAGATAGATGAAGAGAGTTGAGAGGGAATTCTAGAAAGAGAGTTGCTTATCAAAAGTGAAAGATTAGATTAGAACTTCCAACCCTCTGCCTTGGAGGGTAGAGGGTATTTATAGGTTACAATCTAAACGACCTCCTATCGGCCTGTGGATCAGGGATACAGTGGGTAAAGACCCGTCCTTCCTCCACGGTGTTACACTAGACTAAGCTACGCTACAAATTAACTAATAAACTACTAAATAACATAAATAACTATATGTCTACGAGCTAACTTATGCTAGATAATAGTTGGGGTGACCGACTCTTTTACTATGGAATTTTCTAATTCCTAACATCTTTCATTACGCTCATAATACGGTGTGGGTCCTCCACGATACCCATTACGATTATCCCCGTAGAAAGGCTTATTATTTCCATATTTATCTTCCTCGATCGTATCTTCTTTGTCAATTTTAGGACAATTTTTCGTCAGATGTCCCCCACCACAGTTTTCGCAGCCGACTTGGATGGCATGAACAGTTTCTTTGATTTTTAGCATATCTCGACCGAGATTCTTAAGCTTGTTAGTTATTGCTGCAATTCCATCGAAACTTCCGCCTTGGTTTCTTTTACTTCCTCCGTCGTGTCATTTTTAAGAGTGATCAGCCATTTTTTGAATGGCTTCAATAGAAAGAGTAGGAGTCATGTTTGGGATGGGTCCTTGATAGTCCAGCATTTGTCTTGTATTTACATTGATTCCTTTGTAGAAGATGTTGACCTTTTGCTGGTTGTTCAGATCATGTGTAGGACATTTGTAAAGGAGATCGTTGTATCTATCCCAAGCTTGATACAATGTTTCATCGTCTTCTTGTTTGAAATTATGGATCTCCAAAAGCTGGTTAGAAATCTTCGATGGCGGGAAATATCTCTGAATAAAGTGCTTCTTAAGTAGAGCCCAAGTATTAATTGCCCCGGCGGGCAATCTTTCGATCCATCTTCTGGCGGCTCCAGTAAGAGTCATGGGGAATACCCTTAGCATAACAGCATCATGAGACACACCAAGAATGTTGAAAAGGCTTGTGATGTACAGGACATTTTCAACGTGCTCATATGCATCCTCGCCCCTGTTTCCTGAAAAAGGGTTAGCATGAAGCTCCCTCATAAATTGGTCTTTAATTTCGAAGCGGACCTCCGCTCCAATTGCCGGTCTTACGAGACCCGACCCTTGTTCTGCTCTTGTCAACGCTAAATATTCCTCCAATTGCCGGTCTTAGGAGACCCGACCCTTGTTCTGCTCTTGTCAATGCCAAATAATCCTCAAGAGTGAGGTCATCGATGTTAACAACTTCCATGGTACCTGAAAACTTGAATAAAGATCGTTAGAATAATAGAAAAGTTTAAAACGAAATGAAAGACTTAATATTAATCCTAATATAACTCCCCGGAAGCGGCGCCAAAAACTTGATGCGGGTTTTACTGACCAGGTTTTAATATTTATAAAGTCTCGTTATACCTATGGTCTACCCTAATGCACTAACGGGCAGTGTACCCAGTCGCGTGTGGTGTAGTATTCGGTAAAGCCGAGGTCGTCCCAAGAGCTATGTGTGTTGGATAATTACTAAGTCTAGGTGTCACAGTATTTAATAATGGTTTCGATAAGGAATTAATTAATTAACTACTAAAGCAGAAAATAGCAAATAAAGGTAAAGGATAAATCAATAGAGGATAGTGGTGCTAACCTAGTTATTCCTCCTAGCTAGTTATTTTTATGTCTACTTACTTCCAATTACTTCAGGTGGGGTCAAAGTCGAGAGGACAACATTTGGTCAATTCGCCCTAACCTATTAGCAAAGATGCCACCACAGGAGAAGTCAGGTGTCCCTTCATAAGTCCTGTTGTTCCTGGTCCCCTAAGCCAAGTCATTAAGTACCGCTACATGCTAGATTTATAATAGTGGGTGCCTGGGCGTTAGCAACTTAAACACTCACCCCCTAATTCTTAAGTTCATCCAAACGGTAGGTGATCAGTTGGTCAAATCGCACAAGTAGAAAGGGTCGTCAGTTGGTCATATCTTACCCTTCCCTTCTCAGTCCACTCACCTAGGGTCAGTTGGTCATATCTCCTAGGCAATTGGCCTCTATCGCCATTCAAAACTACCGAAACAAGGGTAGCTATCAATAAACTATGCATGCATACACTTAGAAATAATTATACGAAAGTAATGTAAACGCAAACAAAACAATTAAGAAATCATAACTAGGCCAGCACCAAGAGGTGCTTAGCCGCTCATATTAACCATACAGATCAATTCAATATTTAAAGGTACGAAATACATGAATTGAAAGTAAAGAAAAGATAAAATGCTAATGCTTATCGTAGGGGAGTGATTTCTCCCTTGGAGACAGCTCCGTATGCTCCTCTAGACCTGCCTTTGGCTTTTTCCCACATTCTCTGGTTGTTGTGTATGGAATGGGATGATTAGAAATGCTGGAATTCGTGGGGTATTTATAGTTACGGCGTAACTAATATAAGAGTTACACCGTAACCATCAATTCCTTCGTATTTTGCACTAGATCTGCTAGTTACGGCGTAAGCTTATTAGTGGTTACACCGTAGTCTTCAATATACTTGGTTACGCCGCAGTTGATGAAATAGTTACGGCGTATTTATCAGCGGCGTGGAACCTCATTTGACCTAATATAGTGTTGTTCCCTATTCACTACTGTTTAAAACAAATAAGTACTTAAAACAAATTGATAGTGAACAATGACTAAAATTAACGTAAGTAAGACACACTGAGTAATTTTCAACATCATATTCTTTATTAGAAATCAATCAAAAAGAATACGTTACCCAAGTACTCGCGGAACAGTACTTGGGATTGAAATGACAAAGTTTGGTGACTCCTCTCGAAGCTCAGGCTAAGTCTGAGCACAACTACAAGTACCCACTGAGCTATCTCAGGGATTAAGTTTTATTTGGGGGAGTGAATAGATGGCTTGTGTGTGTGTGTTTTTACAATTCACAAGCTTAATCTATCACTCCATCTCTTATGCTATTTATACATGTATGAGTTTTAACTCTTTCCTAAGTGACAAACTGACATCATACAGAAGATAAAATAGTGATGTTTTTTTTCTCTGTTTACAAAGACTATATTAGGTAAGAGACAAGACTACTTTCCTAAGGTCAATGATGACACTGAGCCTAATCTTTTGCCATTCAGGGAAAGTTGACTTTGGTTGATAAGGACTTCGTCTTATCTGATTTAAACTTATCCCGCCTTGTCCCGCTCATTCTTTAGTCTTCTACTTCAATTTGTCTTCAGTGTAAGTAGTTGGAGAGGAGTCTTAGGGATTCAGTGAGTTATTGTCATCACTCACTGAATCCACCATCTTCTTCTTGACTAAGTCTTCACCTTTTAAGTTTCGCCTTGCTGAGTGGAGAGACTATCTTGTTGCGTCGTACTGAGTATCCTAAAGATGGATCACTGAGAGACTATGCACTCAGTGACCTGTTAGTGTTTAACGGTCTAAATACTTGGGCTATTTTCTATTCAAATCCTAGATTAAGGGGTTTGGGTATTTACTGAACCCAACAGTCTTCCCCCTATTTGGATATACAAATAGCCTAAGTGTTTGATCAGTGTAAGTGAGCAAATGGCTTCTTCTTACACTGAATGTACTAATGAATACAATAAGGAACACTGAGTATTTAACAAAACATACATCTTTTATTGATCACATTACATGGTTCCTATCACTAGTACAAAAAGATAAATCAAAATGATGTCAGTCCAGATGGATTCCCAGTGCTTCAAGCTTGACTTTCTTGGTGATGAGTGTTTCCCTGTCAGGATGGTCTCTTATCTTGGCATTTAAGTCAGCACAGAACCTGACATTTACAGGAGTCTGAATTTCAGAGGCCACTGGAATATAGCTGAGCATTGTAGCTGATGCACGCAAAACCGTCAAGTTCTCTCACGCAAGCGTAAGAAAACCTAAAACAGCTCAAGCACGAAATCAATGAAGATCTGAGGAGTACAATGTTTCCCCGGGTCGTTATGTCCCAGCGAGCTATGCGATGGATTATCAAACGTACAGTGATCGAGGAGTCTGAACGGGAAAAGGATATGGGAATGATTATAACTAAGGAAAAAGCCAACAAATAAAAACGGCTTAAATGCAAATTAAAGAGGATTAAAAAGATAAAACCTATTAAATAAACGCTATCACTATAATTAAAGTGATGAACGTTTAAAACCTAAAACGTACGTTTAAATTAAAATAACGTAAACGTACAAAATAAAAAATGAAATCTAAGATATAAAAGTCCTAAAAATATGAAAAATACATTTTTACAATCCTAATGATAAAACAAAATATTTGGAAAAAGAAAATTATTTTTATAACTAATTAATTAATTATTATTAATTAAAAACTATTTTAAACTATTTAAAAATAACCTAAAATGAAAGAAAATAGGAAATAAAGCTTGAAAAATAAAATTATGAAATGGAAAAGTCTAAAATATCAAACTAGAATTTTCAAAACTATTTTTGTATTTTTCTGGTTATTTTTCTATTTTTTATGATTTTTAAACTATTAAAAACTAATTTAATTACTAAAAATTACCAAATGAACTATGAAAAATCTAGAAAATTACTTTTTTCACTTTTTATATTTATCTAAACCTAAGAAAATTGAAAAATTATTTTTTTGAACCTTTTTCTAATTTTTTATATTAAAAGCTATTTAAAAATGATTAAAAACTAATTTAAATTGAGAAAAATAGCAAAACTACTTAGAAAAATCTGAAAATTTCAGGAAAATTCTAAAATTATATTAAGAAGCTATGAAAATTGGAAAAACAAGCACTTATGTGGAGAAATAAGCAACTGATCTCACAAGTGCTTATAAATAAGCACTAAAATAAGCCAAAAGCTCACCAAAAGCTACCACACTAGAACAGAAGCTATGATTAACTTAAAGTGGCCAAATGAGATTCAAATCAACAAGTTATAACTACTGATTAGCCAACTAACACAGATTTGATGATTGTGATATTAAGCTTAAAACAGATTTTAGGTGTCTACTTGCAGACCAGAAATAAGCACCAAAATAAGCTACAAAGCAAAATCCAACTATTGATATCTCAACTAGACCTAAGTGACTAGCTCTAACCCAAAGACCAGCCCTTAACAGGTTTATACAAGCTCAGTGCAAGCTTGTTAAAAATCTGAGAAACCACTCAGTATTAGCTGAGTGGTGCAGGGCAGAAAGTGCTTGTTTTGAGCTTATTCCCAAGCTAATCCAGACAGCTTAAAGCAAAAACAGATGTGAGGCCTTAAAGACAACCAAGAGGACTACTTATAAACCAAAAATCAAACCTTGAAAAGCTATTATGACACCTGTGCAGATGCTGCACTTTCTGCACAAAACAAGATTTTCACCATTTTTGACTTTTTGAAACAAGAACACAGTTTGACTTTTTTTGAGTTTTAAACTTGATTTGAGGACTGATAATGTTGAATTATGATAAAATGAGACTAAATCAACCTATGTTTAACAGTTCTAAACACAGAACAAGAGTTTTGCAAATCCAAATCCACACAGTTATCAGTTGAGAGAGATTTACTGAAATTTTGACTTTTGTGGTAACATGCACCAAACCAAGACTTGAATTGAGTTACTTATAGTCAAACAAGCATGGAACAACAGGACTAGATCAATGAACTACCCTCAATAACAGCTTAAACAGTAATACCAAACACCCCTTTTAAAACTGTTTTGTAATAGAAACTAAGCTAAACCCTTGCTTAACTGAAAGAAATGATCAAACTACTTGTCTAAGTCCTAAATACAGCTAAAGAACCAGTTTTGAACTAGTTAAAACTACAAATTGAGATTATGCAATAAAACCTATAACATAACTTACAAAAGTCCTCTGCCACAATGGCATGCACAAAAACCAGTGACCCACTAGCCTAAACTTCAACCCAAATGAATCAGAATCAACCCATTGCTATCACTGCATCACCCCAATTCCATCTGCATTTCCATTTTAGCCCAAATCACCTTTGTTTGACTTTCGTTGACCAGAATGCAAAGAGACTTGAAACTTAACTTTTAAACTTATGAAAAGCTATAAAGAGCTTATCTAAGCTTATACAAACTGATACACAAGCTTATTGAAGCTTGGGTTTATGAAATAGGAAGTAAAATTTTCAACAGTTAACAAATAAAGAAAAAATGAAAGGAAACTTGGAATTAATGTTTAAAACTTGCTCAAACTGATAATATAACTTGATATTGATACTTGAGAACAAAAGATTACAACATTTGGAAATAAACTAAGACATAACTAAAAAACGACATAAGAGTAAATTTAAACTAAAAATTCTACACTTTTCTTCTTCTCTTTGCTTTCCTTTTATATCCCAGAGTCTTCTTCTCTCTCTTCTGATGAAATCCCACCAATTTCTTGACCCTTGGATTGCTCTGAACTCATCTTGACCTTTGAAATGATTTTGGCGCCAAAATTATTGTCTGCCCATTGGAGGTTGAGTGAGGGGGGGGAAAGTGCATTAAATGCAGTTTGGATGTTAGTTGTGGAGTGGGGAACACTTTGGATGAAAATGGAGGAGGGGGGATGGGAGGTTCTGAGTTGCAGACCAAGTGGAGAAGGTGAAGACTTTTTGGCGGGTTGATTATTTTGACCAGAATTGACCAGGGTAGGCAAATAATAGGGGGGGTTCACAATTCCAATTGACAGGGGCCAGAATTGGTGAAAGGGGTCATAATGGTTTAAAAGGGTTTAGAACTAGAGGGACTAATGGTGTAAATCTGAAAATTGCAAGGACATAGGCTGCCAACATCTCAAACTTGTTTCAAGGGACCAAAAGTGACACTCTCAGAAAGTATAAGGACCAATGTTGCCATTTTTGCAATTTTCCAGGGGCCATTTCTGCCAATTTTGAAAGTTGAAGGACTAAACTTGTAATTTCTCAAACTTTTTGATATTTTCCACCAAAGGACTAAATTTGATAACTTTTGATTTTAAAAGGACCTTTGGTGACTTTTGCTTTTGAAATTATGGCTCAGGGACTATTTTTGACAATTTATGAAACTTGGGGGACTGAAACTGCCAATTTTGCAAACTTGATATGTTTTTCATCTGATTTTGATATTTTTGCATTTAAAACACATAAAACACTGATTTGTGATATTTTGATCATTTTGATGTGTTTCTGAGTGTTTTCAGATGAATTTGCAGTTTATTTTGTACAAAAATGATGAGTATTTACACACTCATCAATCCCCCACACTGAGATATTGCTAGTCCCTAGCAATGATTTGAGAAAACATAATGGATTTTAATCTCTTTACCAAAAGCCATTACTTCTGGAGTAGCCAAATGTTTCAGTTCAAGTAAGAACCATGGTACACCGATAACCATGTGATTTTGAGCAAACCACCAGCTTCCAACGGATTTGATTTTGTCTTTACCAGAAGCCGTACCCTTCTGGACTAGCCAACTCTTAGATAAATTATCAATATTATCTTTGGTGAGCTGATTACTAATTATGGTTTTTCCACTGCCTTTACCACAAGCCATAATCTTGCGGGCTAGCCAACTCATTATCTTTTGAGGATGATGGGGAGCTGAAGAACCATACAATTTTGGGCAAATTGCAAGCCATATAAACGGATTTGAGAAATCTTTACCAAGAGCCGTTTGCTCCTGGATTAGCCAATCCTTTTGTCTTACAGACATGGCGGACTGATAACCTGATGAGAAAGTGTAGAACACTTACTCCAAAAAATTTTTGGCCAAAAACGGGGGAATTGGTATAATTATATGATAAAATTCGTGAGAATTCCCCCCCACACTTAGAAATGAATATTGCCCTCAATATTCAAAGTACCGGCGGTTATGCCGAAACAAAGAACGTAAAAGGGAAATACTACGGCCATTATTTAGAAAGAAGGATTTTTTTTTTTTTTTTTTTTTTTTTTTTTTTTTTTTTTTTAACATGTGGGCAACCCCCCCACACTAGGGTGGTAGAAAGAGGTGAGAAGACAGAAATATGGGTGAAAACCCATATGGCATGCTACTGTTTTTGATTTCCGAGTCGCTAGCTTGACTCGACCCCGAATTCATTTGTTCATGGGGAAAGTAACGTGGAAAACCAATCTCGATCGGACTTTCGTTCACAGTGTTAACAAACATATGAACATCAGAAAGTTCCACACCGACGAGACACAACCGCGGTATTGTTAATAGTAGAAACTATAAGGGATGATACCGGGGTCAAAGATGGTGTCCTCATTCCCGAAAGAGAAAAGGGAAAGAGCGACCACACCATCTGTGAAGAATGGTATAAAGACGTACATGAGAATGCAGGTCCATTCCTCAGCAGAGAGAAGCAAATCACCAATTTTGACATTTTTAAGCTTAAACTTAAAGCTTAGATGGTGATTGTCAAGAAGATGTCCGGGAGGGAGGGTGGGAAATGATTCTTCAATCAACAAACTTTCCAGAAAAAGGATGTCTCCCTCCGGATCAAGGTAAGTGTTATCAATTCCCATTGGAATTGACTCATCACAAAGAAAGGCCTCGACTTCATTCCAAAAGTTGTCATCCTCCTCATCAAGAATGAGAGAAGGGATGGAAGAGTCGGGAATAAGACTAGAAGATGATGGATTATTTTTGAGCAAATCATCCATGGGAAGAATGTCTCCCATTGGATCACACTCATCATCATCCAATTCAGATGAAACAGAAGAGAGTTTGGTTTCATCCACAGAGTTAACAAACTCGATGCGACAAACTGATGCCGGAGGTGGGACAAGTGGTGTGCTCTTAGAGCTAGCAGTTTCCACCACTTCCGATGAAGTCTCCGAATCTAGATCATCGTCATCATCATCAAGAACACTATTGACTTCCCTGGTACAGCTTTCAAACCATTTGCTTGAACCAGGGGTAATTTTCAAAGCTTTGAGCTCAGCACGTTTTTGGTGAACACTCTTAACCGTGAAATTTGAGAGTGTTGCATTGATTCTTTCAGATTTTTGATCAATTGTAGCAACACTCTGTTTGTACAGAGGTTTAGAGTTCTGGTTGATATTTAACGTGAGCTCTTCGTTGTCAACCCGTATGGTCAACTCTTCCGCAAACACATCAATTAGAGCACGACTCGTCCTCAAGAAAGCTCTCCCTAAGATAAGGGGAACTCTAGGATCTGCATCGAAGTCTACTACAACAAAGTCAGCATGAAAGTGAAACTTTCCCACTTTCATCACGACATCCTCGGCTATCCCAAGTGGACGAGTTACGGTACGATCCGCTAGCTCGAGTGTCATACGAGTGGATGAAAGTTCAGGAAGAGACAGTTTCTTCCATACTGAGAGTGGCATGAGGTTAATGCTAGCGCCAAGATCGGCCAAGGCGGAGCATTGAAACATCCCCAAGAAATCACACGGGATTAAGAACCGGCCAGGGTCTTCAAGCTTTTCGGGAAGCTTATTAAGAATGGCTGCTGCGCATTGCTCATTGAGAGGAGTTTTAGCCATCTCTGATAGCTTGTCTTTGTTGGTGAGTAAGCCTTTAAGCGTGGATGCAAATTTAGGCATTAGAACGAGAGCATCAACGAAGCTTATATCAAAGTGAAGCTCATTGAAGATTTGGAAGAATTTTTCCATTTGCTCTTTGTTTTTGTCTTTGAGCTTCTCATCATTCATTCTTGATGGGTAAGGAAGCTGACTAGACTTTTGAGCCGGGATGGAAGTGTTTTCTGGCTCAGGATTTTTCCTCGGAACATCGGATTCCGGACTTAAAGCTTGGACTACCGAAGGTGGGACGTGTGCGGTACTTCGTGGGCTTGAATAATGCACCTTGTCCGTTGTCTCCTTGGTAACTTGACTAAATGCCACAGGAGGAGGGGGCATTGGAGTCGTAGGTCCATTGTGCGTCTTACCACTACGAGTGGTGACGGCTTTCAACTCGGCATTTGGATTGGTAACTGTATTGCTTGGGAGTCCTCCAGAAGATGGCGAGGCTTTGTTCATATTCATGTTCATGAAACTGCTCATCATATTCTTTAACTCATTTGTCTACCGAGACAATGTGGTATCAATTTCCCTTTTTAGCTCACCTCTCATGTTATTGATCTGAGTTTGCATTGATCGCATGTTTGCCTCAGTCATTTTCATGAAGTCATTTGGCATGGGAGCTTGAGGAGGTTGTTGATAACTTTGATGATTAGGAGCCTGATATGGTTGAGGTGGGTTGAAATTGTTCCGGTTTTGATTGAAATTTGGAGGGTTATTGAAATTTTGTCCTTGATTCGGAACAAAGCGATTTTGATTGCCATGGTTTTGCACAGGAGGAAAACCAGGTGGTGTCATACCGCTAGGTGCACGGTAGTGAGGATCAGCTTGTGGTCGGTATTGATTGTGGTTTACCGAAGCTACGGGAGCTTGGTAAAAGGAAGCATCGGTTGCTTGACAATCATAATACGCGTGTGGACCACTACAAGTTTCACACACCTTGTTTACGGCTTTGACTGGTTCGGGCTTATGAATTTCGCTTTTGATTTCCTTTACCTCTTTTATCATACAATGGATGATGTCCGTTAGAGCAGCTATCGGAGCTGCTAACTCAGAAGAGTTACCGGATGAAGAAGCAGGAGTGTTCGGAACATTGACTTTGTTGCGAGAAAAAGGAACTTTTGATTTACTCTCGCAAATTTCAAGCACATCTTTAGGTTTACGATTCAAGATATTGCCACCCGCGGATGCGTTCAAAGAATCTTGATCATTACCGTTCAACCCATTGTAAAAGATATTAACTTGTTGAAGCTCCGTGAATTCATGATGGGGGCATTTCCTGAGGAGATCTTTGAATCTCTCCCATGCCTCTCCAAAATTTTCATCGAAATTTTGACGAAATCCAGAAATTTCATTTTTAAGATTAGTCGTCTTTGATGGAGGAAAGAAATAATTGACAAACTTTTGGACAAGATCCTCCCAAGTTTCGATGGATCGAGGGGGTTCTTTTTCCAGCCAAATCCTGGCTGCCCCCGCAAGTGAGAACGGAAATAGCATCAATTTGATCACCTGTTGTGGCACATCTTTGTAATTGAGAGTTGATGTCAAATGGTTGAACCAACGGATGTGTGCATACGGGTCTTCTCGATCAGACCCGCGGAATTGATTCGTAGACACAAGTTGGATTAAATGTGTCTTCAATTCGAAGTGATCAGAATTGATTACCGGTAAGACGATGGCATCTCCATAACCCTCGGTGGGTGCCTGGAGCATTTCCGCCATAGTACGTTCGTCTGCCATGTTGTTGCTTGAAATAGTACGAATCTCGGGTTCGACTATTTGGGCAGCACGCCTACGAGAACGTCTTCTAGGAATTTCTGCTAGATCACGCAAAGGACTCAATGATCTAGAAGAACGAGTGCGCATGCACTAGAGTTAACTCTAAGGACTCTCAGAGTTAAGGAGAGAAATGGAATTATGAAGATATTTCAGATGAGAATGAGAATTATGAAGACGGTTTGTAAAAATGGTGGTGAGAAGAATCTTTATGGGTTTTCTGGTTCTGAAACGTCGATATCACAACAAAATCAATTAACACAAAATCGAGGCAAAACAACAGTGAACTTAACCAATAATCCAAGATGAATGGCTTCTTTGAAAAAGGTACACCAATCACAATGGACACAAAGGCAAGTTTTATATTTTTAGTTCGGGAACTTATTATGGTCGCACCCCCAGTTAGGTAGTGCACTGCCTTGGTTTTCGGTGGTAATCTTTTAAGTTGTTAATTATTAGAGAAAACGACGATTCTTTTTGTATTTTTATTATTGATACATATATAGAAACAAAAGAAAAATATTTTTGTGTTTTATACGTTTTTGCTTGTTTTTGGGTTTTTGGATTTTTTAGAGGAAAATATGGATATATATATATACAGAGATGGATGATATAAACAAAGAGTGAGGATTCAAACAACTAATCTGCTAATACGGGAGATAAATCAGCACAGCTCCCCGGCAGCGGCGCCAAAAATTTGATGCACGCAAAACCGTCAAGTTCTCTCACGCAAGCGTAAGAAAACCTAAAACAGCTCAAGCACGAAATCAATGAAGATCTGAGGAGTACAATGTTTCCCCGGGTCGTTATGTCCCAGCGAGCTATGCGATGGATTATCAAACGTACAGTGATCGAGGAGTCTGAACGGGAAAAGGATATGGGAATGATTAAAACTAAGGAAAAAGCCAACAAATAAAAACGGCTTAAATGCAAATTAAAGAGGATTAAAAAGATAAAACCTATTAAATAAACGCTATCACTATAATTAAAGTGATGAACGTTTAAAACCTAAAACGTACGTTTAAATTAAAATAACGTAAACGTACAAAATAAAAAATGAAATCTAAGATATAAAAGTCCTAAAAATATGAAAAATACATTTTTACAATCCTAATGATAAAACAAAATATTTGGAAAAAGAAAATTATTTTTATAACTAATTAATTAATTATTATTAATTAAAAACTATTTTAAACTATTTAAAAATAACCTAAAATGAAAGAAAATAGGAAATAAAGCTTGAAAAATAAAATTATGAAATGGAAAAGTCTAAAATATCAAACTAAAATTTTCAAAACTATTTTTGTATTTTTCTGGTTATTTTTCTATTTTTTATGATTTTTAAACTATTAAAAACTAATTTAATTACTAAAAATTACCAAATGAACTATGAAAAATCTAGAAAATTACTTTTTTCACTTTTTATATTTATCTAAACCTAAGAAAATTGAAAAATTATTTTTTTGAACCTTTTTCTAATTTTTTATATTAAAAGCTATTTAAAAATGATTAAAAACTAATTTAAATTGAGAAAAATAGCAAAACTACTTAGAAAAATCTGAAAATTTCAGGAAAATTCTAAAATTATATTAAGAAGCTATGAAAATTGGAAAAACAAGCACTTATGTGGAGAAATAAGCAACTGATCTCACAAGTGCTTATAAATAAGCACTAAAATAAGCCAAAAGCTCACCAAAAGCTACCACACTAGAACAGAAGCTATGATTAACTTAAAGTGGCCAAATGAGATTCAAATCAACAAGTTATAACTACTGATTAGCCAACTAACACAGATTTGATGATTGTGATATTAAGCTTAAAACAGATTTTAGGTGTCTACTTGCAGACCAGAAATAAGCACCAAAATAAGCTACAAAGCAAAATCCAACTATTGATATCTCAACTAGACCTAAGTGACTAGCTCTAACCCAAAGACCAGCCCTTAACAGGTTTATACAAGCTCAGTGCAAGCTTGTTAAAAATCTGAGAAACCACTCAGTATTAGCTGAGTGGTGCAGGGCAGAAAGTGCTTGTTTTGAGCTTATTCCCAAGCTAATCCAGACAGCTTAAAGCAAAAACAGATGTGAGGCCTTAAAGACAACCAAGAGGACTACTTATAAACCAAAAATCAAACCTTGAAAAGCTATTATGACACCTGTGCAGATGCTGCACTTTCTGCACAAAACAAGATTTTCACCATTTTTGACTTTTTGAAAC